>JANAVB010017599.1:4866509-4879009 GCA_029216955.1 Iris pallida | reverse complement strand
GGTGAAGAAGGAGTCATGTGAGGTCGATACGCTCACTGGAGAAGTGGCCACGTGGCTATCATCAATCTTCTTTGGTACACCATATCTTCCCATAACTGACAAAATCTTCTCGAGCGTCGTGACTGCGGATTTGACGGCTAGACAGACTGTCAAAACTGACAGTAATGATGGCTTTTGTATTTATGAAGGCTGCTGAGTTGTCCTCGTAAAAGACAAAATCGACTCTTCGAAAACCTATACGACGGTTACTTTTCTCGTGACAGCTGTCTTTGCACGAAAGATGAAGTGTCAGATTCATTCCTCATTTAAACATATGCTGTGCTGTCACTTCAGTAAATAATAAAATATTTACTGAGCGTATGGCTTTTGAATGAGCGTACAACTCTGAACTGAACGTATGGCTCTTAACTGAGCGTATAGCCTTGAGCGTATGACTTCTGTTTGAGCGTATGGCTTCAACTGACATCTGTCTTTAAGCGTATGGATGAAAATGACAGCGTGTCATAATTTTCCACATCCTACAAGACCCCCTTCAAAGTTTTCGAACTTTATGAGTTTCAAAAGTTCGAAATTACTTTGAACAGAAAGTGGGAATGAGTCCTGACACGCTGGCATTAAGTTCATTAAATGTCATGATGACTCTTCATTTTTCGAGATTGATTGAATCTGATGGAAGAATATGAACAGCCAGCAAGCTCTATTATATAAACCGAGAGAATTCAATTTTTGACTTTCATCTTTTGAAACCATGACTCCAAAGGAAGCCGCTGAAGAAGAAGCACGTAAGTTGGGATTCTGTTCCCATGGTGACCCCACTTTTGGGGGCCAAGAACCCGAACCTGTCGTCATCGAGCTCAAGGACGACCCTACGCATTTAGCCAAGAATTTCTTGGGCTACTTTGGTCTGGACGGCTCCTCTTCTTCTGATGGGCAGAGCCTCGCAGAGAAGCGTAAAATGTTCGTTGCTCTGTTACACCGCATGGGGGTCCAAAGCGTAGAAGAGTTAGGCGTCAAGCTTAGTCGCTCTGGAAAATAGAGCGTGACTTTATTGCACTCCTTTCCTTTTCCTCCCTTTTTTTTGTAAGGCCATCAGTGCCTTAATGAAAAATGAATATTCAAGAATCCTCTGTTTAGTCCAAATCTGTGTTGAAAACCAACGTGCACCGATGAATAACTGTAGAATACGCCGTCTTCCAAGTTGTAAGTTACGCTAGATAGCGTATGCCAATGAAATAGCGTATATTACGCTATTTTCCAATGTTTTGTGAATTCCGCTGAATAGCGTATGTCAGCGTATGTTACGCTATAAATTACGCTGTCCTTTAACGTTGTGAATTACGCTAAATAACGTACGCCAATGAATAGCGTGCACCAATAAATAGCCCGTAAGTTACGCTATCTTCCAACGTTGTGGAAAGCACTCTTTGAATATTTCCAAGGCTGTGCTGGTTTCCAAAGTACACGTGTCATTCATTCCACGTTTACGAGCGCTATTCATGCGGATCCTTTCCAAGAATAGGTTCATGCTCCATACTTTAAATAGATAGAATAGTTTCACAGAACTCATTTCCATCTTCCTTTTCTCTTTCTTTTCTCTGAGAACCAACGTGAGATTTCAATCTCAAATCAGAAAGCAAATGCTCCTGAACATTCGAATTCTGAGCAATATGTCAGACATCAGTTTGCCAATTCTCAATGTCAATCCTGAAGGTAAATCCAGTGTAATACACATACTGTTTTCGTTGTTTTGGAAAATAGGCTTTCTGTTTCTGAGCGTATATGGCATTTCTGTTGATTTAATTCTTTTCCTCTTGCTGTTTTCCGCAGAAACTTGGCTAAGTCTTTTCTTCAGCTTCAGAACTGGCATTGGCGATGTGGATGCTATGGAGAATGTCCTTCTGACATCTACATCAGAGAGCTCATACGCTTTTGACGCGTAAATCAAACAACTCAGAACTCTCCATGAGATATAATGGCCTTCCTCTGTTGGTAGGAAGAGCCTTTATACATGGAGAGTTGGACGGTGGAGTCAACTCTTACCCGAGAGATTGGGTAGTAGAGTTCCTTTCACGGCAGAACTAGGAATTGTATCCCAAGGTTTGGATACATTCCTATCTGCTTGAGGTGCCGCCGTTCCTCCACTGCGCTGTATTGGCAGCAACACGCCATCGTGTTGCCATACTCTGTGGTTCTCCTCTCGTCTGAGAGATAAGACCAGAGTTTGATTCCTGTTGATCTGGTCGTGACTGAGGCCCAGACAGTCAGGAATTGCCACAAACAACGAGATTGCCGGAGAAGATCCAAGAAGAAATAGATCTCAGTTGTACATAGAATGAAAATCCAAGATTTTGTAATAGATTTCCATTATGATTTGTAGGAAAGTCTAAGAAATGTAATAGACTTTTTATGAAAATATGATAATGGAAATGATAAATCTTCTTTATCTGAAGTGATTTTGTATCTCTCTGGATGTAAAAGAACATGATAAATAGAAATCTTGATTTCTGTTTTTAGAGTGTACAATACCATCAGAGGTAATATGGACGTGATAGGATGTAAAGACTCAAAAAAGAAAGTCAGATTTGTATTTATACAGAGGTCAAAGGTTATGAAAATGTGAAAGATAACGAATTCCAATCGATAGAAGATTATGAACAGACGAACCATCGGATGAATATAATAAATGCACGGATGAACCGTCAAGTATTAATGAATGAATATCGGGAAAAGACACGTTCCTTTAATTCTGGCAAATATATGCCTATAAATAGAGCATCTCTTTGAGTAGAAGGATCACACATTATTCTCTTTTATTCAAAATGTCTTCCGAAGAGAACACGAAGAAAGCCGAAGTCGTCTCCAAAGTTGATGAAAATGCTAAAGAGCACTCGACTCCACAAAAGAAGAGACGGGCGAAAGCTCGTCTGCTCCCAAGCTGCCGAAAGATATCTTGGATTTCCTGGTCGAACAAGGAGAAACCGAAGAAGAAGAAGCAATGAGGCTGGCTGCCTGTCAGTTCTTGGTGCGATCAGGAAAGGATGTATTCAATTCTTTTGCTAATTATGTATGTGGTCCTCGTCCCAAGTACGAAAGGGATACCAGTGATCTTCCATGATGATGTATTTCTTGAAGAATTTGTCTCAAATAAACTCTGTTTAAGGAAACTTTGTTTATGATGTATCCTTCCTGCTTTATATTATTTTGCCTTTATTCACTGATCTTTAGACTCAGAAATCAAAAGGACGAGATATCATTTTCATAGAATATGGTACATACTGAGATAGAAAATTCAGAGGTGATATGGACATGATTTTCTATACAAGATCTTTATTAAATCCACTGGGAATCTAATAAGACAAAATATCAAATTCTCTGGGAAAATGATACATGGTAGAATATCAGTTTCCGCTGGGGATAACGACATCGAAATAGCTTTTGTAGAGAAGAATAAATTTTTGATTTTACACTTGCTGGGGAGTAATGAAAATATTATATATATTGATGAAATTTATACATAATATTTCTTTAAGAATTTGCCATTGATAGGCATCATCGTGACTTTCCCGTCCATAGAGGCAAGCTGATATGCTCCATTAGAGAAGACTTTGTTTACTACGAATGGGCCTTCCCATTTCGCGTCAAATTTGCCTTTGCTCATATGTGTCATGGTCATCGGACGTCTGACAGTAAGGACCAATTCTCCCTTCTGATATGTTCTGACTTTGACTTTCCGATTAAAAGCTTTTGAGATTCGGGCTTGATATAGCTCGATATTTTGTTGCGCATACAATCGCTTTTCATCTAGAGCTTCCAGCTCTTGAAGTCGAAGTCGATCATTATTCTCTGTTGTAAATTCATTGGAGATTGCAACTCTCAAAGAAGGAATTTGTATCTCGAGGGGAAGAACAGCTTCACACCCATATACCAAAGAGAAAGGTGTACATCCGGTCGCATTGCGAACTGTGGTACGATAAGCCCATAAACATTCACCAAGCTTCTCACTCCAGTTACGTTTATTGGAAGAAACGAACTTTTTCAAGAGTTTGATGATTGTTTTGTTGAAAGCTTCTGCTAGTCCATTGGCTGCTGGATTATATGCTGTAGAAGCCAGATTATTAATCCGATGATCATCACAGAATCGAGTAAATTTCTGGCTGACGAACTGTGGTCCATTATCATGGATAATACGCCGAGGAACACCAAATCGATAGATGACATGATGTTTGACAAAGTTGATAACATTAGAAGTCTTGACTTCAGATAACGGGATTGCTTCAGCCCATTTAGAAAAGTAATCAGTTATTGCTAGAATAAACCGATGTCCTTTTGATGATGGTGGATTGACAGGACCGATGACGTCCATGCCCCAAGCTTCAAAGGGCCATGATGCCGCTGTTGGGTGTAAGAACTCCGATGGTTGATGGATAAAGTCTGCATGAATTTGACAGGCTTTACATTTCGAGCATATTGAATGGTATCAGCTACCATCGTGGGCCAATAATAACCCATACGTCGGATACGATCTTGAAGTTTTGGACCTGGCTGGTGAGCTCCGCAGACGCCATCATGTGCTTCACGATTATCTGTTGTGCTTCTTCACCAGCGATGCATCGAAGGAGAAGACCATCATAGGCTCGACGATATAGTGTCTTCGTAGTATGATTATAATAGAATCTGAGAGACCGGCGCCGGATAGATGCTGCTTCACTCGGGTTATCAGGAAGTATGTCATACAACACAAAGTCCAGAAACGGACGTCTCCAGTCTTCAGTTACGGTGTCTATTTTGTTAGAAAAGACATATTCCATAGTAGAATCGGAAGAAGACAAGGACACTTTGTCAAACTTTAATTCAGCATCAAAGTTGAGAGAATCTTCGTCTGGATTATGGGGAAAAGCCAAAGCCAGATTATTTTCAACGCAGAATAGTTCTCGGTTATAAACCACTATCACTTGCTGACGTCTGATTGGTATGGCTAATACAGCAGCAAGATTAGCCAAAGCATCAGCTTCTGCATTATAGGCTCGTCGAACATGTTCAATAAAGAAACCTTCAAAGGAGGAGGCCATAGAGAGTGCTGTTCGATGATAAGGTATCAAATCTTGATGACGAACTTCATACGTTCCTCTGATCTGATTGATGATAAGCTTAGAGTCTCCATAAACTTCTAAATATTGAACATCCAGATGTTTAGCGAGTTGAAGACCAATGAGCAACGCATTGTATTCTGCAACATTATTTGAACATGATTGATCCAGAGAATAAGCCCTCTGAATAGTTAATCCCTCTGGGGATACAAGAACAATTCCAACTCCGGCGACAATATCGCCGTTAGGACCTATTCTAGATGCTCCATCAAAGAATAGACGCCAGGTAGGAACTTCTTCAGAAACCATATTTGAATCCAGAACTTCATCGGGAATCTCATCATATAATTTAGAATCTTCTGGGACTGCATGAGCTGCTAGAAAATCAGCAAGAGCCTGTCCTTTAACCGACTTCTGAGGAATATAATGCATGTCGTATTGGGCTAACAAGATTCCCCAATTAGCAAGTCTAGAGTTGAGAATACCGGGTTTCTTCATCATAATCCTGAGTGGATTCACTCTGGAAATGACGTGAATCGTCTGACCGATAATATAATGTCGCGTTTTCTGAACAGCAAATATTAATGCTAGGCATTCTTTCTCGATTGGAGAATAACGCGGTTCAGCGCCTGTCATTGTGCGACTGAGATAATAAATGGCCTGTTCATGACCATCTTTATTTTTCTGGGCGAGTAATGCACCAAGAGAATGATCCATAGCTCGAACATATAGGAGAAATGGTATTCCCGAGACGGGAGGTACCAAAACTGGAGGGTTCATGAGGTACTGTTTGATGTCGTCAAATGCTTTTTGACATTCTTCGTTCCAGATGAAAGATACACCTTTCTTCAGAAGTTTGTGGAATGGTCTGCAGCGTCCTGATAAGTTGGAAATGAATCTCCTGATATAAGCAATCCTTCCTTGAAATCCTCGTAGCTCTTTTAAGGTGCGTGGAGGACGCATCTCTTGGATGGCTTTGATCTTCTCGGGATCCACGTGTATACCTTTAGCGGTAATGACGAAGCCGAGAAATTTGCCACTAGAGACGCCTAGGAAGGACTTAGTAGGGTTCATTTTAAGTTGATGCTGACGCATTAAATCAAATATAGTCTTCAAATCTTGGATATGATCCTCCTTTCGTCGACTTTTGACTGCAATATCATCAACATAGCATTCGACTATTTTCTGGAGATGTTCACGGAATATAGTGCTCATTGCTCGTTGATATGTTGCTCCTGCATTTTTGAGACCAAACGGCATCACTGTATAACAATATGTACCGATCGGTGTTCTGAAAGAAGTATGTCTCTCGTCATCTGGAAACATCTTGATTTGATTATACCCCGAATACCCATCCATGAATGACATTCGTTCGAAACCACATGTGTTATCAATCATTACATCTGTAATTGGAAGAGGAAACTCGTCTTTAGGACAAGCAGCATTGAGATCACGAAAGTCTATACAGACTCGGATCTTGCCGGTCTTCTTGAGGACAGGAACGATGTTGGCCACCCATTCAGGATGTTGTTCCTTTGAGACATCCAACAAACACCCGAGTAAGGAGGGCGTCACTTGGTTGCAGTTGATCAGTCATTACTTCAAAGTGATTAATGAATTGACTTGGGGAGGTTGTCCCATCAAAGAAAGATATAGTCGGAGGCTTGTATTTAGGAGGATATGATACTTGCTTCCATTCTATCGGGTAAGGTTGCTTGATACCTAACCTTTGTAAGCCATCCTTCTGTTTGAATGCTTCAAATTGAGTTCGGAGATTCCTTAACTCTTCAGTAACAATTCCAGAAGATTGGGGAGTTATAACTTGAGTGTAATTGGGAGGAGGGACTGCAGCATATGTACCACCCCCAGCTCCAGACTGACTTGGAGTGGGTTGTACAGGAACATTGGATTGTACCCCCAGAATAGTAGAGGGTTCCGGGTTTGGAACAATAGGAGTATTTAATACAACTGGAGGAGCTGTCTATTGGACTTGCTGAGTTTGATGCTGAGCTTGCATAAGAGTGTGCATAGCATTCAATGTATCTGCCATAGCTCGCAATTGTTGTTCTAAAGAAGAAATCCTCTGTTCATGAGCCTCATTGCTAGTCGAAGGTTCATGATCACCTTCTGCCATGTAAGTGGTAATCATTCGAGGGATAGACGATGAAACAGTTTGCTCTGAATCATCGCTGTAAGAATCAGTATCTTTCCCGGGACTGTTTACAGGAGTTAATGCCGGAAAGTTGGACTCTCCAAGGAAATCTCCCGTGATCTCCGGATTATTACTTGGATGAGAAGAAGAAGAGATTCTGGCCAAGGCTCCGGTCCTGGATCGGGTGCCAAGATAAACACCATCTTCAGAATCTGATATAGCGTCAGACCAGATTCTACCCCCAATATTTCTGGAGGTCATGTTGACAAAAGCATAAAGAGGTTCATCTTCATCTGATGTTGGTTCATATTGAATCCGTTCGAAAACAGACCGTCTTTTCAGTGAACAACAACATTGGATGACAACCCGAGGTTGGAAGTCACAATCATGCTTTTCATGGCGAATATGGGCAATGTCATAGCCAGATGGAGTGTCGATTCTCCGTTTGTTTTGTAAATATTCCCGGAGATCTGTAGGGATAGATTGGGAAGTACTGGAAGATAGTTTCTGTGTAGAAACTTGTCTTTTGTTCTTCTGTCTTCTTGGTTCTTGAGTGTATAGAGACCGATTAATTTGAGCCACATAGTTCCTGGCATATTCAACATCAGGGTCTAGTACACTTGTCTCAATTTGATAAGACTTTTTAATACCAGAAGCATAACTGTGGTGATTTTGATTAAGCTTGTTACGAAGATCCATGGGAGATATGACTTTGGTATCAGTCTTGGATACTTGTAACTTGCCTTTCTCAGATCGAGAAATTTTGAGAGAAGGGAGATAAGTATTATTCCGACTAGGAGTCGGTAATAATCCATCTTTAAAGGAATTAGCCAAAAGGCGTTTTCCTTTGTTTGAGCTAGTAAAGTACTAGTCAAATTAACTCCAGAGGTAAAGACCTCAGAAGTAGAGGAATCGACTAAAGAGCCTTTCTCCTTGGTTGGCACAAGATGCGCAAGTTGTGGGGGAATCATTTGTAGGTTCTTGTGAAAGAGAACCCCCAGTCTGATTTGAGAATCAGTCAAAGGACTGTATCTGTCAGCATACGCCGACTTCTTGTTAGCATATGCTGGCTTTTGCTTAGCGTACGCTGCCTTCTTGTTGCCATACGCTGGTCTTTGCTCAGTGTACGCTGCCTTCTTGGTAGCATACGCTGGCTTTTGCTTAGCGTACGCTGACTTTACCGTATGCTGCCCTCTGACTGCTGTACGCACAGAGTCATCAATGGCTAAAGAGCCGACTGCTGTCGTAAGAGCAGAAGGAGAAGGGACTTTGACATGTCCAGAGATGGTTTTCCTTGGACACACTGACTTGGTTAAAGAACCAATTTTGTCAGCATGACTAGGGGAAACCATTGTTGCTGTGTTCAGGGAAGCAGAAGTGTGCTTTGTTGAAGTTGAAGATGTGTTCTTGTCAACGTGAGAAGTGACAGGAACATCTCGGGCTGTCGAAGAAGACTTGGGGACATAGACAGAACGTCCCATCTTCTTAGCAGCAGGAAGAGCGGAGGAAGCATTTCGGCCCTCCTTCGCCTTGAGCATTTCTTCGTAAGCAGATTGGTCGAATTGTACGACCATCGTCTTCTTCGTCGAGCAGATCGACGAAGTATCGTATTGAGTTGTTGCTATCTCGTTGGAGGAGACAGCTTTCCCCAGCAGAGTCGCCAATTTGTTTTCCATAAATAAATTCACTTTATTTATTTTATATCTGAGAAAATTACAACTGTAGGAATCTAATCTAGAAGACGATTACTTTATCCCTTGGACGATGCGATGAAGAAAACTCGAACTTCGAAGAACTTGGACAGCAACTGGACAATCTCTCTGTTCTCTCTGAAAAATGACCTATCCTTATGAAGGTGAAGAAACTCTCTTTTATAGAGTTCTGGATAACTGTCCTGAACCATACGCTCAGGTAGTTACTTGACGTGTGCAAAACTGCAGGGACGCATGGCAAATTCTGACGAAGACACGTTGGCGTGCGGTTGAGAGTAGTGGAGCACATTCAGGAGAGATTGATGGCATGAAGGCCACATTGCATAACTTCTGAATAAATGAGTAACTGAGTACAGGACACGTGAGAACGTGTGTTGACTGTACGTTGAAAATCATCCTGGATACAACTGCTGTAGAGTCATACGCTAGCTTTTGAAGAGGAGTCATACGCTGATTTGGACAGCGTAGTGCCATAGGAAATCCATACGCTCACTTTATGGGCAAGGAGTCGTATGGAGATCATACGCTCGCTTGGTCAGCAAGGAATCATGTGAGGTCCATACGCTCACTTGGCTGGGTGAAGAAGGAGTCATGTGAGGTCGATACGCTCACTGGAGAAGTGGCCACGTGGCTATCATCAATCTTCTTTGGTACACCATATCTTCCCATAACTGACAAAATCTTCTCGAGCGTCGTGACTGCAGATTTGACGGCTGACAGACTGTCAAAACTGACAGTAATGATGGCTTTTGTATTTATGAAGGCTGCTGAGTTGTCCTCGTAAAAGACAAAACCGACTCTTCGAAAACCTATACGACGGTTACTTTTCTCGTGACAGCTGTCTTTGCACAAAAGATGAAGTGTCAGATTCATTCCTCATTTAAATATATGCTGTGCTGTCACTTCAGTAAATAATAAAATATTTACTGAGCGTATGGCTTTTGAATGAGCGTACAACTTTGAACTGAACGTATGGCTCTTAACTGAGCGTATAGCCTTGGGCGTATGACTTCTATTTGAGCGTATGGCTTCAACTGACATCTGTCTTTAAGCGTATGGATGAAAATGACAGCGTGTCATAATTTTCCACATCCTACAGCTACGATGTAGGCTGGACGAACCCACGTACTCGTACCCCGATCATCCGAGTGCGGGTCATGACACATTTTTATGCCAACCCATGTAGATAAGGCTTCGTAATTAGTGCAATGTCGTTGTAGTACTTAGGTTAGTCGTACTACTGCAAGCCTGCAATAAGATATAGGATATTAGGATGAACGAATACTCAATCACAACTAGGAAGCTTCCAATATATTTGATTTGACTCCTAATTCTTTGTATAATGTTATTCGAATTTAACTGTCATTCTTCGATAATACCTTATTTTGTGCCATATTGAATTTTGCTTGATTTGATCTGTCTTCAGGATGCCACTTAAGACTAGATCCTACCGCTCTGGACCCACATCAGCTATTGAGAGGTTTGTTACCACTTGACCCCATACTCAGGCAATAGGAGTTGTTCCTCCTACTTCTCTTGTCCATGTAGTTTTTATCCAATTTTGGGTGTCTTCCTCCACCTGTTTGGAGGAATATTCCTGTAGATTTAGAGGGTCTTCCTCCGCCACCTCCAAAGCCTACACAGATGTTTACATTGTTTCGAAAGGTGATGGAGGCTCAGAAGGCCCAGGCTGAGGCACAACAGCGACAGGCCGAGGTGATGCGCCAGGGTATCGTATCTACCGGTTGGCATTAGCTACAGTTGAAAGGGTAACATTCGTCCACCCTCAGTTGTTCCATGTCAGCCTGTCTAACAGCAGCCAAGGCTAGGTACTATAGTGGACTTCAAGAGGATGTCACCTTGGGAGTTCAAGGGTACCGAGGGGATACTCTATGTTGATGACTGAGTAAAAGATATAGAGTGGATCCTGCGTTTGGCCCAGATTCCTGAGATCTTGCAAATTGAGGCAGCCGACAGCTGGTTGTTCGATATTGCTCTCACTTGGTATCGCACAGAGCGTAGGCTTGCCGTACCAGGACTTACCTGATAGTGTAACCCTTATTTTTGGAATTTTAATTTTGTTTATTTATTCTATTTATCTTAAACATTTTACCTTAATGATTAATTTTGTATTTGAATTTCTACGAAGGAAATCCTCAATATTTTCTGATTTACAAATAGGGTTTACTAATTATATTTTCGAAAATTAGATTTTGTTTTATGAAAATATTTTTAATTGTTTTGATGACTAATAATAGTTTGAATTATTATGGCAAGTAAATATTAGAATTATATTGTTTTAATTTTAATTATTAATTATTGTCTTAACTAATAAAATCTATTGATATATATTAATTTAAATGAGATTATGTTTATAAAAACCTAATTTTCAAAATTATTTGATAATATTCATATTTTTCCTATTTTGACCAATAGTCGTTATGATCAAACTAATTTCATTTAAACGTATAAAAACCTAATTAATAACTATTTGGTAATATTGAATATTTATTAGTCAAATCTAATTTCGTTTGATTTATTTAAATTATAAAAGATTTGCTCAATATTGGATTCCTAGTCTTTCCCTAGTTCAGAACAGCCACCCCTATATAAAGGGAGACTCCTCCCTTGTTTTCTCCATAAATCAACTATAACCAACATCAACGATCGTGCCGTGCACCATGTCCGTATCCATATGTTCTCTTCCACTAATTTCTATTATAATTACATGTTTTCCTTTCGTGTCTGACACCCCTGACATGATATCGACCCTAAATCCGACTCTTTCTTTGATCAACACCGCCCTGTCTCCGACCTTCCCGACCATTACCACCCCGCAATTTCCCCGCTCCTCCTGCACCTACCAACTTGATCAACTCCACCACCCAGCCCAAGCCTCTCCGCCAAACCCCATGTTTCGACCGCCACCATCAATCAACACCACCGTAGCCCCTTGCCGACAAACACAACAATGACCCCGACATCAACGTTGACCCCATCGGAGCACGCCAGAACCACCACCGTACCCCTTCCTAACTCTAACAGCTACCTCCTCCGCGACCCCTCACCCACAGACCTCAGTCGTTCCAACCACTACCATCATCATCAACAGAACCAAAACCTCCACCACCGCTTACCTGAGCCAAACCAAGCACCGTCGGCCCATGCAGTGAGTGCCACGCATGAGCGACTCCTTTGTCGCACGTACGCGTTCGTCTTTCAAGAGATGCATTGCGGCTAGTAGAACCCCTCGCCTTGTAACTCGAACCGCGTGTCCGCCGCCAGTCGCTGGCACTGCCACCGTCGAGCCCCTGGCCGTCCTTGGGCCGCGAACGAGCATTACCACCGATGAAAACCCCTCGTTGCGCCGCCATCCTTGCGCCTTGACCCCGCGAGCACCATTGTTGGAGCTCCGGTGAGCTCTCCACCCGATTCTCCTCGATCTCTCCCTGGAACCTCCTTACTGTTCTCACTTCGTTCCCCTCTCCTGCGACTCTTGAGCTCCCCGCCTCCTCTTCCCTTTGATGTCCGCTTCCTCTCCTTCAGCTG
>JANAVB010017599.1:4744009-4859009 GCA_029216955.1 Iris pallida | reverse complement strand
TACTGGAAAAGATAAAAAAATAATAAATCAGCGGGCTGTAAGACAGTCTATCATCCTATATGAAAACTGGTAATTATCAAAAAATAACTAGGAATTAATTATAAAGCGTTACTATTTTAAAGATGATCAAAATCGAAAGTTTAAAGCACGACTGTCAATAGCATTGAAATTCAATCACGATATATATAAAATAAAATTTAGTCTCGACACGATCTAAGTTGATCAATCTCCGAGTAAATCAAGATTTGGGCAATATGGGGAACAAGGTCATCGAAGTCTGAGCACGAGCATCCAAGGATGGAGATCTAGGTCACAATTAAATTTAATTCAATTGAGTATGACCCAGGATATTAATATGATAAGAAAAGATGACCAAAGTCGATTGGTCGCGATCAAGGGAGTTAGGATTCAATGATATTGAAAACCTTTAAAGGATAACTCAAAGATATGGAATAAGTCAATTTTCTCCTTTTGATAGGGAAAACAAAAGACAAGGTTTCATAGGAAAGTCAAGTTAATAATTTCTCTCTGATACCATCAAGCTTATCCAATCATCATTTGCCAATTATATCTTTATCTCATAAGTCCAAATATGAAAAATTAACCTTTATACGATTACCACCAAGAATTTATATCCTTTCATTATGAAGATTGGACCTTGTCATGATCATCATAGGCTCAATTCCTAAATTCCAATACATTACTCATGAAGCATACCCTTTTATTTATTAGCACTCAATACTAACCACTTAATCATATTTAAATCCAAATTCTTCCACCTTGTCCTAAATTAGATCCGAAACTTCTAAATCAAGTTTTATGAAATCCTTGAACTTGTTCAAATTACTCTCCTCGTGTTATTCAATCTAAAACTACTAAGCCTTACAAAACTTATTCTCCATTATAAAATCAACCTTCATATTTCCTTCAATGTACACCTTCAAATATTATTCTTCTTAAATTTAAAATTTTCTCAAAAATCTCTATATTTCCTATAACTCAAAAATCCTTGTGTTCTTTCTGTTCTTAACCATTTTTTTGCAATACCTTATTCAATTTTGTATTGCCATCGAATACAGTTAAAATCTCTTCTCCATTACTAAATTCCTAAATTTAATATCATAGCCTTAAAGTGAAACGTCTCAAGAATCAATAGCCAAAATTTATCCAAGTCCTCAAAACTAAGTTGACCTCGAATATCCTCATCAGTTTTTTTTTCTTTTTTTAAAAAAAACATCCACGAATTATTCATACCCAAAATATTTCTCTATGTGTGATCGTTTCCAATTGATAATATTGATCTCTTGATTTCATTCCCAATCTTTATCACATCTCTATCTCAAAATTCTATATCAAGGTCCATCATATTATATTTCTACCTAGATTATCATGAGATAACAAATTACGTCCTTTTCGAGCTAGATGATTTACGTCACTTCCTCGACCTTTCCAAGGTAAAAAGGTATAGAGATTCAAAGGTTTCAAAGTATATATGACAAAATTAGATACGAGATAGGTGATTGATGTAATTGAGACATAGTTAACTAAGATAAGGAAAAACGGTAATACAAGAAATAATGGCAAGAACAAAATAATGATAAAATCTGTTCTTGCTCATCTGTTCAAAAGGAATGAACCAATTTTAATATATAATCTGATAACCATACACGTCTTCCTGAAATCATGTTGCTAGAATTGTGCCACGACAGTAAGCATATCTGTAATAAATAATAGAGACCGTAACTAAGATATACATCCTATAATAATATTATTTAGAATTCTTACTGTCACGCCCCAGAACCAGAATACTGGCAAGTAGGGACGGACCAGGTCAGCTACGTATACCAAAGTACTCCAATAGTCCGAAATAACGTATAAGCTGTATAGATGGGGGTTACTACTACAAGCCAATAGTCGATCCTAGGTCAAGCAATCCTAGGTATCTCAATCACAGGCAGTAAACAATGTACAAAAAGTAAGATCAACTGGAATATAAAAAAGTAAAGCGTCCCAAACTATCATATATCAATGATCATAAAGCTAGTAATACAAAGTGAAGACTAGCAAGAGTAATAGTCATACATGATAAGCTCTAGCTAAAGTCTAGAATACGTAAATCATGTTTTGGCCCGTAGACTAAATGTCAAGTCCAAAACACGAGCTAAACACGTGCTCAGAGGCTAAACGCCACAAAAGAATAATGTACATAACTAGTAGGAGAATGAAATAGAAAACCCACTAAGGTACTCTGGTGCTCTGGGTAATCACCAACGAGTGGAAGGTACGGAAGATCCTCCGGGCTCCTCTATCAGATCTGGCCAAACAAAACCAGTGGGGTCAGACCCCCAATAACAAGTACCACAAAGGAAGCCAAACTATGAACTAAAACCAGCATGCAAATCATAGCAATGGATAGAGACAGAATTAAGTAAAAGCAAATCGAGACTCGTGCGCTACCAATGCACTTATTCCGAGAATAGAAAAGACAATAAGTAAAGCAACATGTAGCATAAAGTAAAGGATATGTGACATAATGTAAACTGTGTACATGTAAGAAAAAGGAAGCATGTGAACATGAAAGATAAACTAGGCATGTGAACATGATAAGTAGTCGGGACATGTGAGCATGTTAGGTAACTGGAACATATGAGCATGTTAGGTAACTGGAGCATGTGAGCATGTAAGAACTGGAACATGTGAGCATGTTAAGTAACTGGAGCATGTAAGCATGTTAGGTAACTATATAGAACGATAAATGATAAGATAACTTAGGAACTATTCCGAAATCCAAGTTACAACCCGTAAACCAAAAAAAGACCGGGGTTGTAACCCTTCTCCTAAACAGAACTTTAGTATCTAATCATTTACCGACAAAAGTAAAGCATAAATAAAGATGTACTGAAAATAAACAAATTCGGACACTGTCTAGACAAACTAGATTAGACTAGACTCCATACAATAGTCACGACCAAGCAATGAGTGCGGCTTTATACATTAGCTAACTAGGGTTGTCACAATCCTAATTACTAACAAATTCAAGTCTGAAAATTCCAAGTCTAGCACCTGCCTGCTACTACCTGAATGGTCCAAGCCAAAAAGAAAAGAAGTATAGCAGACACACTACAGTAAGATACATGTATCCTAAAGAGGTGCCCCACTCGACGGTGTGCTGGAAGAGTGCTCATCATGACAGATAGCTCCAAATCCCAAGGATATATATAATGCCAAGACCAAAGGGGCAACAGGTAACTGAGAAATTCTCAATTATCTAAGTAATCAAGCTAGTTGTTTAGTCCTTAACATTTTCTTATTGGATTCCGGGTGTGGCATTCCGCAGAATCCATCCTAGACATAAGACATGCAAGACTGGACAATAACAAGAATGTGCACCATAACAAGCCACAACAAGAAAATATAATAGACAAGAAGCCAGAAGTGCGCTACGACGAGCCACTATCAAGGAACAAGACATGTACTGGAATCAAGAGTGCGCCATGACAGGCCACTATCATGTAAGCAAAGAAAGACATGTACAAGAGTGCACCACGACGGGTCACTATCTAGTAGACAAAGAAAGCATGGCAATAATTATCATAACTTGTAAGAAAGAATCTATCAAAGACATATCATGGCATGTGGGAAAGAATAATTAAAGCTAAGTACATTTCATAGAAAAATGATTGAACATGTGCTAGTGTCAAGTGTATATAGGGTGCACAATCATTCTCTAACTATGCAAGATCATCTAAACATGTTAAGAAATTATTACAATCGAAGAAAATATCAAAAACGGACAAAAAAACGGGCAGAAACGGGCAAAAACAGACAAAAACAGCCTAACCGGATTATCCGACGGATTACTGCGGATTACCGACGGATTTTTCGAAGAGTCACAACAAGTTTTGTGGTGCAAGTTCAAATTTTCCGACGGATTTCCGTGGATATCCGATGGATTTTCTGAACCGTCACAGAAAGTTGATTCTTGAAAACTCCAAAACTTGTTTCGGCCATAAAAAATTCATTTTAAATCGAAATTCGGATTTTCAAAAGTCAAATCGTATAAAATTTAATTCTCTACAACATGGGAGTATTAGTTTTCACAAATTCAAAGACTGGATAGATCAATACCTCAAAATACTCCAAAAAAAGGTTCTTGGGAACCGAAACGAATTCCGATTTTCATCAAACTCAAAATCTATGTATACAAGCTTGGTGAGGGCCTCATATATGCATATGTGACCAAGATCCATGATGGTAACACCAGTATCACTCTTGATACCGAGTTTTCTACTAAGTCAATATTAGATTTTAACAGAAAATCAAAACCTAGTTCGAACCAAATTTAGAAACATACATATAGATGAGAATCACAAGGAAAACATTCTTAACAAAATGAGTTTAGAACAATTCTAAGCATTTTAATACCAAGGAAAACAAAAATGACAACAAAATAATATTGTTCATGAATTTGACAAGATGTACTTGCCTAGGTTAAGCTCCAAGCCTAATCTTCTACTCCACCACCAAGAGGGGTACGAAACCACACTCTAGACCTCAAGGCCAAGCTCTTGGCAAGCTCCAAGGGAAGAGAAGGGAAGAAGAAATGAAGAGAGAGCGAAGAGAATGAAAAGAGAGAGGAGAGAGAAAGTGAAATGGTATATATAGAAGGGGGAATAAATCTTAGCCGTTGGATGGTGATCCATGTGAAGATCTAACTCAATCCTAACCATCGAAACAAAACCAAATATCCAATGGGTAATAGGGTACATCTACACTATTCACGAAAATATCTAAACACTATTCATCAAATATCCAAAACACTATTCACAAAAATATCGAAAACACTATTCATGAAAATATTTGAAATTGAAAATATCTAAAATATGGAAAATCTGGCTAGACGGTATGCCGTCGTTATACTCCGGTATACTGGCGGTATGCCGACCAAGAAGGAAATCTATAAGTTAGGAAATTTTTTAAAGTATTACGAAAACCATAAAAATACGAAATATACTACAAAATATGTATCCGTATATAAATACCGATACTGTGAGACGAGTCTCACAACTCTCCATAACTTAAAAATAAATTTCGTCCTCAGAATTTCCTAAATCTAGTCAAGAATGAAAACCAAACCAAAGAGCTGAAAAATCATGTCAATCAAAATAAAGCATGGCATGTTGGTAAGATAAAGACAACAGTAATATAAGTAAATGCGTAAGCAATAACACAACTACAATCAAGAAGGGATGGAGGCATATGCATAAATATGTCTCCTGAGTCAGTTGAGTAGGAGCAGGCCTACGCTGACTCCACAACTTAGATAAAAGTCAATTCTCAAAATAAGTCGGTACCAATGACTTAATCCAAGACATGACTCTACCCAGGACATATCTTCGTAGTCGAGACATGTGATAAATATCATGTATCTCAAGATACGAAGACAGAAGAGAGACGAGAAACTCGCCAAATATGTGTAACCCAAGAGATAAATAAGAGTGGAAAAAAAACAGGACAATACCTACAACATAATCGCCCTCGGCCAAAACCTGCTCTAATATACCAAACTCTACCTGCCCACATCTCGGAACTGCTGCTCTGACCTGCTACTGCTGAATCGGTATGTGAGCCATATACTGCTGGACTGCCGGGGTAGCCGGTGAAGCTGGACTCTGACAGGACTGACCCTGCTGGCTGATCGGGCTGAACTGACACCTCTGCCCTCGGGTCAACTCTGAACTCTACCCCTGAATGCTGAGACTGATCCTCCATAATTGGCCTGACAGAAGATTGCTGAACTGCCATCGGCAAAACCCAAACAAGATGATCGGAAGGATTAAGAATAGTGTCCTTAAAAGTTAAAGGACATAAGGATTTAAATCGAGAGAACAAGAAGGAACAACGATCAAGGCAGATATCAGGTCAAAGGATTAGAGATATAGAATAACACGAAGGATATCAATAAAGAAGAATTATGACTGAGATATCTAAACATCAGTAACCCCCACATATATGATAAATCAGACCTACATAGGCCACTACTAAAACCTATGTCACGCCCCAGAACCAGAATACTGGCAAGTAGGGACGGACCAGGCCAGCTACGTATACCAAAGTACTCCAATACTCCGAAATAACGTATAAGCTATATAGATGGGGGTTACTACTACAAGCCAACAGTCGATCCTAGGTCAAGCAATCCTAGGTATCTCAATCACAGGCAGTAAACAATGTACAAGAAGTAAGATCAACTGGAATATAAAATAGTAAAGCGTCCCAAACTATCATATATCAATGATCATGAAGCTAGTAATACAGAGTGAAGACTAGCAAGAGTAATAGTCATACATGATAAGCTCTAGCTATAGTCTAGAATACACAAATCATGTTCTGGCCCGTAGGCTAAATGTCAAGTCCAAAACATGAGCTAAACACGTGCTCGGAGGCTAAATGCCACAAAAGAATAATGTACATAACTAGTGGAAGAATGAAATAGAAAACCCACTAAGGTACTCTGGTTCTCTCGGTAATCACCAACGAGTGGAAGGTACGGAAGATCCTCCGGTCTCCTCTATCAGATCTGGCCAAACAAAACCAGTGAGGTCAGACCCCCAATAGCAAGTACCACAAAGGAAGCCAAACTATGAACTAAAACTAGCATACAAATCATAGCAATAGATAGAGACAGAATTAAGTAAAAGCAAATCGAGACTCGTGCGCTACCAATGCACTTATCCCGAGAATAGAAAAGACACTAAGTAAAGCAACATGTAGCATAAAGTAAAGGACATGTGACATAATGTAAACTGTGTACATGTAAGAAAAAGGAAGCATGTGAACATAAAAGATAAACTAGACATATGAACATGATAAGTAGTCGGGACATGTGAGCATGATAGGTAACTGGAACATGTGAGCATGTTAGGTAACTGGAGCATGTGAGCATGTAAGAACTGGAACATGTGAGTATGTTAAGTAACTGGAGCATGTAAGCATGTTAGGTAACTATATAGAACGACAAATGATAAGATAACTTAGGAACTATTCCGAAATCCAAGTTACAACCCGTAAACCAAACAAAGACCGGAGTTGTAACCCTTCTCCTGAACAGAACTTTAGTATCTAATCATTTACCGGCAAAAGTAAAGCATAAGCAAAGATGTACTGAAAATAAACAAATTCGGACACTGCCTAGACAAACTAGACTAGACTGGACTCTATACAATAGTCACGAAGCAATGAGTATGGCTTTATACATTAGCTAACTAGGGTTGTCACAATCCTAATTACTAACAAATTTAAGTCTGAGAATTCCAAGTCCAGCACCTGCATGCTACTACCTGAATGGTCCAAGCCAAAAAGAAAAGAAGTATAGCAGACACACTGCAGTAAGATACATGTGTCCTAAAGAGGTGTCCCACTCGACGGTGTGCTGGAAGAGTGCTCATCATGACAGATAGCTCCAAATCCCAAGGATATATATATAATGCCAAGACCAAAGAGGCAACAGGTAACTGGGAAATTCTCAATGATCTAAGTAATCAAGCTAGTTGTTTAGTCCTTAATATTTTCTTATTGGATTCCGGGTGTGGCATTCCGCAGAATCCATCCTAGACATAAGACATACGAGACTGGACAATAACGAGAATGTGCACCATAACAAGCAACAACAAGAAAATATAATAGACAAAAATCCAGGAGTGCGCTACGACGAGCCACTATCAAGGAGCAAGACATGTACTGGAATCAAGAGTGCGCCATGACAGGCCACTGTCATGTAAGCAAAGAAAGACATGTACAAGAGTACACCACGATGGGTCACTATCTAGTAGACAAAGAAAGCATGGCAATAATTATCATAGCTTGTAAGAAAGAATCTATCAAAGACATATCATGGCATGTGGGAAAGAATAATTAAAGCTAAGTACATTTTATAGAAAAATGATTGAACATGTGCTAGTGTCAAGTGTATATAGGGTGTACAATCATTCTCTAACTATGTAAGATCATCTAATCATGTTAAGAAATTATTACAATCAAAAAAAATATCAAATTGGACAAAAACGGGCAGAAATGGGCAAAAACAGACAAAAACAGCCTAACGGGATTATCCGGCGGATTACTGCGGATTACCGACGAATTTTTCGAAGTGTCACAGCAAGTTTTATGGTGCAAGTTTAGATTTTTCGACGGATTTCCGCAGATTTCCGACGGATTTTCCGAACCGTTACAGAAAGTTGATTCTTGAAAAGTCCAAAACTTGTTTCGGCCATAAAAACTTCGTTTTAAATCGAAATTCAGATTTTCAAAAGTCAAAATCGCATGAAATTTAATTCCCTACAACATAGGAGTATTAGTTTTCACAAATTCAAAGATTGGATAGATCAATACCTCAAAATACTTCAAAAAAAGGTTCTCGAGAACCGAAACGAGTTCCGATTTCCACCAAACTCAAAATCTATGTATACAAGCTTGGTGAGGGCCTCATATATGCATATGTGACCAAGATCCATGATGGTAACACCTGTATCACTCTTGATACCGTGTTTTCTACTAAGTCAATACTAAATTTTAACAGAAAATCAAAACCTAGTTTGAACAGAAAATCAAAACCTAGTTTGAACCAAATGTAGAAACATACATATAGATGAGAATCACAAGGAAAACATTCTTAACAAAATGAGTTTAGAACAATTTTAAGCATTTTAATACCAAGGAAAACAAAAATGATAACAAAACAATATTGTTCATGAATTTGGCAAGATGTACTTGCCTAGGTTAAGCTCCAAGCCTAATCTTCTACTCCACCACCAAGAGGGGTACGAAACTACACTCTAGACCTCAAGGACAAGCTCTTGGAAAGCTCCAAGGAAAGAGAAGGGAAAAAGAAATGAAGAAAGAGGGAAGAGAATGAAAAGAAAGAGGAGAGAGAAAGTGAAATGGTATATATAGAAGGGGGAATAAATCTTAGCCGTTGGATGGTGATCCATGTGAAGATCTAACTCAATCCTAACCATCGAAACAAAACTAAATATCCAATGGGTAATAGGGTGCATCTACAATATTCACGAAAATATCTAAATACTATTCATCAAAATATCCAAAACACTATTCATAAAAATATCGGAAATACTATTCATGAAAATATCTGAAATCGAAAATATCTAAAATATGGAAAATCTGTCTGGACGGTATGTCGTCGGTATACTCCGGTATACTGATGGTATGTCGACCAAGAAAGAAATCTATAAGTTAGAAAATTTTTTAAAGCATTACGAAAACCAAAAAAATACGAAATACACTACAAAATACGTATCCGTATATAAATACCGATACTGTGAGACGAGTCTCACACTTACCACGCCAACCGGTATGGCTGCAAAAAAATCTAGATTCCATAACTAGGATAAGTATATCTAAATCAGGCTCTATGTCCTTGTCATGCTAGCCAGTATGACTGCGATAAATTCTAACTCCACAAATAAAGTAGATATTTACCTTTCTTACTATTCTTATCAAGTATGTTATCTGGTTATACCGTAAATTTCAAAAAATAAAATTAATATATATATACATATATACATTTAAATACGAACTCAAAGTTAACAACATATCATCAAGATTCAAAATTCAACAATGAATCCATCAAAATTAAATTCAATAACAAGGAGTAATGTGTGAATCGAATGAGTAATGGGTGAATCAAATCAAGGAAAAAGATTTTAAATTGAAGTTAAAATAAGATTCTCAAGGGTCGTCCCAGGAATCTCTCAAGGAATCCTAACAGTGATTGAGTATCCTCTCATTCTAACACTTTACTTCTTATACTCTATAGCAGGATCATAGTAGTACAACTAAGTCGATGTACTACCACGACATCGTACTAATACAAATCTGGACCTGCATAGGCCACCACAAAAAACATTTCATGATCCGTACCCAGTGTAAGAATACGAAAAGTGGGTACGTCCAGCCTACGCCGCAGCTATTTGCCATTAAAATTCTTTTATTGCAAATTTTAATACAAACAGAACAGTGTTACAATATAGGACTTAGACGTAGTCCTAGGAGTACACTTTTGTTTATCTGGGTCCCTTGTGCCGATGGAGTGAGTGGTAATGCGTTGACTCCATTGACGATCTAACGACGGTTATCGATTCTCTGAAGACTTGGATTGCTCTGGGTGCTGGAGCTTGCTGAGAGGAGAGACATTGAGTATCTGTATCTGCCTCTCTGGTGGTTGTGTGTTCTGTCTGTGTGTAGGTAGGTGTGGAAGAAGGAAATGATCCCTCTATTTATAGTTTTATAGGCTGGCTGCTCATGCGCACATGTAGGATGCGTCTGCTCGCGGGGATGCCACGTGTTGATTGCTGATGGAGGTGCATGAACGATGTGCCCTGATTGAGGGGTTGAATTCTTTATGCTGCTGTTGTGGACCGGCACGTAGCAGAGAAGAAGATCTTTCTGTTGCTGAGATCTTGGGTGAGTCGAGTCAAAGGACACGTGTCATCGACCCATGGCTCGGAGATCCCTGATTTGGTGGAGAATGATCTGGTAGGATACGCCTAGGATTTGGCGCATGAGGAGGCTTTGGCACATAACCTTTAGGAGTCACGAACTATTCGGGACGCATAGCTTTTGAGGCGCCTGCGAGGCTTTAATAATGACTTTACTCCTGTCTTTCGGGATCAGAGAGAAGTCTGAGGCACATGGCTTTTGAAGCGCATGCAGAGCTTTAATGGTGACTTTTCTTCTGTCTTTAGGGATTAGTGAAAAGTCTGAGGTGCATGGCTTTTGAGGTGCATGCAGATTTGGGCACATGGCTGCAGAGGCACATGCGTGTGGTTGAGTGGCCACGTGGCAGTAGCCGTCGGAGGAAAGTAATGATGATGCTGGCGTTGGCGACGCTTCATCTTCTGAACTGTTCAGACTTCGGGAGGCGTGCTGCCAACTCTGTCAGTTCAGCATTTAATGTTTGTGACATTCGATAGACAGCTGAGTGGATGCGTCGGTTGGCGTTCCACTAGGCGTATGAGGATGCATGGGGGGCGCATCCCTGTGACGTGCTTGGTACTGAAGGGCACGTCTGTGTGATGCGCTTGATGTTGAAGGGTACGTCTGTGTGATGCGCTTGATGTTGAAGGGCGCGTCTGTGTGATGCGCGGTCTGGTTGGCGCATTTGCTTCGTGACACGTCTTTAATGGTGCGACTGTTGCGATCTTCGAGTGCTTTAAATAGCTGTTTTGACATAGCTGAATTCGAAGCATCCGGTTCATTCATTTAATACAAATTCATTGCACATAATTCGGAGAGCCATCCACTTGGCATATGGGTTTGTTTTGCCCGGCCTATAAATAGTGGCATGGAGAGAGTTTGCTTCTCGTTCTCTCATGTTCTTCCAACATGAACTTGTTTACTCGGATGCATTCTGTTGACGAGATGCTCCCGAGGGTGAAGATGCGACACAATATCTTTATTGATGCACTTGAAGGTGACTGTTACATCCAAAAGTCGGAGTCGAGGGCTTCTGAGGCAGGCAGAAGGTGCCTGTTGCATCCAAAGATAGGGATGCTTGAGCCTCGTCTTCGTTGTGCAGGAAGAGCCGCAGATCGAAATGGCGGTGCTGCGGCTTTGGGGGCTCTTTCTTCCTTCAAAATGGGTGTAGCCCATTTTGGTTGTGTTGAAAGTTGCTCCTTTAGCTGCGGTTTCGATTACGATCTTCCTTCGTCTTTGGAGGCTCTTTTGAAGCCTTCCCTGGCCACAGGTTGGCTTGCGGTGCTCTTCTTTTCCTCGGCTAGAGGGTTGATTGCTACCCTCGTTCTGCTCAATAAATGCTTTATTAGTCGAAGCATTTCGACGACGGTGAGCCTGGCTGGAAGAGCAGCACATAACTGGGCTGCTGAAGGGATGCACATAACTGGGATGCACATAACTGAGCTGCTGAAAGGATGCGCCCTGCTGAGGGCGTATGATAGGATACGTCTGACTGGGGGCGCATGGTGATTGCTGCGTCTATTTGAGGGCGCATGATGGCTGCTGGCTCTAGACTTAGGATCTTTTCTTTGTAGAAATTCTCCTTTGTACAATCTTTTCTTAGACATGTAATAGACTTTTATATGTAATAAAAAGTCTTCTTTCAATACCTATTTTTGCTGTTTGTGAAGTACTTTGTCCAAGCTCTGGCGTATGTAGTCTGGCGCATGGGCTTTCTGGTTCTGAAATTCCATGCTTCTACAAGACCCCCTTCAAAGTTTTCAAAACTTTTGGACAAGTTTTGGAATACTTTGAATAAGAAGCATGGCGGTCGGAGCGCATGACTGTTGGGGCACATAGATACTCCGTGCATCAGTGACGGGGCGCATGCTCCGCTCAGTTAATGCAAATGATGATGCCTCGATAACCAAGAAAGATTAATGATGATCTTTTTGGTTTTATTTGCGGTTATCTCTTCACAGAACCCGAGGCAACGGCTGAGGTCACACTTCATCGGTTCACGCGTACGACCAAGCTTATAAATAGGCGTGAGATAGAGAGAGAGAGAAAGTTCTTCTTCTTCTTACTTTTGCTTTTTAGAGTTCTTTCTCAAAACCCTAACTTTCCTTCTCTCAAACAATAACTCCCAAGACTCCTCATGGCGGTGCTGGACGAGGCAAAGGGAAAGAGCCTGTAGAGGTTGTTGTGACTGATGTTCCCCGTCCACCTGTTGAAGTTCGGCCATCGGTGGTTGGTAAGTTTTATCATCCCGTTCTTGTATCATACATACGCCGACGCGCATGGACCTTGAGTCTTAATGATGTGCTGAGGTTCGCCGACGTGCATGGGTTTAAACCCTGAAGATGTGCCGAAGCTCTACTGCTGACACGCATGGGTTTAAGCCCTGAAGATGCGTCGAAGCTCTACTGCTGACGCACATGGGTTTAAGCCCTGAAGATGCGCCGAAGCTCTACTGCTGACGCGTATGGGTTTAAGCCCTGAAGATGCGCCGAAGCTCTGCTGCTGACGTACATGGGTTTAAGCCCAGAAGATGCGCCGAAGCTCTACAGCTGATGCGCATTATCCTGATGCGCTCTTTGGTGAGAAACGTGGCTTAGATTCTTTTGTTGTACTGAATCTTTGCCTTCTTTGTTTGAACACCAGTATCGATGACTGTCCCACTCCTGAACGAGGTACTTCTGGATGCTGCCCTCTGCCAAATAGAAGTAGATTATGATGAGGAGATGGTAAATCCTGTTCGAGCTGCTATCATGTTAGATCAGCCTCCCGAGAGAATGACTCAAATCTAGGAACAACCGTATAGGTTCCTCAAATGAATGATGGAGCGTGGTGTTTTGAAGTCTGCCACATCTGATAAAGTGACCTTCTTGAAGCCTGAGTTCCTGTTTAGGGACCGCCTTACCTCTACTGAAGCAAAGGTGTTGAAGGTCAAGGAAGACTGGTTCTTTACAGCAAGGGGAGTGCACATGACCGTTAAGCAGCTCGAACGCCAATGGCCTCTGACGGCCTTCTATCGTCTTGCTTCCAAGAGGAGGATGTCTTGGGATCTAACCCCATCTCAGGGGGGAGCGGTGGCAGGTATCCTCAAGATCGACTTTACCTCAAATCAAAGGGATACTTTGACCGCCGTACGGGCTGGGCCTTTTTTCACCTGGCGGACTCTACGCCCTGGGAGCATTATAGTGATGTTTCCGCCAATACATTTGCCTTTGGTGCTTCGACTTTTGCCAATCGCATGCTTTTGATGGAGCAATTGTACCCGAAAGGTGAATTTCGGGTAGAGGGTTGGTATCATTATGTTGCCAAATGGGACAAGCTGATACTCTGGATGTTGTCACGGTTTCAAACCGAACTCTAAGAGATGGGGCTGACTGCTGCGATCCGTGCTACTCAGGCAGGTGTTGACATCAACCGGCATATGTTCCTCGTGCTCCTGGAGATGTTTTATATCCATACCGGGACCTTCTTCACTCCGGTGGGGGAGTTAGGCCTCGTACTTCATGAAATGCACGAGGTATCAAAGCTCCCTTAGGGATCAGAACCCTATGAGGAGTACTTCCCAACGAACGAGGAGTTTCAAGTCCTGGGGGACAAAGCTGAAGAAATGATGACCGTCTTCAAGGAAGTGGCGAGTCATCATTACTATATGCAGAAGAGGGATAAGAGCGGATTGCAGCCTCATGTGACCGCCTGGAGGGATTACATCTTTAATCAAGACAAGAAGGATCCCTCTCTATTTACCACTCCGCCAGCGCTTTTCCGTATCGAAGTGCTTTCTGAAATGAGCAGGTTAGGTGAGAAGAATCCCCGGGAGAACGAGGACCAGCAATCGTATGAACGCTCCTACAGCTGTTTCTGGCACCTAACTCATTGGATGTCGTTGAAAGCAGTATTAGCGGCATATCTGATGGTTTGGCTTCGAGATTACGTCTTCTCGGGCGGGTCAGGCTCCGGAGAGAGGGTAACCCGGAACTTAATCCTGCCAGCAGTGAAGTTGGTTTTCGGCCGGCGTTTGGCTCTTCTCCCCGCGATGGTGTGTAAACTGCTACGAGGTTTACAGGAGTTTGCGGGAAACGTGGTCCATGATCGCGGTAGGAATGACAACTTCCTACGTGCCGAACTGCCATTTCACTATCTAATGGGGTGGTTGATTTTACACCATCCAAATGTAATGAGTCCGGGTTCGGAAGAAGACCATAGGGCCGGAGATGCATTCCTTCATCGTTTCCGCCAGAGGAGCTGGTTGCATTCTGGCATCCCTGTTTGCAGGATGGTTTTATCCCGCCTTCAGGGGTGGGAGATCACTAAAGTAGGACCTGTCTTCTCGGGTTTTGAGGCCGATAAGGACTTGATGGATTCGGGCGAAGACGCCACCACTCTGCCTCCATGGGGATTTTGCTGGTTGCAAAGTATTCGGCCATCCCATCTGGTATACCGGAACAGGAACCAGTGCTATCTGGAACCGTATTTACCGAGCCGCTTTGCACGACAATTTGGTTATGCGCAGCTGATGTTGGATAATCCCAGTATCACCCTAGGGTATGCTGAAAGTTTGTTGGATGGTGTATGAGCTTGGCATTACTACAATGCTGGATGTACCGGAGCTCGCTTTATGCTGCCCGTCCAGAATCTGCGGCCGCCCATTCTTTATTCGGTCGCCAAGTTTTACTGTGTTATGGCTGCCGTGCCTCCCGGGTATGATAGGGAGACAAGTCTTGTTGTAGGCACCCCATTAGCGGTGACCGGGCATGTATCGGCTAGGGCTCGATCGTACCGTCCGCCAGAGGTGGGTCATCAAGGTGCCCCTGCCGCATCCCCAGGGGGTCAGGCCGAACCTTCGGTTGATCTACCGAAACGACGTGCGGGTACAGGGGTTGGCTCTTCTACATCAAAGCGGCAGAAGAAGACATCATCACCGACTGTGTCGTCGGACTCGACATCTGCAGAGGTAAGGATGTCCCCCATAATCTGGTTTAGGTTCAACATTCCATGTAACCAATGTTTCCTTTTTGTAGGAGCTGCTAAAAAGGAGGCCCCGTACTCCAAAATCTGGTGGGAGCAGGTCAAAGGAGATGGCGGGCTCATCTGAATTGCGTATCCCGCCAATTATGATGTCTCTCATGGAGGAGAATCCTGAGGATGTTATTGTCGTGGAGGTTCCAGCATCCCCAGATTCTGTCAGAAGGGAAGCTGAGGATACAGCAGCTTTCAAGATGAAAAAGGCTGCAGCGGGGGCTTGGACGCCGAGGGTCCAACAGACACGAGGCTTCCTGGTGATGAAGTGGGGTGGAGTTCGTCATCTTCAGATGACATTGCTCCAGAGTTGCAAGAGCCTATTACGGGGGCAACAGATATGGTTGGAACAGAGGAGAGGGTTGATTCCCCTCCTTGTCATGATGAGGGGAGGTCGGCTGTAACATTGCCGAGCCCTACCCCAGACTCAGCAGCAGAAGCTGTGGTGGCTACCGACCAGGAGGTAGCGACAGATCCTGTCCCTGTAGAGGGATTTGATGAAGAGGCTGAGACTCGTCTGCCTGTCCTGACTCTTGAGGCGGGTCAGAAGACAAGTGTTGATCTCCCCGTTCTACCAGGGGAGGTACTGGCTGCTGATAGGACGTTAGGAGCTGATGAGATGGCCACTGACGTCGGGGGTTCTTTCGTGTTTGGGAAGGGCAAGGGTTTGATGGAACCCTCTGTTGCTCCTTCCACTTGGGGTTCTATCTCGACGCCTGTCTCGGCTTCTTCTGTTCCTGCGGCTCCTCGGGCTAGTAGTCAAGCCCCTGCTGATGAAGAGCCTGTTGATGCCGAGGTTTCAGCCTCGCAGGTTGAGGTCGGCGGGTCTTCTTCCGGTCCGCTAACTAGAGCAGCTCCTCCGACTCCTGCCATGACGCCGCAGGTGCTGGCGGATGCAGATGAATACGTGAAATTCATCGTCGAGACAGTGTATAAAATGCTGCAGAGGGGGGTATCGGCAGTGATGGACGCCAACAGGAGCTTTGCGACGGTAAGAACTCTGACACTGCCTCATATCAACCTGATCCGTCTTCACCAGGGACACGATCATATGGCCGTCATTCTGGATGCCTCGGTGGCTGAGTTGGACCAGCGGCTTTCCGAATTACAGCGCATCCAGCGAAATGACCTCTTCGTCCTGATAGATGTGGAGAAGGAGAAGCTGATCGTCGAGATTGAGTCTTCTTACCAGGCCACTGTGAGTGCCTGGGAACGTGAAGTGGCTGAGACTGAAGCTGCAGTGGAGCGGTTGTCTCAGTCTACGCGGGAGACAGTGGAGGCACGAGCTACGTTGGACGCTAATATCACGGAGATTGACGCCCAGATCGGCCGCCTTGAGGACCAGCGGCCCCGACTCCTATTAGACGCCGAACGTGTCCAGGCTGAACACGTAGCATTCAAGAAGGAGGAAGCAGCTTTCACTCACCGGGCCCTTACCCTGGCTCAGCAGCGGCAGCAGCTGGATGAGAAGCATGAGAACGATACTTCTCCTGAGGCTGTTGAAGCGATGCGTCAAGAAGCTGAACGTCGAGTCCTGGCGACTGTGGAGACTCGAGCGGCGGACTTGAGGCGTCGGATTGAAGAGCTTTCAGCCAACCCTGGGGATGTTTAGGGATTGTAGTCTCTTTTTTTTTTGTAATTTTGCAACTCTTGCTGGGGATGTAAACTTTTACTCTCTATTTAAAAAAAATAAAGAATATAAAGTTTTTTTTGTGGTGTGTTCATTTTTGCTGTCATGAACTTGATGATTTGTGTGCACCTATTATCTTTTGCGCACCTTGGTTTTTAGGTACAGATAATAAGTTTGAGAGAACCCTCATGTTTGCTCAGAGGTGACGTGGACATGGCAAATATAGGATTCAAGTGGTGGAATCTCCCTACTCAGAGGTGTTATGGATGTGGTAGGAATGATCCTGGGGGATACGCGAAACTACTCAGAGGTAATATGGACGTGGAAGTTCTGCGATCAATGTACGACAACGCAAGGATTGTCTGTACGGGATGTTTACTCAGAGGTAATATGGACGTGGTAAACATGGTGGGTAGCGTAGTCTTATGGGATGTAAGATTCCCCTTTGTAGGGTGTAGGGAGACAACTCAGAGGTGATGTGGACGTGGTTGTCCTTCTACTGGAGGATGCTACGGAATAGCTGGGTTCCGGAAGCGTACGATTTTGTGGAAGGGAATTGTCTGTGAGCCCTGATGATTGGGTTCACAGATCCCCTGGTGGAAGCACATGTCTGAAAGGTGTCAAGAGTAGTACTTCTTCAGGAACTTGCCGTTGATGGGCATCATGAACAAGTCCCTATTGGGTTTGGCGAGGCAGTAAGCACCGTTTGAGTATACCGTCTCTATGATGAAAGGTCCTTCCCACTTTGGCTCGAACTTTCCTGGTATCTTGTGAGTCAACACCATCGGCCACCTGACTGCCAGAACCAGGTCGCCAACTTGGAGAGTCCTCTGCTTGACCTTCTTGTTGAAAGCCTGTGATATACGGGCTTGGTAGAGTTCGATGCGTTGTTGAGCTAGGAGACGCTTTTCGTCAAGTTTCTCCAGTTCCCGTAGACGACGTCGTTGATTGTCTTCTTCTGTGAGTTGGTTTGTGATTGCTACGCGGAGAGAGGGTATTTGGATCTCGAGAGGTAGTACCGCTTCGCTCCCGTAGACCAGGGAGAATGGTGTGTTGCCTGTCGGTGTCCGTACCGTTATGCGGTAGGCCCAAAGGCATTCGCCGAGCTTTTCATCCCAGTCGCGTTTGTTGGATGACACGACCTTTTTGAGTAGCCTGACGATTGTCTTGTTGAACGCCTCGGCCAATCCGTTTGCTGCCGGATTGTAGGCGGTTGATGCTACGTTTTGAATGCGATTCTTGTCACAGAATCTGTTGAAAATATGGCTGATAAACTGAGGACCATTATCGTGGATGATCCTCCGGGGTACTCCGAAACGGTAGAAGACGTGGTGCTTGATGAAGCTGATCACCCTGGAGCTTTTCACTTCTGCCAGTGGAACTGCTTCTGCCCATTTGGAGAAGTAGTCGGTGATTGCTAGGATGAAGCGGTGTCCCCTTGATGAAGGAGGGGTGATCGGTCCTACAATATCCATGCCCCAAGCTTTGAAGGGCCAGGAGGCGACTGTAGGATGTAGTGGTTCTGACGGTGTATGAATGAAGTCTGCGTGAAGCTGGCACGCATGGCACTTCTTAGCATATTCGACAGCATCAGCGGCCATGGTTGGCCAGTAGTAGCCCATGCGTCGCAGTCGATCCTGCAACTTAGGACCAGGTTGATGGGCCCCGCAGGTTCTATCGTGAGCTTCTCGAAGGGCTTCGGCTGCCTCTTCATCGGACAAACATCGAAGGAGAAGTCCATCGTAGGAGCGTCGGTACAATATTTTAGTAGCCTTATCGTAGTAGAATCGAAGAGAGCGCCTCCTGACTGAGACAGCTTCTTTCGGGTCCTCTGGGAGAATTCCGTAGACAGCGAAGTCGATGAATGGGAATCTTCAGTCTCGGACGTTAACACCAGCACTCGTTCACATGGCATGGGCCACTTGTGAGCACAGGTTATTTCTAGGGCAGATCAGGTCTTGACCCACTACCATGACGTAGTGTTGAGTTCCGAGGGGTGCCGCTAATGAGGCTGCGAGGCCGGCCAGGGCATCAGCCTCCAGATTTTGTAGACGAGGTACGTGCTCAATGAAGAACCCGGTAAATGTTAAAATAATGTTCAATGCAACCTCATGGTAAGGGATCAGATCTTCGTGGCGAACCTGGTTTACGACGAGTTTTGAGTCGTCGTAGGCTTCCAGATGATTTACCCCCAGCTGTTGCGCCAGCTGGAGTCCCATAATGAGCGCATTGTACTCAGCAACATTATTGGAGCACGGCTTTGAAAGGGAGTAAGCACGCTGGATGACCAGCTGATCGGGGGAGACTAATACCACCCCCACTCCAGCGACGATTTGGCCTTTGGGGCCTGTTCTTGAAGCGCCATCGAAAAACATCCGCCAGACGGAGCCTTCTTCGATGACGTTTGATTCTTGGACCTCATCCAGGATGTCTTCATAGAGTCTTGAGGACTCTGGGATGGGGTGTGCAGCTAAAAATTCGGCCAGAGCTTGACCCTTGACAGTTTTTTGCGGAACGAACACCATATGGTGTTAGCAAGATCGCCCATATGGCTAGCCGGGAGTTCAATGATCCTGGCTTCATCATGAGGACCCTGAGCGGATTGACTCGAGAAACGACATGAATTGTCTGCCCTGAGACATAATGTCGAGTCTTTTGGATGGCAAATACCAAAGCTAAGCACTCCTTTTCAATGGGGTTGTACCGGTGTTCGGCCCCGATCAGAGTTCGACTGAGGTAGTAGATTGCTTGCTCATAGCTTGTGTCGCTGTTCTGAGCTAGCAGGGCGCCGAGGGAATGATCCATGGCACGGACGTAGAGGAGGAATGGTTTGCCGGTGACTGGTGCCCCCAGGACTGGCGGACTCGTCAAGTAAGCTTTGATGTCATCGAAAGCTTTTTGGTATTCTTCTGTCCAGACGTAAGAGAATCCCTTCTTCATGAGCTGAGTGAAGGGTTGGCATTTGCCAGAAAGGTTTGCTATGAATCTCCGGATATATGCCAGACGCCCCTGTAGGCCTCGAAGCTCTCGAAGGTTCTTCGGAGGGTCCATATCGAAGATGGCTTTGGTCTTCTCGGGATCGACATGAATGCCTTTTGCCGTGATGATAAAGCCCAAAAACTTTCTGCTAGAAACCCCTAGGAAGGATTTAGCGGGGTTCATCTTGAGCTGATGCGCCCGCATGAGATCAAAGACTGTCTTGAGGTCTTGCAGGTGATCTTTTTTGAGACGGCTCTTGACTGCGATGTCGTCAACATAGCATTCGACTGTCTTGCGAAGGTGTTGACGGAAAATGGTGCTCATAGCTCCTTGGTATGTCGCACCAGCGATCTTCAAGCCGAAGGGCATCACTGTGTAGCAGAAAATGCCCTTTGGAGTCCTGAATGACGTGTGTTTTGTGTCATCAGGGAACATCTTGATCTGGTTGTAGCCCGAATACCCATCCATGAAAGACATGCGCTCGAAGCCACATGTGTTGTCGATCATCACGTCGGTGATTGGAAGCGGAAATTCGTCTTTCGGGCAAGCAGAGTTGAGATCCCTGAAGTTGATACAAACTCGTATTTTCCCATTCTTCTTGGTGACGGGGACGACGTTGGCAACCCAATCTGGGTGTTGCTCTTCACGGATGAAGCCGCTGGTCAAGAGTTTGTCTATCTCCTGGTCAATGGCGTTCATGATGTCCGGACGGAAGTGCCGCTGTTGTTGTTTGATAGGCTTGGCATCAGGTAAGATGTTCAGCCTATGCATCGCGATCTGGGGATCAAGTCCCGGCATATCTTCGTAGCTCTAGGCGAAGACGTCGATATACTCTTTAGCCAGCTGGATTAAAGATTCTCGGTCTTGTCCTTTTAGGCTTTTGCTGATAAAGATGGGTTTGGAAGAAGATCCATCACCAAGGTCGATCTGCTCGACTTCGTCTTCGGTGGGAGGTTCACGTAATTCAAAATGAGACTCCCATTGTTGTCCTAGGCGTTGAGCCCAGGGTTCTTCTTTGAAGAATTCTGGCGATTGGTCTTCGCCTTCTTGAGGTTGTGCTGATGTCATGTTGGCTGACAGCACTTTCTTGAGGACTGATCCGATACTGGTATCGGAATCCCAAGTCGATGCTTCGGACGAGTGAGAATGTTCTACCTCTTCCGCGTCTGAACTCTCTGGAGTTGACGGTGGCGTGACATAGCCTACCCCCCGTCGAGTTTTGTTATAGTAGTCCTGGGGCTTTCCTTTAGGTGTCGGAAGCCGGAGAGGGAGATGTCGACCCTTGCCGTAGTTCAGGCCTTTGTTGCTTTTTAGGTCGTAACCCATCTTTTGGATGAGGTACTTTGCCTTGTCCGTGTACCGATAGATTTGTATTCTGCCGGTATCTGGTTCTGGCTCGAGTGGCGGAAGGTCTTGATGACGCTCAACTTTGCCGAAGATAATAGATTCTTCGTCTCGATTCCGTGGCGAGACTATGTAACAGACCCCTTGGGACGGGACTACTCGATTTACATGATGGACGGTCGTTATTTGGGTTTGCAACGACCGTAGAGCGTTATCTAATGTATACATGGTATTCCAATGTGGAAGACTAGAATAATTAAAAGACACACTGTTATTGATGAAATATGAGATTTTATCCCGCGGGATTATATTGTCCAGAGAAGGGGCATCTACATTAGTCGAGATATATTCCCCCAACTCTTCGTCTGTAAGCACTGGAGTAGGATCGGGAGAGTCCACCACAGCGTTGGCTTTGGAGTCCAAGAGGACTACGTGGGCCTTCTCTGGCGGCTGAGATGGCGGCGGCTTGTCCTTAAGACGCACCTTCAGAGGTGCCTCCGCTGTGCCTCCGGTGATTGACGCCTTCCCCTGTAGTTTTGCCACGAGGGGGGTCGATGTTTGAGGCGGCTTTCCCTTGAGCCGTATCTTCAGGGGAGCTTCAGGAGCAGCTGGTGCTTTCCCGGGTAGCTTAATGCTCATAGGAGGCAACTTCTGAGGCGGTTCGCCTTTGAGTCGGATCTTCAAAGGAGCGTCGGGGGTGACCTCAGGCTCCATGTCCGACTCTGCTGCCGTTTTTTGCTTCGTCGTCAGCATCATTGGCTTCCTCCTCGTCAAGTGATTTGTATAAGTCAGCATCGGTGAAGTAGGCTTCAATTCCTTTGAAAGGGTCGATGTCCGCGAACTCCGTACAGATGACGTTGTTGGTGGACACGTACTTCATATATTGGTGGAGCGTGGACGGCACCACCATGTACTCATGTAGCCATGGGCGACCCAACAGAAGGTTGTAGTTGACTTCAGCGTCCATGACATAACAAGTGACCTCGGTTCTGAGGTTACCGATGTGGCACTTTAGTCGCATTTTGCCCAGTGGTTCGCTTTTGCTGGCGTTGAAGCCACTGATTGTTGTGTTGGAGGGCGCCAGCCGGTACATTGGGATCTCCAGTGTTGAGAGCAGGGTCTTCGAAATGATGCTGAAGGAAGACCCCGGATCGATCTGAATCCGCTTCACCTTGACTGAACCGATATACCCGGTATAGTACAGCGACCTGTTGTGTCGGTTGTGTTTGAGCAGCATGTCCTGCTGGGTGAAGGTTATATTGGGGATAACCTCATCCGCACAATGACAGTGCGTGCATACAGTCGGGAGATCTTTAGGCTGCTTGACCTGACTGAAAAAGGATTCAGCATCCTTCAGAGCTTCACAGAGAGCTTCTCGGGAGTCTTTGGAAAGACGAAGGAGCTCGAACAGAGAAAGGCGGGCAGGAGTACTGGCCAGTTGTGCCAGTATGTCGAAGTTGTGGGGCTTGGCTAGCCCCAAAGCATTCTCCTTTCGTAGAGGCCTATCGAAGCGGGCTTCTATCTGCTTCTGCTTATTGGCTGCTGGGGGCTTAGACGGGGCCTCCTTCTGGACAGCAGGAACGGTGCAGGGAGGCACCACCTCGACGGCAGCTTCGTCGGGTTGGGCGTTCAGTTGTGAACGTGTCTGTACAGGAAGTGCCTCTTCCGTTGAGGAAGAGACCATGCGGCAAGACTTGATCTTCCTACCTTTGGATTTGGAGGTAGGGCGTACCTCCGGTTAAGTCACCTCGGAGACGAGATCGGGGTGAACCCATAGGATCTCTCCCCGAGATGTGGTGAGTGGGATGAGTCCACTCACGTTGTCACGGGTAGGTGGTAAGTTAACCACCTCCATTGTCGCCTTAGGGATGGGGACGACGCCATCCTGTGTTGTAGTTGGCGACAAGGTGCCAAACTAGAGTGACACCACGTTAGCTGACACCGTCTTCTCTTCGTAGTCGACGGAGATTACATCGGCATTGATCATGCGCTGGATGTAATTCTTGAGGACATAGCATTCCTTGGTTGGGTGTCCGACAAACCGATGGTAGTGACAGTACCTCGGATTGTCCACTTTCCCAACCTCATCGGGACGCTTCGGGTCCGGAAGCTTGATCATGTCACCCTACTTCAGTATCTCAAAGAGTTGCAGGGTGTCTTCGTCATTGAACGAATAAACCTCCTTCGATCTTGGTGCAAGTGGAGGTTTCTGAGCCGGTGCTGACGCACCTTTTGAGGCATTGACAGTCAATGCATGTTTCCCCTTTGTCTCTCGTTCGGGATTATTGGCTGCCGGCCGTTTTTCCTTGTCCTCAAAGGCAGGGAAACTGACTCCCAGAAGACGAGCATTGGCCGCTTTCTTCTCTGCGGCTTCTGTTTCAATGATCAAGGAGCGAGCATTGGCCGCCTTCTTCTCTGCGGCTTCTGCTTCAATGATCAAGGAGCTCCAGTCGGGAGGAGGAGTAGAGTTAAGCCAGAGTTTGACTGCAGGCAGCATGTTCATGCTGCAGGAGGAGAGAAGCGCATGTTCTGGCATGCCTGGGGGTAGTCTGAAGCAGGCCTGTCGGAAGCGTTCGATGAACACTCGAACTGTTTCCTTTTCCTTCTGGCGTATCTCTATAAGGGACGCCATTGTCATATCTTTTCCGCCGTCGTAGAAACGGTCGAGAAAAAGACGCGTCAGGTCGTCGAAGAAAGATATTGAATTGTCGGGGAGGCTGCAGTACCAATCATACGCCACTCCTTTCAGTGCCCCAACAAATATGCTGGTAAGTAGCGCGTCCTCCTTCGGAAGATGTCCCGTCTGAGACTGGAAATACGTCAGATAGCGACGCGGAGAGTCCTTCCCGTCGTATGGCGTAAGTGTTTGTGGTTTATACTTAGGAGGATAAACCACTTTATTCCATTCGAGGGGATAAGGTTGGGGGATGCCCATCTTTTGGCGCTCCTCTTGTCTTGTCTTGGACTCAAAGCGCTCGCGCAAGTCCCTGATCATCTCGACCACGTCTTCTGTGGAGCTGGGAGTCGGGGAAGGTGGTACCACCGGAAGTTGAGCACTTGAGGGCTCCGATGTTCGAGGTGCCTCACGGCGATCTATGTCCGAGGATACCCGTTGAAGGGGTACACTCGATTCTTCATTAGCCCCTGGGTCGGGACCGGCAGAAGGTGTCCGGGCCAATGCTGACCGTATCTCAAACACTGCTTGAGTCAGTGTTTGCATGGAGGCAGAGAGGGTTTTGAGTCCTCCCTCCAGGGTATCCATGCGCTGGACGAGGTCTGTTGGCGGCGCATCAGACTCGATATCAGCCCCAGTCATATTTACTGTCATGATGCGACCGGGAGTGGATGGATGGGTTGAGGCTTCACTCTCAGCCTCACTCTCTTGTGGGGGAGTTGCCTCTCCTGGAGCCTCCTCTTGGCTACCTCCAACAATGTTCGGGAGAACATTCACCACGGGCGCATCTGAAAGGGCCTGATTACCCTCAGCTCCGTCTTGAAGGGCCTTTGGGTCTCCGGAACTCAGGTCCGCAGATGCTAGACTACCCCCAGCTATGTTTTGGGGGATATCCTCATCTTCTGGGAGATTGACAGGATCCGCCCCAGATGTGCTTTGGACACCCCCGTCTTCGGATTCGACAAGGGTCTGACTACCCCCAGCTTCTTCCAAGATCTTCTTCCTCCTCCGAGTGCCTTCGAACACTCCGGAGGATGCGACAGCTGTCTTGGTTTTCCTCGGCTGGCTTTTGGACGAGGAAGAGGAACTGCCAGTCGCCTTTCGGACTGACGAGGAGTTGGAGATCACGTTGCATGAAGCAACCCTTGGCTCTTCTTCTGTTGACACCTTCTTCCTGAGGCGACGTCGGAGGGGTGTCGATGATTGCAGCCGCCGGAACACCGACTGCCTTGGTGGGACTGCCGCTTTGCAACATCAGTTGATGGTGACCATAGCACAAGTATGCCCCATAAAAGGTGTATCGTGCTTGTCAGTCGACTCTCCTGATCGGCGGTTGTGAGTGATCACGTTACGCAGATCGTTGGAGGAGAGTGCCACCTTCACACCCCCTTCAGACGCATGGCAAGGCCAAGCGCCGGGGTGGTCAAATGAGTGCTGCGCCCCCTGATCTAATACCAAACAGGCATCCCATCAGTAGTGGGGGAACCACAGCATTTGAAGTGACCTGAACGAACCTTAAGCGCACAACCAGAGGAGGCGCGGGAGTTCAAGACCACTGGATTCGCCTTACTCGACTTGGTTGTGCACGCAATAGATGCGCCCAAGCGAGACAAGGACTTTGAAGGTCGGCTCGTTTCTGGCGCCGCAGCACTCGAGTCGACCTTGTACAGCTTACCATCAGCAGCGCGCATGATTGTGAGCGCATGCTTCTGGCTTGCTGCTGGCATAGCACGTTTGGGGCGCATGGCCCGTGCTGCCTTAGATTTCTTCGTACCAGCCCGCTAGGGCGCATAGTACTCAGAATCTAAATTCTCCTCGCCATTACAGCGAGTGAGTCTGTCAAAGACATAGACCTTCTGTGGCGCATCAGAGGTGATACGCGGGGCATTGGCTGCGCCCCTGCTCCGTCGACGCATCTTCCTCGCCTGAGAGGGAGATGGTTGGAGAATGTGGTCAGCTGCACGTTTTTCCGAGAGATGTGCTGCACCAGTGGGCGCATCTTGGTTGCTGAGGACGTCAGCAGGAAGGGAAGGTTGGATCGGCACATCCCCTTCGGTGGTGGTGCCCGAGGCGTCGACCTTGCGCACCCAGATTCGGCGGGTCTTCTTCGGCTTCGGCAGCTGCTTTGAAGGACTCGTACTACCTTCAGAGATGAACTCCTCATACGCCTGTTGATTGAGGCGTACGACCAGCGTCTTGTGGGAGGAGCCCACCTTCACATCGTCGGATTACGACACAGCTTTCTCGATGGAGGAGAAAGAGGTCCCCAGCAGAGTCGCCAGCTTGTTTGCCATTAAAATTCTTTTATTGCAAATTTCAATACAAACAGAACAATGTTATAATATAGGACTTAGACGTAGTCCTAGGAGTACACTTTTGTTTATCTGGGTCCCTTGTGCCGATGGAGTGAGTGGTAATGCGTTGACTCCGTTGACGATCTGACGACGGTTATCGGTTCTTTGAAGACTTGGATTGCTCTGGGTGCTGGAGCTTGCTCAGAGGAGGAAGACGTTGAGTGTCTGTATCTGTCTCTCTGGTGGTTGTGTGTTCTGTCCGTGTGTAGGGAGGTGTGGAAGAAGGAAATGTCCCTCTATTTATAGTTTTATAGGCTGGCTGCTCATGCGCACATGTAGGATGCGCCTGTACGCGGGGACGCCACGTATTGATTGCTGATGGAGGTGCATGAACGATGCGCCGTGATCGAGGGGTTGAATTCTTCATGCTGCTGTTGTGGACCGGCACATAGTAGAGAAGAAGATCTTTCTGTTGCTGAGATCTTGGGTGAGTCGAGTCAAAGGACACGTGTCATCGACCCATGGCTCGGAGATCCCTGATTTGGTGGGAAATGATCTGGTAGGATGCGCCTAGGATTTGGCGTATGAGAAGGCTTTGGCACATAACCTTTAGGAGTCACGAACCATTCGGGACGCATGGCTTTTGAGGCGCATACGAGGCTTCAATAATGACTTTACTCCTGTCTTTCGGGATCAGAGAGAAGCCTGAGGCGCATGCAGAGCTTTAATGGTGACTTTCCTTCTGTCTTTAGGGATCAGTGAAAAGTCTGAGGCGCATGGCTTTTGAGGCGCATGCAGATTTGGGCGCATGGCTGCAGAGGCACATGCATGTAGTTGAGTGGCCATGTGGCAGTAGCCGTCGGAGGAAAGTAATGATGATGCTGGCGTTGGAGATGCTTCATCTTCTGAACTGTTCAGACTTCGGGAGGCGTGCTGCCAACTCTGTCAGTTCAGCATTTAATGTTTGTGACATTCGATGGACAGCTGAGTGGGCGCATCGGTTGGCGTTCTACTAGGCGTATGGGGACGCATGGGGGCGCGTCCCTGTGACGTGCTTGGTACTGAAGGGCACGTCTGTGTGATGCGCTTGATGTTGAAGGGCGCGTCTGTGTGATGCACGGTCTGGCCGGCGCATTTGCTTCATGACACGTCTTTAATGGTGCGACTGTTGCGATCTTCGAGTGCTTTAAATAGCTGTTTTAACTTAGCTGAATTCGAAGCGTCCGGTTTATCCATTTAATGCAAATTTATTGCACGGAATTCGGAGAGCCATCCACTTGGCGCATCGATTTGATTTGCCCGGCCTATAAATAGTGGCATGGAGAGAGTTTGCTTCTCGTTCTCTCACGTTCTTCCAACATGAACTTGTTTACTCGGATGCATTCTGTTGACGAGATGCTCCCGAGGGTGAAGATGCGACGCAATGTCTTCATTGATGCACTTGAAGGTGACTGTTACATCCAAAAGTCGGAGTCGAGGGCTTCTGAGGCAGGCGGAAGGTGCCTGTTGCATCCAAAGATAGGGATGCTCGAGCCTCGTCTTCGTTGTGCAGGAAGAGCCGCAGATCGGAATGGCGGTGCTGCGGCTTTGGGGGCTCTTTCTTCCTTCAAAATGGGTGTAGCCCATTCTGGTTGTGTTGAAAGTTGCTCCTTTAGCCGCGGTTTCGATTACGGTCTTCCTTCGCCTTTGGAGGCTCTTTTGAAGCCTCCCCTGGCCACAGGTTGGCTTGCGCTGCTCTTCTCTTCCTCGGCTAGTGGGTTGATTGCCACCCTCGTTCTGCTCAATAAATGCTTCATTAGTCAAAGCATTTCGACGGCGGTAAGCCTGGCTGGAAGAGCGGTACATAACTGGGCTGCTGAAGGGATGCACATAACTGGGATGCACATAACTGAGCTGCTGAAAGGATGCGCCCTGCTGAGGGTGTATGATAGGATGCGCCTGACTGGGGGCACATGGTGATTGCTGCACCTATTTGAGGGCGCATAATGGCTGCTGGCTCTAGACTTAGGATCTTTTCTTTGTTGAAATTCTCCTTTGTACAATCTTTTCTTAGACATGTAATAGACTTTTATATGTAATAAAAAGTCTTCTTTCAATGCCTATTTTTGCTGTTTGTGAAGTACTTTGTCCAAGCTCTGGCGCATGTAGTCTGGCGCATGGGCTTTCTGGTTCTGAAATTCCATGCTTCTACAGCAGCGTCAGCGGTAGAACGCTATTGTAAGTCACAATCATAACTATCACAAAATAATATACTCTCCAAGCGGAGGATAATCATAAGAGGATACAATCTCAATCACAAAACTAGAGATAGATAATCAGCACGATAATATAGATATGAAATCCACAAGAGAAGTACAACAAAATGAAAAGTCTCGGTGTTATCAACACCATAAACAATATCTCAATACAATCTCAAATGCCTTATAAAGCTAGATAATAAGAAAGTCTAGACTAAGCTAATGGCAAGTCCTCAGCGACTACTGGATCCTGCTGAGGGTCCAGGTCACCGGTGTCAACTAGGCCTGCTCCATACTAAGTATCACAACAATCCTCATCATCTGTAATATTTTTAACGGATCCAGTCAGGACAAAAACGAATACATATCTCTCACACAGATCATAACATGAAAGGAAATATGAAATAAGCTATAGAATAATATACATGAACTGCTGTAAAGAAATAGTAGAAAGTGTAAAAAAAAAGAACAAGATATAATGGAAATAGATATACATGATATAGATAAAAAAACTGAACTAACTACGTGATTTAGAATACATGTTTGGTTATGTAAACAGGCTTAGGTTATACAAGACTTAAATCTAGTTTTGAGTTTTACATGAAAATGGTGTAGATCACATAACCAAATAAATACTCCCCCTGCCCCAATCAGTACACAAGGATCTGTCCAGGTTATGTTATTGTACATGAAAGTAGTGTGTCACATGGATAGCTAGTCCACATAAACACTGGGTTATACATGAAGGCTCACATGATCATGAGTGTACATAACTGTCACATGAGTATACATGAATAAATACGAATACAATGAGTAGATGATGCACATGAAAAAGTACATGAGCATAATATATCCGTTGTATCCGAGGGGATAACATCACATGAAGAGATCCATATAATACTAATCCATGATAACATTATGACAACAACAAGTAAACTAGTCTATAACAAGTAAATATGTCCAAGCAAGAATGAAACGGTCAGAGAATGTACTCGCCCGGCAATCCATGCTGCTGATGAGGAAGTGTAACTAAACTGCAGTGATGTAATCCTATTTAAAACAACCATAAGTCACAACAAGGTCTAAAATATCATAATGAATGCCTATAATGCAATTATACATGATTCTAGGTCCTTCTAGGTCAAAGTCAACCCTTGATCAACTCTGGTCAAACCTGGTCAACTATAAGTCAACTAGTCCGTTTACTAACTTTTAGGTCAAGCACAAGTTTTCAAGTCATTCTAAGTTCGTTTGAGCAGATTCGGATCAAGTTTGACCCAAAGTTGACTTTTGTCAACTTGGTCAACTTGTCGGTCGACTCGGCCATTCTAGGCTCCTTGGATAAATCCTAATCTGGCTCAATACTCCCTAGGTTACATATATAGATATATATATATTCATTCATTCTAGGTAAAGCAACTACATATATATACACACACACTTATATATATATATTATATATATAAATAAATATAAAAATATATTTATATATATATATATATATATATATATATATATATATATATATATATATATACACACATACATACACACATATACTTAAACTTGTGAAGAGAGATTGTGGGTCGATGAAGAGCTGCTGTTAGGGGTTCAAACCTGAGATAATTTGGTTATATATACAACTATATGAATATACCATATACAACTATATGAATATACCATATATATATATATATATATATATATATATATATATATATAAAATATATATATATATATATATATATATATATATATATATATATATATATATATATATTTTTTTTTTTTGAATATACCATATATATTTTGAATATACCATATATATATATATATATATGGTATATTCAATATATATATATATATATATATATATATATATATATATATATAAAAATATATATATATATATATATATATATATATATATATATATATATATATATATATATATATATATATATATATTTTTATATATATATATATATATATATATATATATAAAAAAAAAATATATATATATATATATATATATATATATATATATATATATATATATATATATATATATATATATATATATATTTTATATATATATATAGACGTATCCTAATATATACACATATATGCATAGGGGAGAAAGAATGTTGGGTTTACGAAGGGAAAATGAACTCTCAGATCTGAGAACAATATCTCGACAATACTCATCACAATATATACTTATACATAAGGCAAAAAGGGGATATATATGCATATATGATAGAAATATTTGGAAGTAAAATTAGGGACTAAACCCACAAGTTCAGAATCTTAGTAACTTCATATAAACACAGAAAATATGAATTAAATCTCAGAAATTTGAAATATGACAAAACAACTCAAATTCATATATAAATCGAATCCCGAAATCCAGCCCAATGTCTAAAATACAATATACACAACTAGTGTCACGACCCACACCCAATATTTGGACATGAGCCGTGGGTACGTCCAGCCTACGCCATAGTATCGACGGTAGAACGCTGTCTAGTCATCTCCAAATTTATCAAATACAACCATGCAGTTTATAGATTTCCACAATACAACCAAAATTCACAGAACAGTCCACAGTAATAAGATATATATACAATAACCACGGTGAGAGAAACTAATAACTGATCTGAATAGTCTTTAAGACCAAAATATGATAGATAAAATAATTTCAAGAGAACAAAATGTGCTAAGATGGATGTCCATTACTTTACTCTCATAATCCACAAATTAAAATGAAGTAGAATAAATAAAAGAGTTTTCGGAGGCAACTCCTTCTCCACAGTATAATATCTAGCTAAATGTCTCCTATGGAGGGTAGCCCTGCATCCAAGTCCTCCTGCATGCTCAGATCAGGGTCCATAGTCTGCTCATAATAAGTGGTACAGAACTCCTCTAACTCATCACCTAAAAAGTTAGTTTTCCAGTCAGGAATGGAACAAGTACACATATGACCGCTATCCGAGCCCCAACAGAGTCATAGAACATGTATGTAACATATGAGAATGAAACTAGAAAGTAACTAGCATCATGGTACAAGGGAAAAAGACATATAACTCTATCAATGAGAAATAGCTACTAGAAAGCACTATGTAAATCATGGTGACATGGCAAGTGGTAAAACAAGATAAAATGACTGGAATAAGAACTATCTACGTGTGTTGAAATATCCTTTTCGACGTGTGAACGGCTAAGGGGTAAATCCGGCACCCTGCACGTGTCGTGTGTAGCTGCTATTATTCAAGAATAGACATCATGGGGATGGAATGGGTAGTTCACATGTCTACTAAGATATTTTTCCGCCCAGCTAGTACTCATGAAATCAATTGCAGTAGGGTAGACATGTAAAAGACAATCAAGATGTACAATAAATCCATGATACTAATATTCGTGTGACGAACGTGTCAACAAGCAGCAAGACATATGTATAACATGTAAAGAAAACTATCAGAAATGGTAACAATCAGTATATGCACTTGCCTGTGGTCCTGAGCTGCGGGTACTGATCAGAGTCCAAATCGAGGTCCAAGTAACCTATTAGTGAATTACAATGTCAATATGTGATTTGATTCAATAATAACAATCTACTTAAAAATATTGGGCTTCTTGGTCTATTGACTACCCCCTCCTTGGTTTAGTGTCTATAGGTTATAGTTGGGTTCACTACCATACTTGTGTAATTTCCCTCCCTTACTAACATCTAGTCCTTGGGGTTCCCTGTACCCAGTTCCTTCTTAAGCATACTGCTAGGCATTGTACTCTATCTACTCCTTATTGTTCTTCCTGTTTCTTGACTTTTTACTGCTCAATACACAATACTCTGGTACTATCATATCCCTCTGCCCGTATACACCATTCACTACATGCCAAACACTTACAACCTTTGAACTTATGGGGGTTCTTGGCACACACAGGTATCCGGGCTTTCTTGGTAGGTGTAAGTCTATAATTTGTATACTAATAGTCCCATACTCTTTGTCCTATGTACTATGTCCTATATTTCTGAAATACCAACTATTGTATATGCAGCCTTGTATATATGTTGTTGTTGTTATGCTATTTAAACTTCAACCTCTACTACACTATGGTATCCTGCTACTTAATAGGTCCATCCCCCTAACTCTGATACCTTAAGTTCCTTTACTAGGTCCCATAAGTCACACTACTTGCACCCCTACTCTATGTATCTGTCATTCATGCCTCAAGGATCTGTTTGCTATCCTTCTACTCAATTCTCCATGGATTTTCTTACTTAGATTCATAGCTATACTAGGTGTCAGAACTATTGTCAAACTTGGGTTTTAGGAATTTCTTAAGGCTAAAGTGTTGTAACCACTCTGGTTACATTTGATGTGGATTGATATCTACACTAAGATGGATGCCCATGACCTAACCTTCCAACTCAACCATCTCACTAGCACACTAGCTTATTATAGAATTTTTAATACATCAATTCCTGACTTCTATCCTCAAATCTCCAACTCTGGTACTCGAATATCAGATGGTTGGGCTGCTTACATCTAGAGCTCTGATACCCTATCCTACCCTTCCAGGAACTTGCCTACCCACATATGCCACTGAAAGATGGACAATATAAGAGGGTCTGTGTATAATACTAAAAGGGATACATTTATAGATCATCCTCTTGTTGGCCCATTGGTCATATGGTCAAACTGATTTTAATAATTGATCAAACTCTGTCTCGATATATGGAGCTAGTCAGGATATCTCGGACCCTTGGACATACTCAAGAATGGCTATCTACTCAGTTCAAGATCGAAGCTTTGTTTGTCTGTTCGAGTCTGTATTTTTTTGAGCAATGTATTTTTCATTTTATTTGAGTCTAGAAATACTTTGTACACCGAGTCGTACTAGCAAATAGGCTATTCCAAAATGATTTCAAAATGTTTTTAAAATGTCCTTAGTTTTGAAAAACATTCATATTTACAAAAGCTCCAAAAAGGTTTTCAAAATTCCCCAAAAACTAAATTTAAAAACCCTAACCTAACCCTGACAGAACTCGGCCAGAGTTCGGTTAGTGGCCGTTTGTTTTTGAATTCCTTGAAACTTGGTCCTCCTGCAGTTGCGGATTTGACCGAGATTTTCTCATCGAGTTCTGCCCGAATTCTGCCCGAATTCTGCCAGAATTCTATCTTTGGAACTCCTATAAATAGAGAAGGATTTCGATCATTTTTACTCACTCATTCACTTTCAATCTTCTCTCTACTCAAAACCTACTGTCTTCCAAAGAGTTTTTCTAGAGCTTTAATTTTCAGATCCCAAGCCAGTTACAATCCTCTAGTCGATTTGCCAGTACGGTGCGGTCTAGAAGTTTCAGAGTGATTGTAATCAGAAGGATTGATAAAAGAATACCTCTTCACAATTGAAGTTGGACGAGTTCTTCGTATCAAACTCGCGTTGTAGAAGTTGCAAGGACTTCGTAAGAAAACTTGCGGTTTTGCCAATAGTGGATTCAACTGGTAGCAAGAGTTCTACCGACTGGACTAGTCCTCAACAGAGGGAAACCAATATACATCGCTGTCTTTGCGTTTTCTTTCTTATCTCTGCCTTTACATTATTTAGTTGTGATTATTATTCTGTGATCTTGCTGCTAACATTTTTTTAATTAGCATTATTCCGCTGCCAACTCTATTCACCCCCCTCTAGAATATTCTGCTTTACGATTTCGTTCCTACAATTGGTATCAGATCGGGTGTTACAGGTAAAGCAAGGTAACATTGCAATTATTTATTCATTTAGCTAATTGTTATATAGATCACAGCACAACACATGGCAACTGTGAAATTCACAAGTGAAGGCCAGTCCACAAACAGACCTCCACTGTTTGATGGTACGAATTATACCTATTGGAAAACACGGATGAGTTTCTTCTTAAAATCACTTAACTTTGATTTATGGTCTATTGTTATTGATGGCTATCAAAAGCCACCTCGTATAAATGTTGATGGAGTTTTAATTGAAAAACCCCATAACAGATATACAGAGGAAGAAAAAAAAAGGCCAGTCTTGACGCACGTGCTATTGATGCTTTATTTTGTGCTTTAGACAGAACTGAATTTAACAGGGTGTCTATCTGCACAACTGCTAATGAAGTGTAGAAGCTTCTTGAAGTCACACATGAAGGCACGACTCAAGTCAAAGAATCAAAGGTCAGCAGACTTACTCAAGAGTATGAGGTGTTCAAGATGAAGCCCAATGAAACAGTTACTCAGATGTTCGAAAGATTCTTGGATATTGTAAATCCTTTGTCCTCCCTAGGCAAAGATTACAGTAACCATAAAAAGATTCGCAAACTCCTGCGAGCACTTACCAAGAACTGGATTCCAAAGGCTACTGCAATCATTGAAGGGAACGACCTCACAACTATGTCCCTCGAAGTACTCATGGGTAAGCTACTCACTCATGAACTGGAGCTACAAGATTTTGAAGAGCCTGCACCAAAGGAGAAGACGATCGCTTTCAAGGCTCAGCACAGAAAAGCTGCTGAAGGTGATTCAGACAGCAGTAAATCTGATGCTGAAGATCAAGCACTCCTAGCAAGGAAATTCAAAAAATTTATGAGATATGAGAAGAAAGCCAAAGAAAACAATAGCAGCAACAACTGGTATCAAGATGATGATGTCTGCTATGGCTGCAAGAAGAAGGGACACATGAAGAATAATTGTCCTACAAACTCATCATCAAGTAAGAAGAGCATCTGGTATGAGAAAGGGAACCTGAAGAGATCAACATCTCGAAGATATGCCAACACCAGCATATGGCATGAAAGTGAAGCCAGCGACTCAGAAGATGAACAATCAGAAGACGCTGCAAATGTATGCTTTATGGCATCCGATCAGGTACTCTCTGAACCTGTAGTTGATACATATGACGACTTCATCTTTGAGCAATTAGGAGATGCCTTCAGTGAACTGATAAGTGATTACAGGAAACTGCGTAGCAAATATCAGACCTCTAAGAAGGTACTCAAAGAGTACAAAGGTAAAATAGGAAGACTTACCGACCTACTAGCTGAGGTTAAAGATAATGTTAGTGAGTCTGGTGAGCTTTCTTCTATTAAGCTCTTATTACACGAGACTACCAAGTCATCCGAAGAAAAAGACAAGGTTATTGACCAACTGAAAGAAGAACTTTCTAAAGAGAAGAAAAGTCTTCAAAGTGCACAAGTCAGAATGGAAGCACTCACTTCTGACTATACTAAGTTGTATGACACTTCCAAAAGATTGGCAATTAGGTTAGGAAAACAGCCTGAGACTGCTGCTTCCTACCCTAACACGTGTCATTTACTGAATAATCGGAATATTCCCAAACCAAACACTGTCAGACCTAACCATATCAAACCTTTACCCCAAAAGGTTAAGCCCAAACAGGATTATAGGTATGCTTTCTTCTATACTAGAAAACTTAAACCTACCAACCATGCACATCACTCAGCTTTCAACACTAAACATGCACAATGTCATTATTGTGGCCACACTGGTCATATTTCTCCTGCATGTAGAATCAGAAAGCTTGTTGATTTAAATATTTATGCATGGATACCAAAAGCTAACATTTCAGGACCCTACAAGAAATGGGTACCAAAAGTTTTATCTGTAAACTGTTTTGTAGGTGGAACACCTTTCACATGCTAAAAGCAAATAGATCCTCGACAGCGGTTGTTTACGGCATATGACCGGTGACGCTACATTATTTGCAATACTGTCGAAGAAGAAGAACGAAGGTTACGTCTCCTTCGGTAACAACTTGAAAGGGTATATCATTGGTATCGGTGATGTTGGTAAATCTCCCTATCCTGTGATTAAGGATGTCTGTCTGGTTACCGAGTTGAAATATAATCTACTCAGCATAAGTCATTTAGCTGATCATGGTTATGACATCAACTTTGGCAAAGACAAATGTACTATAGTTGATAGCTCAACTGGTAGTACTATCTTTGAAGGTATCAGGGAAGACAACATATATGTTTTCTATTTGTTGGAAGAAACTAACATTTCAGGTAGATGCTTAATGGCTAAAAGTGATAAGAGTCATCTGTGGCATATGAGACTCGGTCACGCAAATATGGACACAATCTCAAGATTATCCACGAAGAAGCTAGTACGCAGTTTACCGAACATAACATTCAAGAAGGATTCGGTATACAGCTAATGTGAAAAGAACAAAGCTACCAGATCCACATTCAAGTCAGTAAACATAGTATGTACTACTAGAACTCTACAATTGCTACATATGGACTTATTTGGTCCTAGCAGAGTTGCTAGCCTCGGAGGTAAGTTATATGCTTTTGTAATTATAGATGATTACTCTAGATACACGTGGGTATACTTTTTGACACGCAAGAATGATGCATTATTCGAATTTGTCACCTTTTACAAGAAAGTACAGAATGAAAAAGGTTACATGATCACTCGTATTAGAAGCGATCATGGAGGCGAATTCAAGAATGCAGAGTTTGAGCAATTTTGTGACACACACGGTTTTATACACGAGTTCTCCTGCCCTAGGACTCTACAACAAAATAGAGTTGTGGAACGTAAGAACAGAACTCTATCCGAAATGGTCAGAGTAATGTTAAACCAGTTTAGTCTACCCAAATATTTCTGGGCTGAAGCTGTCAATACAGCTTGTTTTGTTCTCAATAGAGTTCTAATTCGACCCAAATCGAAGAAGACTCCATTTGAGTTATAGTTTGATAGAATTCCATCAATTTCATATTTTAGAATATTTGGTTATAAATGCTTTATTCTTAATACAAAAGATAATTTGGAAAAGTTTGACGAAAAGACCGATGAAGGTATATTTTTAGGTTATGCGGCCAAGAGCAAAGGATACAGAGTCTTCAACAAACGAACTATGATCATCGAAGAATCAATCAACGTCACCTTTGATGAACTGAATCAAATGACTATCGATGACAATGACGAAGATCTAATTGTACCAAGCTCAACACCAGCTGATTCTCTACCAAGCTCAGTACTAGCTGATCCTCCTAGAGAAGATCCAGGAACCAGCTACCTTCAGAGTCTGCCAAAAAGATTAAAATTTACGGCTGATCATCCAAAGGATTTGGTAATTGGTGATATTACCAAAGGTGTAAGTACTCGTACATCCAGTAGAGATATTATTTCTAGTGTTGCATTCATTTCACAGCTAGAACCCAAAACTATTGATGAAGCATGTAGTGATAGTTTTTGGATAGATGCTATGCATGAGGAATTAAACCAATTTGAACGGAATCAAGTTTGGGAACTTGTTCCCAAGCCTATTGATCATCCGGTCATTGGCACCCGTTGGGTATTCAGAAATAAACTTAATGAGAATGGTTTAGTGACTCGTAATAAGGCTCGACTCGTAGCTCAAGGATACAATCAGGAAGAAGGTATCGACTATGATGAAACTTATGTCCCAGTTGCGAGATTAGAATCCATTCGCATGTTATGTGCATCTGCATGTTTTTATAATTTCAAATTATTTCAAATGGATGTCAAGAGTGCATTTTTAAATGGTTTTATAAAAGAAGAAGTTTTTGTAGCACAACCTCCAGGTTTCACAGATTTTAAAAACCCTGATCATGTTTTTAAGTTAAAGAAAGCTTTATACGGTTTAAAACAAGCCCCTCGTGCTTGTTATGATCGTCTAAGCTCTTTCCTACTTGACAATGGTTTTTCAAAGGGCAAGGTTGACACTACTTTGTTTATTAAGTCTTTTAATGGCAAGTTTCTCTTAATACAAGTCTATGTTGATGATATTATATTTGGATCTACTGATAAATCTCTTTGTCAAGAATTCTCTAAGTGTATGCAGAATGAGTTTGAGATGAGCATGATGGGAGAGCTGAAATTCTTTCTCGGACTGCAAATCAAACAAACTGACAATGGGACATTCATAAATCAAGCCAAGTACACAAAAGATTTACTAAAGAAGTTTGATCTGGACAATGTCAAACCTATTGGCACTCCGATGGCAACTTCAACAAAGCTTGATATTGATGAACAAGGCAAGCCTGTCGACACACGTAAGTATCGAGGTATGATCGGTAGTTTACTTTATTTAACTGCTAGTCATCCAGATATTATGTTTAGTGTTTGCCTGTGTGCATGGTTTCAAGCTAATCCAAAGGAATCACATCTGTGCGCAGTTAAGCGTATCTTTCGATACCTTAAGGGCACTTCTATTGTTGGCTTATGGTATCCCAAAACTAAGTCCTTTGACCTTATTGGTTACTCGGATACAGATTTTGCTGGATACAAAGTTGATAGAAAAAGTACCAGCGGCACATGTCATTTCTTAGGCAAGGCTTTAGTCTCATGGTTTAGTAAAAAGCAAAATTCTGTAGTCCTATCAACAACAGAGGCTGAGTATATCGCCGCAGGACGTTGTTGTTCTCAGATTTTATGGATGAAACAAACCTTGGAAGACTATGATTTATTTTTCACACACATTCCTATTTTCTGTGACAACACGAGCACAATTAATTTGACTAAGAATCCAGTATGTCACTCTCGTACTAAGCATATCGAGATCCGACATCATTTTCTTAGAGATCATCATCAGAATGGAGATATTAACCTTGTATACATAGACACTGAGAATCAATTAGCTGACATCTTCACAAAACCTCTAGCAGAAGATCGTTTCAATTATTTACGTCGAGAATTAGGAATTTTGGACGTCAGTAATGTTAATTAATTTTGTTTTATGATTATATTTTCAATACGCAAAAACTGTGTTAGAGACAAGCCAATAAAGAGTCTGTCTGTCACCATAACTACGATTGAAGCGAAGCGGTACTTAAGAGTTCCCCGGTGAACCTCCGTCAGCTGGGACAGTACTCCTACAGCTAATCTGAGACAGTCGTTGTGTAACGATATTTAATCTATAAAATAATATTAATTATATTAATTGAAGGTTGAAATTACTAATCTTTGAATTAAATTTTTGAAATGAGTCAATGAAAAAGAAAATGGCCCAAACCAACTAACAGAACCCCCAGGCAAATTCGGTCAGAGTTCAGACCGAATTCGGCCCGAGTTCGGTTAGTGGTATCTGGTTATATAACCAGAACCCGAGAGCCTCTTCTTCTTCATTGCTTCTAAAACCACCTTCACAGCAACAGCAGCCACGCGAAAGCTCTCAAACCCTAGTTCTTCACCACTTCGTTTCTTCCAATCTACGTGGTGAAATCCATCCAAATTTTGGATTCGTGCAGAGATCGTTGTCCTCTACAGCATACTTGAATTTCGGGAGGTATAACTCCGTATCTTTCCTCCTTTTAATTTCGTGCATATTTACTTTATTTGCACAATGCCGCCTAAGGGATTCAACCCCTTCAAGAGGAAGAAGACGACCAATCCTAGTGAGGAAGGATCATCTTCAAATCCACCCACGGATTCCCTCTTTTCACCAGTTCAATCGAGCGATGGTGCGTTCGATGGGTTTTATTTTCAAACCCTAGATCAAGCCCTTCTGTGGTATGGAGACTTCTCTATGAGATCCATATGCACAGGCGCTCCTATCAAATGGACTGTGTTTCTGGAACACCGCCCTTATTTTGAGGCATTAGGGTTACAACACATTGTTAAACTTTGTTTTTCGGTAGCTACTAATGCCATTAGACTTTTCTATTGCAATATCGTACTAAACACGTTTGACGTAAGTACTCGTGTTGGCGGACTAGATATCGAGTTCAATGATGTCCTCTTAGCGGAAATCCTTGGTATTCCTAACGAGGGTGCACCGTTTGATGGTATCACTGAATTTGATTTCCCCGACGGTACGACACTTGCTAGTTTCAAAGATAAACTCTGTGCCCCTGATCGAGTTCGCTCTGGAAAGTTGAAGGCAAATAACTTGAACTTGTTTAGTTATGAATTGCATCGCATCATCTACTCCACTCTCTTTCCGAAGTCTACTTCAAAGGATGATGTCACATCACTTGAACTATCTGCTATGTATCATATTCTTAAGGGAATTCCTTTTTCTGCCCCTAAGACTATTATCCAGATAATGGGACGTTGTCGGACAAGAGATAGAAATCTCTCTTATGCGATGATTCTTCCACGCATCTTCCAGCGTTTTGATATTGATCTCTCAACTTGTACTCAAGACCCTGAGCCCAAGTTTCTTAAGCTATCTCATCGTAGTATGACTGCTGCTGCTCCTCCTACTGCTCCACCTCCTCCACCTACTCAGCAGTATGCCATGACCTTTGAAGGCATACACCAGCATCTTTCTGATTTGCACGTCTCGATGACGGATATGGCCCACGAACGTGAGTTTCGCGATGTCACTCGTTATCAGGCGATAGAAAATTCTCTAGCTGATCTCCGATTTACTCAGACTGGACATTCTGTCGGTTCTATTCCTAGAGATCCAGCCTTTTCTGGTTACCGCTGTGAGGATGAGGCTGTTCATGCCTACTTTCAGCCAGGTAACGCATATGATTGGTATCGTTCTGATCGTGCTCCTACTCAAGATTTTGTCGGTGAGTTTTACACTGGCGCCTCTCCTCACTCTTCTGGCGCTGGTACTTCTGGAGCTGGTCCTTCTGGACATGCCGGTCATGCTGATGATGATGATGATGATGATGATGATGAGGAGATATGATGATGATATATTAGTTGATTTTGAGACTTAGCTATTGTCTACTGTACACTTGGAAATGCTCCGACATTCCAAGTTTCCTTCTTTCTAGTTTTTATGTTCATTTCTTTTGAGGACTTGTACTGGATATTTCTTGATGTCTCTTGAACATTATTTTATCTTTATGGGATGCGTAGTTTATCTTTCACATCAGTTTATTTATTTATTTATAGCATCTTTATCTGCTTCTATATTATAAACTGCCTGTGAAATAATTCTCTGCTATATCTTATTCTCACTGCATGAGATATTATTTTATTGTGTTTCTTCACTGTTGTAGCTTATGCTTTAATTGCGGGGGAGCCTATTTCTTCGTAATTATTTTGCTAAGTGACAACGGGGGAGAAAAAGGATCTAACATTTTGTTTTGAGCATAATACAGGGATTGAACAATCTTGAACAATGTTGAACAATTTTTGTGATATCTTATCTCAAAAGATGTTATATCATTCATAGTTTGTCAATTATCAAAATAGGGAAGATTGTTGGCCCATTGGTCATATGGTCAAACTAATTTTAATAATTGATCAAACTCTGTCTCGATATATGGAGCTAGTCAGGATATCTCGGGCCCTTGGACATACTCAAGAATGGCTATCTACTCAGTTCAAGACCAAAGCTTTGTTTGCCTGTTCGAGTCTGTTCTTTGAGCAATATATTTTTCATTTTATTTGAGTCTAGAAATACTTTATACACCGAGTCGTACTGGCAAATAGGCTATTCTAAAATGATTTCAAAAATGTTTTTAAAATGTCCTTAGTTTTAAAAAACATTCATATTTACAAAAGCTCCAAAAGGTTTTCAAAAATCCCCAAAAACTAAATTTAAAAACCCTAACCTAACCCTGACAGAACTCGGCCAGAGTTCGGCCAGAGTTCGGTTAATGGCCGTTTGTTTTTGAATTCCTTGGAACTTGGTCCTCCTACAGTTGCGAATTTGACCGAGATTTTTTCATCGAGTTCTACCCGAATTCTGCCAGAATTCTGTCTTTGGAACTCCTATAAATAGAGAAGGATTTCGATCATTTTTACTCACTCATTCACTTTCAATCTTCTCTCTACTCAAAGCCTACTGTCTTCCAAAGAGTTTTTCTAGAGCTTTAATTTTCAGATCCCAAGCCAGTTACAATCCTCTAGTCGATTTGCCAGTGCGGTGCGGTCTAGAAGTTTCAGAGTGGTTATAATCAGAAGGCTTGATAGAAGAATACCTCTTCACAATTGAAGTTAGACGAGTTCTTCGTATCAAAGCTCGCGTTGTAGAAGTTGCAAGAACTTCGTAAGAAAACTTACGGTTTTGCCAATAGTGGATTCAACTGGTAACAAGAGTTCTACCGACTGGACTAGTCCTCAACAGAGGGAAACCAGTATACATCGCTGTCTATGCATTTGCTTTCTTATCTCTGCCTTTACATTATTTAGTTGTGATTATTATTCTGTGATCTTGCTGCTAACATTTTTTAGTTAGCATTATTCCGCTGCCAACTCTATTCACCCCCCCTCTAGAGTATTCTGCTTTACGATTTCGTTCCTACACCTCTTCTCCGACTACATATCTTAATCTCTCTAGTAGTAGGAGACTGATGTAGAGATTTCCACCTCTATACTATTCCTCGACGGCTTATACCAACCTATATCAGCCTATAATTTCCTTTTACTGATACAAAAATAGGACATGTTTCCTTTTTCCTGATACACTAGTACTATGGTGTCACGCCCCAATCCCGCAGAGTCCTTTCGTCCTCGCTTCGGACTCTGTGAGACCGTTCGTCCTCACTAAGGCGTGATGCCGTGCAAGCCTAAGTTGCGCTTGCACAAGGCCAAGACCTGAAGTAAGACAAGATAGACAAGGTTGACAATAATGCAGCGGAACATATCACAGATATTTGAAGCAGCAACGGACGTATATCAGAATACTTGCATTGAACACAATGGTAAAAGAAACAATTCTCTTTATTGATTTCATTTGAACAGATTACAATGCTCTCATTTCTCTTTGATATAATGTTATATTCTCTCAGAACTTTGCAGATTACAATGATCCCGTTTCTATACATTACATCCCTTTATATACAAAACCAAACTCTTGTAACAGATGTCATCTCTTGACATCTCTTTTGATTTTTGGCTCCTGAGGATGAGGCCCGGGCTATCGCTTCTGACTATCCTTCTCGATGCATAGTGGACCTGCATGCGGACTGATGGTGGATCAGTATATCAGCATACTGGTGATTGTGAACAAAGAGCTACATTTGTCTGAAATGATCACTGTTCATTTAGTGAAAAAATGTTTCTTGTGATGTGATCTTGCTACTTTTACCTATGTTCATTCCATGCATACAGAGTCAGTTTACATTCTTTAAAAACATCTTTTGTAAAGCCACAGTTCATTTCTTTTCTTTTCAAGCATACAAGGGACCGTTTTGATCCATCTTAGTCGCTGTGCCTTCCTTGGGTTCAGCTCGTCGCTAATTGCTGTGACTCGCATGGGTTCAGCTCGTCGCTAGCCGCTATGACTCTCTTGGGTTCAGCTCGTCGCTAATCGCTGTGACTCGTATGGGTTCAGCTCGTCGCTAGCCACTATGACTCTCTTGGGTTCAGCTCGTCGCTAACCGCTGTGACTCGCATGGGTTCAGCTCGTCGCTAGCCATTGTGACTCGCAAGGGTTCAGCTCGTCGGTAAGTGGACACTCTTTGTATCGAGGCAATAGCTTCTCTGTTTTCTTTTCAAGGCAACATGTGGATTCTCTTATAAGCATACTCAAAGTCTAGCATCTTGTTATTAGCAACAACATTCATTCAAAAGCTCAAATTCTTATTAGGCGCAAGCGAATCATAAAATGAGACTTTGTCCACTCACTCAGATCAATCATCTTCTGTTGCAGAGCCAGCAATTCGATCTTTCTGTTTATCTAGTGCCTTCGCGGAGCGAGGCACTACATAATTACCCATCGAAAAGAAGTTTCGTCCTCGAAACTTAAGGAGAAACTTACGACATCCATAGCAGCAATAGTCCTCATCCTTCGCCATCATCAATCCATGAAATCACAATTCTGATCATGTCAAAACTCTTGTTCAATAAAGTATTTCAATCTCAATCCATTAAATCGATAAAACATATGTCGGCATGATAAAAATATTTATGGACTTATTGTATGGAACGTTCATCTCATTGATGATATCAAGCAGGCAAGGAAATTTCGATCAGAAGAACATGTTCGAATTCAATTGAATCAAAATTGGCCAGAGGATCATGTGGCTCTGATACCATTCTGTCACGCCCCAATCCCGCAGAGTACTTTCGTCCTCACTTCGGACTCTGTGAGACCATTCGTCCTCGCTATGGCGTGATACCGTGCAAGTCTAAGTTGCGCTTGCACAAGTCCAAGACCTGATACAAGACAAGATAGACAAGGTTGATAATAATGCAGCAGAACATATCGCAGATATTTGAAGCAGCAGCGGACGTATATCAGAATACTTGCATTGAACACAATAGTAACAAGAAACAATTCTCTTTATTGATTTCATTTAAACAGATTACAATGCTCTCATTTCTCTCTGATACAATATTACATTCTCTCAGAACTTTATAGATTACAATGATCCCGTTCCCAGACATTACATCCTTTTATATACAAAACCAAACTCTTGCAACAGATGTCATCTCTTCTGATTTTTGGCTCTTGAGGATGAGGCTCGGGCTATCGCTTCGGACTATCCTTCTCGATGCATAGTGTACCTGCATGTAGACTGATGGTGGGTCAGTATATCAGCATACTGGTGATTGTGAACAAAGAGCTACGTTTGTCTGAAATGATTACTGTTTATTTAGTGAGAGAACGTTTCTTGTGATGTGATCTTGCTACTTTTACCTATGTTCATTCCATGCATACAGAGTCAATTTATATTCTTTGAAAACATCTTTTGTAAAGCCACAGTTCATTTCTTTTCTTTTCAAGCATACAAGGGACTGTTTTGATCCATCTTAGCCGCTGTGCCTCTCTTGGGTTCAGCTCATCGCTAACCGCTGTGACTCGCATGGGTTCAGCTCGTCTCTAGCCGCTGTGACTCTCTTGGGTTCAGCTCGTCGCTAACCGCTGTGACTCGTATGGGTTCAGCTCGTCGCTAGCCGCTGCGACTCTCTTGGGTTCAGCTCGTCGTTAACCGCTGTGACTCGCATGGGTTCAGCTCGTCGGTAGCCACTGTGACTCGCAAGGGTTCAGCTCATCGCTAAGTGGACACTCTTTGCACCGAGGCAATAGCTTCTCTGTTTTCTTTTCAAGGCAACATGTGGATTCTCTTATAAGCATACTCAAAGTCTAGCATCTTGTTATTAGCAACAACATTCATTCAAAAGCTCGATTCTTATTAGGCGCAAGCGAATCATAAAATAAGACTTTGTCCACTCACTTAGATCAATCGTCTTCTGTTGCAGAGCCAACAATCCGATCTTTCTGTTTATCTAGTGCCTTCGCGGAGCGGGGCACTACATATGGGTTCTGACCTAATCTGGAGACTTGGTACCAATGTCTGGACTTATGTTCCAAGTGTCGATTTGCTCTTCCAATCCACCACTGGACACGTTCACCTGCTAGTAGATCCCTTGCACCCTTAATTACTGATACTACAGACTATAAGTAAATGGACTTCACGAGCTCGATCACTCTATCCATCTATTAGACTGATTCTCCATGTGTTGATTTACTTTTGATATGCCATTAGTACCCTCCCCTATATGTCATATCAATATTACAGGGCATCTACTTGAAGTCGCCCTTCCTGTCATATACACACAAATCTACTTCAACTCACAACCTAATCTATTCACCATAGCCTATTCTCTATATAAGGTAAATTCCTGATAGGTATTTGTAAAAGTCCTATGATTAAGTCCTGACTGGAATGTCTGTTTGGTAAGAAACTCATCTTACGGTTACTTCATGTATCCTAAGGTTCAACCCCACACTTACCTGGGTTACACCCTGTAGTCATGGCTTAGACCTAGTCTCCTTCTTATAATTTGTACAAGGTAAGCCCTCACCTACCCATGTACTCGGTATGCAAAAACAGGATACGCAACGGCGTATCGGATATTAGTTGATACCTCAAGTTGTTAACCTATACATCATGTGAACTTGCTATGGGAAAATGCCTACTAGGTCAGTGTTGGATGGTATGAACACAACTGGGTCCTTATAGGCACCTAGTGATCGGGTACAAGCGAGTTGGTGTCTGGAAATTTTTGATGTCTAGGATACATGACTCTTCCCTCCCTTTATTTTATCATCCAAACGAGAAACTAAGTTGTAAAAACTTCAATTTGAACCTGGGCTCGACAAGGCGTGGGCAACAACACTATCTCACCTTTGGTAAGTAAGGAACACGACCAAGGTCCCTGCTACCTACCCGATACTCTGTTACCTAAAGGTTTTGGCAGTGATCCTCTCTCGCTTTTACGGCTATACGTCTAAGAGGGGTCTGATAGACTCTATTTCTTGATATTTATAAATATGGGAAAAATGGCAGACCTGGACGATTCATGGTACTATTTCACTTAGAAATTACCCCCAATAACCTATACCTCTTACTCAATGCAATGAAGTTTAACCTAGGTTGAAGAAAACATAAGACATTGCTTTAGGGAAAAAGGATTACCTGTGAGTAATTCGAGTGTCTCTGTTCGACGAACTGCCAAGGGTTGCTTGAGAGATGGCGGCAGGTATTAGGGTTTGGGAAGAATTTGAGAGCCTCAGGGTTATATATATATATATACTCTTGATTTGAATCACATAGAATAAGGAGATGGAGATTGAGTTGTAGTCGATCTCTATCTGTTGCTAGCAATTCTGAAATTTGAATCTGGATAGAGGTTGGGCTTTGTGTATCGGCTAGAGTAGGGGGAAATCTGGATGAAATGAATTTGAATTGAGGATTTGCACCTGACCCCCTTTTCAATTCTGAATTTGCATGAGTCTCCACTAATATGCTTCAATAATAGGCTTTAGACTTAATAAGAGTAAAACTCAAATATCACTAGCTCTACTCTCTAGGGGTTGTGTATGTGATAATCTAATCATAATAACAATAATAATATTAATTTGGTTTAGGGGCTCACAACTAGAACTCACGAAACTTGGCAAACACGAAGGTGTCTATGTGTGTGACGTGCTCAAGTACTCACGGGGTCGAACCCGTGTCCGTATCGTGTCCACGCAGCGCATATTGGAAAACCGAACTCGCGTGTCGTGTACGTGCGTTTCGCCCGATTGGATGCAGCACACAACACAAAAAGTCTCGTGCTCGTGCATATAGCTAGGTAAGGTCCCGAGGTAGGTCTAGGACATGCTGATATGACACCATGTCGCGTCTACGCGACACAGCGACATGCGAACCCCCCGTGCGGCCTGTGCGCGCACGCGCGTGCGTTCCCATAGGCACGTGTCGGGCCTCGTGGCTCGTGATTCGAGCTATGCTGTAACTCGGGATCGAGTCCCTGGGTCGTCTAGGTATAGGACTTCATGCTTGTGCTCCTGGAAGGGATTTTGACGTGTCATGTTCGCGTACGAAGGCCGTATCAGCGACACTTTTCAGCTGCGTACACAGTACGGGCTGAACAGTGCACGCAAGATTTTTTTGTGCACACTTCACGAAATGACATGAAATTTTACGGGCATCTGGGCAGAGGTTGCCCCTAAGTACTCATAAAATTTCACGTGAAACGGAGCCCTATGCGTCGAGTTATGACGCTCGGACAGCAGGGCATGCACGGGCCTCGTGCACGCGTGTCCGTGTCCGATTCGGACACTAAAATCGTGTCGATTTCAGATCCGTCTTTATGAAAGTTGTTACAAATAATATTAGCAAGGAATTTGTGAAAACAGAATCGAAAAATAATACTTTTCAGTTCTAAGTGGCATTTCGTCGAACACGTGTTCCATTGTTCCGACACGTGTCCGATACGGCTATCAAACGAAATCACAATTCTACCAAACTTCATGCACAGGTCTGGGGTACCTATATGGATGCTAAAATAAAATACAAAAATTTCTGAAGGAACAATGGTAGAACGAGGTTTACCTATTGAGTGTCAAAACTCAATGAAACAAGCCTCCAAAACTCGTCGATGCCGCTTTCCTTCGGTCAAACGCCTTCGATCCCTCACTAGCAAACCTTTAGCAGGTTCCTCTCCTCCCAATGGTCGCAACGCACTTTGTTTGGAAGGATTTGGTTGAGAAACGAGAGAATAGGGCCTTTGGAAGAGAAGAAAAAAACTAGGGTTTTGGAATTGTGAAGGAGATTAGTTTTCTACAAAAGGAGAAGGGGGGCTACTGTATTGGCCGGCCATGCATGGGGGTGTGTTAGGATTAGGGTTTAGTCATGGGCCAAACACTCTTAAGTTGCTAAAAAGGCCCATTGACAAAAGGCTTTAAAGGCTTAATTAAAAAATAGCTAAAAATGAATTAAATAATTCTTAAAAATAGATAATAATTCTAAATTAAATCTAAAAAGCCAATAATAAATCTAATTACATTATTAGGCTTCTAATCAAGTTTGACTAAGGTTATACCATCTTGGTCCTATCAAAATACCAATCCAAACCACACAACAATCAATTTAATTAATAATTTAAATAAATTCAAAAACAATGCACAATGACTAGAATACCCTTAATTAGAAAAAGTGAGTGTGATAGGTAATGAGGTTTCTAATGTCATGGTTAGTCTCTAATCATGTTTAGCTAAGTTTAAACTGACTACTAACACAACACCAATTAAAATATTATAAATTAATCCAAAAAATAAAAATCACATAATTACCAAAATACCCTTATTTTAGAAAAGTGGTGGTTACAGAGGATGAGGTTGGTACGAGATGGATTTGGGATAACTCGCGCCTTGGAAGAACGAATCAGCGGCCGCGAGAAAGTCCGCTTCGATGATATCCCAACAAGATCTGAAGAAGACATTGAAAAAATCATCAGGTCTGGGGTGCTGTGCTCGCCAAGGGCCCAGACGGCCGACTTGACCTCTTCGACGGAGGAGGGGGTCAGAAGTTGCTCGTTCTTGTGTTCACTAATCAAGTTGGGGACCTGAGCTAGGAAAGCCTCGTCTTTAACGATGACGTCTTTGGAGAATAACTTGGTGAAGAAGCTAGCGGCCGCTAAGTGGATGCTGCACTGGTCTTTAAGTAAGATGTCGTTCTCGTCAAAGATCTGGTGCAGATTATGTTGTTGTCTGCGACCTTTGACATAGGCGTGGAAGAAGCTGGAATTTTTGTCGCCTTTAGCATCCCAGGTCAATCTGGCTTTCTGCTTCCAGAATTCTGTTTCAACCTTCAGCCGCAACTTGAGGAGAGCTTTGGTGAGGTTGAGAGAGACACGAGTGTCCGGGGATCTGTCTGATGCGTACCGGATCTCCGCGTGGGTGACGTCATCCTTCACCGTCTTAATCTCTTGGAAGATGTTCCTGAAGGCGAGCTTGCTCCAAGCTGAAAGCGCATCCTTGGTAGCCTTGAGTTTGTCTACCACCCGAACGAGGGGGTCGGGGTGAGTCATCGAGGACCAGGCTGTGGCGACAGTATTTCTGAATTGAGGGTGCTGTCTCCAGAAATCCAGGAAACAGAACGGTTTCTTGATGAGGTTAGAGTTGCGGTAAGTGGTCCGATTCAGTGGAGTTGAGGTGAGAGAGGTTGGCGATGAGATCCATGTCGGACCAACGATTGTTGACTAAGGCTCGGTCTAGCCTGGAGTATTGTCTTCTGGTGCCTTCCTGCATGTTGTACCAGGTAAAGGTGTTGCTGGAGAAAGGGAGGGTAGACAGGTAGGCGTTGAATATGAAGGAATTGAAGTCGTTCATGGCCGGCTGGGGGGGAGGAAGGGCACCCCCTGATTTCTCTTCTCTGTGCGAGATCGTACTGAAGTCTCCGACACAGAGCCACAGGAGGTTGTTGAGGTGGAGGTGAGTTTTATCAGAGTGTCCTAGAGCAGCTTGTGCAAGGAAAATCACAGCTGTCGTAGACGGCGGAGAAGAGGGAGCGAGACGTGAGAGTGGGGTGCTCTAGCCAGGAGGAGAGCGCCTGATTCGAGTCCTGAACAATGCCGAATTTGCATGCGACCGTGAAGAGGATCCATATGTCATGGCACCCGGCTACTGCGGACTGGAAGTTGAGTTGAAGTTGGATGGATTTGAGCTTTCTCTGGGGGATTTTGGGTTCGATGATCACAAGAATGTCGATCCGGTGGGTTTTCTTGAGGCTCATTAATCTCCTCAGGGTCGATTTATTGGCCAGCCCTCTAACATTCCAGGAGAGGATGTTGAGCATTGGGATGGTTACGGGGAGGGTGTGTGTTGAGCTTGGTGGCTGACCTAGTGGTCATGGCCGTAGGCTCTTGGGAGTGTTTTTTTCTTGCGGTGGAGGATTTTGTGAGCTCTCGGGGACTGCAGCTGCAGGGTCATCTGGTGCTGCATTCGGGGTCTCAGCTTCGGTGACTTCCCTGAACTGAGTTGTCTGCTTCCTTTTTCGGCGCCGATGCCTCTTCCATCTCAGTCTCTGCCAGCGCACAGAGGGGGTTGCTGGGGTCCAGGAAGCCGACTTCTATGGCTTGTTAGAGCCTATCTGCTGGGGTGAGGCCAGCGATAGCGAGGACGCTCGTGAGGTCAACTCCAGCAGCAGAGGGGGGAAGATGGAAATATCAGTTAGGAAAGGGTGTAGGATCAAAGCCACCTGGTTGTTCCCCTCTTTTACCATTGTTCCACTGCAAAACGGATGCTCCTTTACGGGCCTGATGCCATCGGAGGGAGGGCAGCTCGTCTGGACAAGTTCGGTAGGGGAGGGTGCTTGGATATCGAACCTGTTGTTGAGGATGATGGCCGAGGATTCGACGGAGGCGATGGTGCTGGCCGTCGGGGGGAGCGGGGTCCAGGCGAGATGTCACTATCGTCGAAGTAGGAGTAGGGAGTTGGGGAGGGGGAGAATGGGGGCTGAGGGGGTGCAGGTGGGACGCCTTGGGGGGTTGTTTGTGGGGTGCTTTCTTCTTATGCTCCGGATGGGCCCTGAAGCAATGCTGTGTGAGGTGACCTCTGATCTGGCAGTGCTTACAGAAATAATGTTGTTGTCGTACACCAGTGACTGTAAGTGTGTCTGTCCCCCGAGATTGATCTGCAGAAGGGCGGGGGGGTTCAGAGGATTGGTCGATCTCCATACAAATTTTTACGTAGTTGCTTTTGGATAGACTACGGGTTTCTTTCGTAATAGCGACGAGGGACCCGAAGGAGCTAGCGATTCTCTTGAGAGCGGCAGGGGGCAAAACAAACCAGGGGAGGTTTGGGAGGGTGATCCATGCCGAGATAATAGTCGAGTCTACTTTGGGGTTAAAGTTGGGGGACCATTTGGCGATCTTGACGCTATGGGGTCCAATGCTGGTAGGAGCCTTAGGCCTAGACTAAAGGGGGGTCATCGTCGAAGGAGAGGTGGAGGAGCAAGTATTTTGGGTCTAGCGGGGCAACCTTATAGGCCGAGGTGAGACCCCAGCCTGCGATAGCTTCTTGGGCGAATAGGAGTTTCGGGCACCCGGAGGGGAACTTCAGCACGAATGTCTTCGCTGAAGCTGGCAGATAAGGAGCAGATCTTAGTTGGAGAGAACGGGATACGGATTATTTCTCTATCAGCGGGGCTCGGGAGCTCGACGTCCGATAACTCGGGATCCTCGGACAGTAAAGGAAGTTGTGCCTTGCGATCGGGCCGCAGAATCTTCGCAAAAGAAGGGGCTACGGGTGGGATCGTTGTACTGCTGGTAAAAGAAAGGCTGGAAGTAGAGCTTGAGGGGTTGGATGAAGATGCGACTTCCTTGCCCAACATCGAGGAGGACATGGGCCCTGTAGGGACGGAGATCGAGAGAGGGAGTGCGGAGACGACTGGAGGGGTGGGCACATAACAGCGGCTAGCCGGCGCATAGGACCCCAGTAGAGGGAGGGTGCATGCGCCCGGGGAAGGCCATGAGGGCGCATAGCCCTCTGTAGTCGTGGGAGTAGTGGGCGCATAGCCGTAGCACCGCATCAAAATGGGCGCCGGCGCATAGCTGCTAGCGGCAAGAGGACTGTTGTCCAGCGGCGTACTGTAGGGCACATTTTGTCGAGGGGCACATGGTTGCCCAAGGTGGGCACATAGTCTCTCGCTCGCTGAGGGAGCGACGAGGGCGCCTCCAACAGTGCAGGCTCATAGCCGCCCCACCTAGAGGTGGGCGCATAGCTAGGATGAGCAGGGAAGGAAGGCGCATAACAACCGACTTCGGTTCTAGCCGCGGAGGGAAGGGGTAGGAAATTTAAATTCGAATTTGAATTAGAGATCTGCGGGTTTGAAGGCCCGGGACCCGAAGCGACGGTCTCGAAACCCGCCTCCGACTTCTGGCCGAGCTGGAGGAAAGCGCCAAAGGAGTACGAAGCGGAGGGAGGCCATCGGAGGGAGGGCGTAGCCTGGGGAGGGCGGGGCACCGGGACGACCACCGCTGACAGAAGGTCGGTGGCAGGAAGGGGGAGCTGCTGCCAGAGTGGGGGCGATCGTCGGAGAGAGCGGCCACCGGAGCTTCGGGGCCACCACGGCGAAAGCTCACCCGACCAGGGCCAACTGTACGGGTGTCCCGACAGCCGACGAGCTTGGGCCAGCTGTAGCGCGGGCGCACACGGGTGCAGGAGGAAGGCGAACTCCAGCCAACTTATGCAGGCGGCGGCGTAGGAGAGTACGAGTGTAGATGTCGACGGGCCGTTGGGGCCGCGCAGCCCCGGCGCCAGCGGCGAACAGGGGTGGGAGGGGTGGGCGAGTCTTGCACACATGGGAACGGGTGGGGGAAGCTCCGGAGAAAGAGAGTGCTGTATATATATATATATATATATATATATATATATATATATATATATATATATTTTTTTTATATATATATATATATATATATATATATATATATATATATATATATATATATTATTGGGCATTTTTTGATATATGTAGATGTAGAACATATATGTATACTATATACATAATATATATATATATATATATATATATATATATATATATATATATATATATATATATATATATATATATATATATATATATATATATATATATAGTTCTACACCTACATATATATATATATATATATATATAATATATATATATATATATATATATATATATAATATATATATATATATATATATATATATCTATATATATATATATATATATATATATATATATATATATATAGATGTAGAACATATGTATACTATATACATAATATATATATATATATATATATATATATATATATATATATATATATATATATATATATATATATATATATATTATATATATATATATATATTATATATATATATATATATATATATATATATATATATATATATATATATATATATATTATATATATATATATATATATATATATATATATATATATGTAGATGTAGAACATATATGTATACTATATACATAATATATATATATATATATATATATATATATATATATATAATATATATATATATATATATATATATATATATATATATTATGTATATAGTATACATATATGTTCTACATCTACATATTATATATATATATATATATCTATATTATATATATATGTATTTCAAACTAGTTTTGGATCTTGTTTTACGGTACTTTAAAATGTAGCTTTAACCTAATACATTTTATGGTTGACAAATTTGGGGTTTTAGCCGTAAATGATTTAGTAGATTTTTAAACGTACCTATTTAAATTATTTTAGATAATCTAGTTTTCTAGTATCAATAATAAATTTTAATAGTTTATAAATATTTTTCTAAATAACTATATATTTTACTAATTAAGAATTATCTTTTCTTATTAAATCTTGCCCATGTCAAATCGTTTATTTCTTATCATTTTCAGAAATTCTGGACCTTTCTATATCATCCCTAGCTAATTTGACTATTCATGACTCCATGGAATAGTCTTTTCCATTGTCTGAAATCATTGTGCGTAGTTTAGACCTCTGAAACTATTTTTGTGCCGACAAGATCATATCGCACACATCGACTCCAATCAAACCAATGCTAGTATTTGTTTACGCTTTCATTTGCATTTACTTTATATTGTTTTATTTCATTTATACATGATATTTCTCGTGTCTTGACTATTTACACACACATTAGAGTTGAGTGATTGATATTGTTCATGTTTTCTCATTGTTATCATGATCGTTATCGTGACCTTGTCTACATGATTTTGAGGTATGGATATTAGAGGGGGTACAATTATTAGGCACGTGGACAAAGCTCGATTACGTTGTTGGAACTCTCCCATTTATAGGGACAGGCCGTTTATAACCTCATCTTTCGCCTAAGCCATCCATGTGTAGGATTGTTGTACTTCTTATGACACGTGCACTGCTATTGTTTACTTGAGTCTTCATCTTTTCATGCTTTCTACTTCTTTAGTAGTTCTTCTATTGCATGTTTTCTTGTTCACATTGTTCATGTTTCCATTGATCATTGTTTTACATATTTAGTGTTATATTGATCTATATTGTAATTGTATTGTGATGGCTAAACTTGTACTTGTTACAATCCTGACTGGATATTTTTTTCAGGTGATAGATTCTTGATGACTATTCTTGATGACTTGCTATCTTCCTTTGGGTTCCTTCAGGTGGAGTTAGAGGTATCTTGGAGGCCAATCATAGATCCTAGCTAGAATAGTCACATGTAGCGGGTTTTGTATCTAAATGCAATTTGAATGTATTATTGGATTGTAAATTAAATAATTATTGTGAATGAGCGAAATAGAGTATATTTGAGAATTATATGGAGGTATAGACAACATACTACCGCCGAAACTGCGGTGTAGGCTGGTCTTGGCCATGTACTCGTATCCTGAAAAGTGGAAGCGGGTCATGACAAGTTTTTATGGTAGCCCATGCAGGTCCTATTTTTGCAAATTGTACAAACTCGTGGAAGTACCTATATCAGTCGTACTACTGCGAGCCTGCGGTAAGATTGCTTATTCTAATACGTGCTCATTCACAATTAAGATTGACTTGATTTTTAGGAGAGTGACTAGGACTATGTATACAATAGGAAACCCTAATTCTAATTTAAGTACTTACGAAGTTAAGGTTGCTTCATAGTCTATGTGATTAAATTAGGAATACACGTTGAAATAGAGGTTTGATGGATTTGGAAAGAATTTTCATAATTGAGGAATTTTTGTATAAAGATTTAATATTATGTTTTTATATGATTGTATGAACAAAGGTGGGTAATTTTTCTATTGGTAAGAACTTCGAGATTAATTGATAGTTGAATGTTAGAGCTATTAAATTTTGTTGTTATAAAATTAGAATTTTACGTAAATTAAGGAATATGGAGATTGCTGCTAATGAAATGATTTTGATTTGATTAATCAAGAATATTGAAGAAGATTATGAAAGTAGGGATTTGAATTTAAAATAGTTTTGAAGAATTTAAATTTTTTGGATTTAAATTTTGAGCATTATGATAAGATCATTGGATATGAATTTAAGAAATTGAATATTGAATTATTGATCTAGATTGAATAATTAAAATTAAGAATTTATTGAGGCTGTTGAATTTTTTTTAAGGGTTGTACGATTTATTTATAGGTTGACCAAGGAAATATGTTAAGATATAGATGGTACATTATATAGGCCAAACTCCTTTAACTCTATTTCTTGATCGTAGTGTTTCTAGTTATCTAAATTCGTTTGTTTTTCTTCAATTGCCTGCTCCTTTCCTAATTTTGTGAATCTTCTAGAATTCCTGACCATATAAACCTGGATTTCTGTATATTTTGTTCCTGCCCTATCTATCCTTCTTTGACCAAGGATTAGTTCAATCTTTCTAATTTAAAAGAATTTTTGCTATTTTTTTCATCCAATGATTTATATTTTCTTGTTTTGATATTTTACTGATTCTTTTCATGTATATGCTAGATATTTTAAATTCGAGAACAAATTTATTTCTAAGAATGGTAGATTTGTAACCCTCATTTTTGGAATTTCAATTTTTATTTATTCTATTTATATAAATATTTTACCTTAATGGTTAATTTTGTATCCGAACTTTTACTTAGGAAATCTTGAATATTTTTTGATTTACAAAAAGAGTTTACCAATTATATTTTCGAAAATTTGATTTTGTTTCACGAAAATATTTTTAATTGTTTTGGTGATTAATAATAGTTTGACTTATTGTGGTAAGTAAATATTAGAATTATATTGTTTTAATTATTAATTATTATCTTAACTAATATATATATATATATATATATATATATATATATATATATAAATATATATATATATATCTATATATATATATATATTTATTTATTTAAATGAGATTGTGTTTATAGAAACCTATTTTTTAAACTTATTTGATAATATTCATATTATTCCTATTTTGACCAATAGTTGTTTTGATCAAACTAATTTCATTTAAACGTATAAAAAGCTAATTGATAATTATTTGGTGATATTGAATATTTATTAGTCAAATCTAATTTTGATTGATTTATTTAAATTATGAAAGATTTGATCAATATTGGATTCCTAGTCCTTCCCTAATTAGGAACCACCACCCTATATAAAGGGAGACTCCTCCCTTTTTTTCTCCATAAATCAACCACACCCAACATAAACTACCATGTTGTGCACCGGGTCCGTGTCCATATGTTCTCTTCTACTAATTTCTATTACAGTTACATGTTTTTCCTTTCTTGTCCGACACCCAGGACAGGATATCGACCCAAAATCTGACTCTTTTTTCTGACTCGGCCAAACCCCATGCCACCATCAATCGAAACTACCGTAGCCCCTTTTCAAGAACCACAACACTGACCCGGCATCACCGTTGACCCCATCCGAGCACGTCGGAACCACCAGCGTACCCTTCATCGACTCCAACAGCTGTCTCCTCCGTGACCCTTCGCCCACCGACCTAGGTCGTTCCGGCCACCACCACCACCATCATCAATAGAACCAAAACCACCACCACCGCTTACCTGAGCCAAACCAAGCACTGCCAGCCTACGCGGTGAGTGCCACACATGAGCGACTCCTCCGTCGTACGTACGCGCTCGCCACTCCAGAGTTGCGCGGGGGCCGATAGAACCCCGTGTCTCGTCGCTCGAACCGTTTGTCAGATCCATATGTTGAAAATAGATATATGACTGTATTTCGATTGTATTTCGTATTTTGGAGGATTTTAATTTTGGGGTATATTTGAAATTTTATTATTTAATTATTGGAGATGAATTTTTCCAATTATTATTAATGTTATTATTAATTTTCTTGTTCCAAATCTACCCTCCCAATATATCTAACCTAACCCCCTCTCTCCTCACTCAAATCACCCCTCACATCACTCACCCACTCCCTCTCTCTCTCCCGAAATCTCCCCTCTCTCTCTTTCCTAGAGAACCCCCCCAAATCCCCTCTCTCTCTCTCTCAGCTCTCTCTCTTCCTCACTCTTCCTTCCTCTCCCCAGTCCCCTTCTCGGAGCTCCTCTCTCCTCTCCTATGGCCTCCGGCGACCACCCCCACCATCATCGTCGCCATCGCCGTCTTCCTCTCGGCCGGCCTCCTCCGCCGTCCTCACCCACGACCACCACCATCTTCGCCACGGCCACCGTCGGCCGCCACGACCACCACTGCTCCCATCTCCTCCGTCCCCTCTTCCTGGAACCGCCACCACCATGGCCTCCTCCCCCCTCCACTTCAGCCATCACCGCCGTCGCTATTATCGTAGTCCCCGACTTCTCCTCCTCCCCTTTCCTGGCTCAGCGTGGTGCTGCTGCCTCCCTTCGTCGGGAGCCACGACCCGCCTGGCCGCCGCCCCACCTCGGCAGCACCCTCACCTCCGTGTCTCCTCCCCCTCTATGTTCTTCTTCGGCGCGGCTCTTGCCGCTGCTGTCCCCTTCGCAGGAGCCCGACCGACCGACCCCGGTGAGCTCCTCCGCCTTCCCTCTTTTTTCTTTTCCTGGCGACCATCGTCGCCGTCGAGCCTCGCTGGCTGTGCTATCCTCGAGTGGCGGGTCGCCCTTGGGCCCTGCGCTGCTCGAGCAGTGTACAGCCTTGGTAGTCGCGCTCTCCTCGGGCCGCATGCACGCTTGACTTGCGTGTTCCCTCGTTTTCCGTGTTTCTCGGGATGTGTGCCTCGATTTGTGTGCTGTCCCAGTTTTCGTGCACCCCGATCCACGTGCTGCCTTGGGCAGCGGGACGCCTCGAGCTCCGCGCTGCCTCGGGCACCGTGCTATCTCGATTTGTGCACCATCTCGATTTTCGTAACTCGGCCTTTGTGCCTACCTCGTGACCCATGTTGCCTCGGTTTACGTGCATGCACCGATTTGCGTGTCGTATCAATTTACGTATTATATTGTATATTGTGTTGCCTCGATTTACGTGCTCGCTCCGATTTACGTGCCACATTGGTCTTGTGCCATTTCGATTTGCGTGTACGTCTCGATTTGCGTGTTGCGTGATTCGTGCACCATCTTGATATTCGCGATCCCTCGGCCTACGTATACGTCTCGATTTACGTACACGTTGTCTCCTGTTCGTCTCGATATTCGAGTCATCTCGATTCTCGTGCGCGTCTCGATATGCGTGCGCGTCTCGGTCCGCATGTTCGTATATGTCTACGTGCCTCGGTTTCCGTGCCAGATTCCTGCACTGCTTGCGGGACCCACACGGTATAGCCTCCTGCCATCCCCGGTGATTTCTCCTATTATTTTATTGTTTGGTGCTAATGATTGTTTATTGTGTGTTCTGAGGATCTCGATTGGCGTGCTAGCTTGGATCGCGACTGTCGAAGACTTGCTTACCTAGCCGAGCCCTCTAGGCTAGTATCCCTTGCTCATCGACAACTCTTGCCCTCTCTCCTGGATCTTATTTCATTTAATTAATTTGTACTAGTAAATTTTATAACCATGATTAGTGTAGCCTAGTAGTAGAACTGCCATGATAATCTAGACTAGCTTGGTCCGATACTGGGATAGACCGTATCGGGCAACTCGGATGGATCATCCATACCTCCGAGGACACGAGCACGACTCACTTGTATGGATTGTCCCCATGTGCCCCGTGTCCGACTCACGGTCGGGTAACGACTTTGGCTAACTTTACTTGTGGCAGTGATTGTGCTTGGGTTAGGGATTTATGGGCATGTGTTGTGGTGCGCCCTGCGAGGCAGTTATTTTATTATTATGCATGTTGGCTTGGCGCCCAGTACGCATCGTAGTGCTGCTGGAGGCCGAGACATTAGTGGTCTCGGGTTCGATTGATTTCTAGTACGCATCGTAGTGCTGCTGGAGGCCGAGACTTAGTGTTCTCGGCTATCGACTTGTTCCCAGTACGCATCATAGTGCTGCTGGTAGCTGAGACCTAGTATTCTCAGTCTGTGATTCTGCGATTCCGTGGCGGGTTGCGCCAAGTGGATTTTAGCCCCAATTCGCTGGGAGCTCCTGTCCAGAATACAGAGGAGACTCTGCCGGATTCTTCCAAAATTCCCGATCGGGAATTTGGTTCGAAGGATTGGGCAGAACCTATTCCTTTGGTTTGCTGGACTGGGCTCGTGCCTGTTCACCTTGGTATAGTATACCTGATCCCATTGCTTGCTAGGTAGACTCCAGACTAGATTAGTCGCCTAGCTCCAGACCTGTCTTATCCGTCGGGTAGCGTAAGGAGAGCAGGTTCCACTCGGGAGACGGTCTGCAACCCTGGTCCTTGTTTGGTTTAAGGGTTGTGGATTTGCTCCAGAGCGGTTCACGAAATCCTTGCCTTTCCGGCAACACTTATTGCTAGACTCTTGTCCTCTGATCCCATTCTTTCTAGGAGTTGTCCTAGCCTAGCTGGATAGGGCTGCTAGTGCATTATATATCAGGATGGTAACTTTTGGATATGAATCATGATTGAGTATATTGGGGATTTTGATCTCGGGATATTGACTTGGTAGACCTACGTGAATTCTTGGATAGTGTTGTTATTGACTTATGGGAAGGTTCGTGTTTGACCGGGTATGACGGTGGATTCCTGTACATTGATGATGGTGCGAGTGTCTTGTGAAACGAGAGGAGTATCGAGGTTGTACCCTTATATGATTTTATTCGACTTCCCAAGTGCTTAGATTCTGGTGCGATAGATGTGACTTGTTATTGGAGGGTTGTTTTTCACGATAGTTTGTGATCATTGAGTTAGAGGATTCTTGTGAGTCATAGGGCCTAACGTTGTTGATTCTGATTAGCTTAGTATCTGGTATTTATCCTTTTTCGACCTGACATTTTTCTCTACTGTAGATAGAAGACTCCTGATAGTTTGATAAGGTGGATGGATCGACTTGATGATTTGAGCTGTAGGTTCCCATGTGTACTTGAGAGACTATTATAGTGGAGATTTTGATCCTGTAACCGACTTGGTATCCATGTCACGATTTGGGCATGTGACTTCTTGTGACAGATAGGTTTGACATTGTTCCTGGTATTACACGATGACCTGGACCCGTCTTGATTCTTGATTAGTGGCCCGTAGAGGTGCACTCCTGACTAGCACTCTGGACTTGACAGTAAACCTGGCATGTATACTCTTGATTCTTGACAGTGGCCCGTGGTGGCGCACTCCTGACTAGTACTCTCGACATGGCATGTTTACTCTTGATTGCTGTTGCGACAGCCAGTCCTGACTTGCTCAGCATGACCCCGTCTTGACATCATGGTTGATTTCTCTTGATTGTGCTTGTATAAGCCACCAGTCCAGTCTTGTCTTGCATCATGTCTAGGACATGGATCCCAGAGTACCACGGTTAGGGATCCATAATGAAACTGACTAGGCGAATAACTAGATTAATCATATAGTTCATGGGGACTTCCCAGTGACCTGTTGCTTGTCTGACCCCGGCCCTATGTATCTATATATATACTAGGGATTTGTTGCTATCCGTCGAGATGAGCGCATTCCCAGCCCTCCGTCGAGTGTGGCACTTCTTTAGGGCACATGTATCTTACTGCAGTGTGCCTGCTATATCTTTTTTTCTTTTGCTGGGGCCATTCAGGTAGTAGCAAGCAGGAGCTGGACTTTAAAGTCTCATTGCATCTTGTTAGTAATTAGGCCTGTGATAACCCTAGTTAGCTAATAATAGCAAGCCGTAGGCATTGTGTGGCCGCTTGTCCTTCTGTGTTGTTTGGCTTGTTGCCTGCTAGCCAGCTGATATGGATTTCCAGCTGGCAGTGTAGGTGTTAGTGGATGCTAGGAAGATTATGATTGTGTTTGCTTCACTATACTTGTGGATTGTTATCGTACGTTGGTACCGCACGATCCCTTACCTTTATTTACTGTTTTTAGATGTTATCCTTGTCATATTTTATCCTGCTGGTTTTCTTCGCCCGTCCTTGAGCCTTCCTTTCTGGTACTTGCTGTGGTTAGCCTGACCAACCCTGGATTGTTCCCAGATTGTCTGAGACCGACCCGGTGGATCTTCCAGACTTGACTTGGAGGGTGTGCTTCAGTTCCAGACCATGCTAGGAAATGTGGGAGGTATACTTGTCTACATTGTTATTATGTACTGTAGATTCCAGATTTTTATATGAGTATTTCTTGTTTTTCATATGATTATCTCTCTTGATATTGTTTCATTGTGATTTACCTGTGGATATGAGATCGGATTTAGGCCATAGATTGATTGCATGCTAGGATACCCAACTAGACTGGACAGCCGTCATCACCGTATAGCGTATTCGTACCTTATACGGTGTAGCTGGCCGTGTACGTCCCCGTATTCCAGAACTGGGGCGTTATATGGTTTTAGTGGTGGCCCATGCAGGTCTCGTTTTGAGATTTTGTTGGGTATCACATGATTATTGATCTCAGTCCACTATTCCTTGGTATTCCCACTTGTTACACTTGGCCTTCGCTCCCTTGAACCTGTGAACTGGTCCTCATCTCTACTTGGACCTATCTTGCTTGGCCATGTCTTATTCGTGATTATCTACCTCTGATCCTTGTTTGATAGATATGATCCTATAGTTGGTCATGTCGATCACCTTATTTGATAAGATGTTATCTTATCTCCATTATTTGGGTTACATGATTATTTATCTTGGGTTCTGTACTCTCTACCGGTATTTCGCCTTGGTTGATTTTTTATTATCCCTTTCGTGCGTTGACTTCGTGTTGACTTAGTATCATTATCGCCCTCTTCGTGCGCTGGCTGGATTGCTGCAGAATGAAGATTTCATCAGGACTCTGAGATTGGATATTTTAACATTTGTTGAGTATCCGAGGGATATTCTTGTATCGATTCGGCTTCCTTGATTCCGGGCAGTTCCGCACTCATGATTATCTATTTTAGATATTATTTTTATAGATATACTTGCTATACATTATATTTTGATATAGATCCTTGATTTAGAGTATTTTCCTACGGATATGGAGTATTTTTCTAGAAAAGCTATCTTGTGGTTATTATTGAAGATATTTTTGGACGTATGTTACGATTCACCTGGATTTTGGATTTTGATGGTTTTCTAGGACTCGTTATATTGTTAGAGATTTTGTGATTTTAGTGATACGGACATTTGGGTTATGGATTTGATTCGTTTTGGGTATTTGTCAAGAGTACCGGGTGACCCTAGTATACCTTGACGGCGTGGTAACGAAAGTTACAGCCGCTCGATTATAGCGTCATGGTGAATCTTTTGCAGCCATTCCGGATGGCGTGGCAGGGAATGACCATGACTCACATTTTCGGATATTAGGAACTACGGTCATTGGTTCGAGACAGATATCCTGTATTTTATGATTTTATGCGGATTTTTATGCAGTTGGGATTTTACGTTTTTGGACATTGTTTTCGATATTTTGTACTTGTTTTGATTTATGGGATTATTTCGTGCATGTGAGATTTTGCCTTTTCGGGATTGCCTCATTGTTTGGGTTTACCTCACGAGTTGACTTATGTAGCCGTTATTAAGATTTTGTTCGTTTCTTATTGTATTACTTGATTTCTGTAAGGTGGGTAGAGTTTTCATGGCAGATATATATGTACTAGTTTTGAAAACCCTACTTTTATAATTTTGAAATTTCGAGGACGAATTTTTTGTAAGGTGGGTAGGATGTCAGATCCCTATTTTGAAAATAGGTATATGACTGTATTTCGACTGTATTTCGTATTTTGGAGGATTTTAATTTTAGGGTATATTTGAAATTTTATTATCTAATTATTGGAGATGAATTTTTCCTATTATTATTAATGTTATTATTAATTTTCTTGTTCCAAATCTACCCTCCCAAAATATCTAACCTAACCCCCTCTCTCTTCACTCAAATCACCCCTCACATCACTCACCCACTCCCTCTCTCTCTTCCCGAAATCTCCCTCTCTCTCTCTTCCCTGGAGAACCCCCCCAAATCCCCCCCCTCTCTCTCTCTCTCAGCTCTCTCTTCCTCACTCTTCCTCCCTCTCCCCAGTCCCCTTCTCGAGCTCCCCTCTCCTCTTCCATGGCCTCCGGCGACCACCTCCACCATCATCGTCGCCGTCGCCGTCTCTCTCTCGGCGGGCCTCCTCCTGCCGCCCTCACCCACGACCACCACCATCTTCGCCTGCGGCCACCGCCGGCCACCACGACCACCACTTCTTCCATCTCCTCCGTCCCCTCTTCCTGGAGCCGCCACCACCATGGCCTCCTCCCCCCTCCACTTCAGCCATCACCGCCGTCGCCATTATCGTCGTCCCTGACTTCTCCTCCTTCCCTTTCCTGGCTCAGCGTGGCGCTGCTGCCTCCCTTCGCTGGAAGCCACGACCCGCCTCGCCGCCGCCCCACCTCGGCAGCACCCTCGCCTCCGTGTCTCCTCCCCCTCTCTGTTCTTCTCCGGACGCGGCTCTTGCCGCTGCTATCCCCTTCGCAGGAGCCCGACCGACCGACCCCGGTGAGCTCTTCCGCCTTCCCCCTTTTTTCCTTTCCTGGCGACCATCGTCGCTGTCGAGCCTCACTGGCTCCGCCAGCCTCGAGTGGCGGGTCGCCCTTGGGCCCCGTACAGCTCGAGCAGTATGCAGCCTTGGGAGTCGCGCTCTCCTCGGGCCGCGTGCATGCTTGACTTGCGTGTTCCCTCGTTTCCCGTGCTTCTCGAGATGTGTGCCTCGATTTGTGTGCTGTCCCAGTTTTTGTGCACCCCGATCCACATGCTGCCTTGGACAGCGGGATGCCTCGAGCCCCGCGCTGCCTCGAGCACCGTGCCATCTCGATTTGTGCACCGTCTCAATTTTCGTGTCTCGGCCTTTGTGCCTACCTCGTGACCCGTGTCGCCTCGGTTTACGTGTACGCACCGATTTGTGTGTCGTATCGATTTGCATGTCATATTGTATCTTGTGTTGCCTCGATTTGCGTGCACGCTCTGATTTGTGTGCCGTATTGGTCTTGTACCGTTTTGATTTGCATGCACGTCTCGAATTGCGTATTGCGTGATTCATGTACCATCTTGATATTTGTGATCCCTCGGCCTACGTGTACGTCTCGATTTACATGCACGTTGTCTCCTGTTCGTCTCGATATTCGAATCATCTCGATTCTCGTGTGCGTCTCGATATGCGTACGCGTCTCGGTCCGTATGCCCGTATCGGTCCGCGTGCCTCGGTTTCCGTGCCAGATCCCTGCACTGCTTGTGGGACCCACACGGTATAGCCTCCTGCCATCCTCGATGATTTCTCTTATTATTTTATTATTTGCTGCTAATGATTGTTTATTGTGTGTTCTGAGGATCTCGATTGGCGTGCTAGCTTGGATGACGACTGTCGAAGACTTGCTTACCTAGCCGAGCCCTCTAGGCAAGTATCCCTTGCTCATCGACGGCTCTTGCCCTCTCTCCTGGATCTTATTTCATTTAATTAATTTGTACTTGTAAATTTTATAACCATGATTAGTGTAGCCTAGTAGTAGAACTGCCATGATAACCTAGACTAGCTTGGTCCGATACTGGGATAGACCGTATCGGGCGACTCGGATGGGTCATCCACACCTCCGAGGACACGAGCACGACTCACTTGTACGGATTGTCCCCATGTGCCCTGTGTCCGACTCACGGTCGGGTAACGACTTTGGCTAACTTTACTTGTGGCAGTGATTGTGCTTGGGATAGGGATTTATGTGCATGTGTTGTGGTGCGCCCTGCGAGGCAGTTATTTTATTATTATGCATGTTGGCTTGGCGTCCAGTACGCATCGTAGTGCTGCTGGAGGCCGAGACATTAGTGGTCTCGGGTTCGATTGATTTCCAGTACGCATCGTAGTGCTGCTGGAGGCCGAGACTTAGTGTTCTCGGCTATCGACTTGTTCCCAGTACGCATCATAGTGCTGTTGGTAGCTGAGACCTAGTATTCTCAGTCTGCGATTCTGCGATTCCGTGGCGGGTTGTGCCAAGTGGATTTTAGCCCCAATTCGCTGGGAGCTCCTGTCCAGAATACAGAGGAGACTCTGTCGGATTCTTCCAAAATTCCCGATCGGGAATTTGGTTTGAAGGACTGGGCAGAACCATTCCTTTGGTTTGCTGGACTGGGCTCGTACCTGTTCACCTTGGTATAGTATACCTGATCCCATTGCTTGCTAGGTAGACTCCAGACTAGATTAGTCGTCTAGCTCCAGACCTGTCTTGTCCGTCGGGTAGCGTAAGGAGAGCGGTTCCACTCGGGAGACGGTCTGCAACCCTGGTCCTTGTTTGGTTTAAGGGTTGTGGATTTACTCCAGAGCGGTTCACAAAATCCTTGCCTTTCCGACAACACTTATTGCTAGACTCTTGTCCTCTGATCCCATCCTTTCTAGGAGTTGTCCTAGCCTAGCTGGATAGGGCTGCTAGTGCCTTATATATCAGGATGGTAACTTTTGGATATGAATCATGATTGAGTATATTGGGGATTTTGATCTCGGGATATTGACTTGGTAGACCTACGTGAATTCTTGGATAGTGTTGTTATTGACTTGTGGGAAGGTTCATGTTTGACCGGGTATGACGGTGGATTCCTGTACATTGATGATGGTGCGAGTGTCTTGTGAAACGAGAGGAGTATCGAGGTTGTACCCTTATATGATTTTATCCGACTTCCCAAGTGCTTAGATTCTGGTGCGATAGATGTGACTTGTTATTGGAGGGTTGTTTTCACGATAGTTTGTGATCATTGAGTTAGAGGATTCTTGTGAGTCATAGGGCCTAACGTTGTTGATTTTGATTAGCTTAGTACCTGGTGTTTGTCCTTTTTCGACCTGACATATTTTTCCACTGTAGATAGGAGACTCCTGATAGTTTGATAAGGTGGATGGATCGACTTGATGATTTGAGCTGTAGGTTCCCATGTGTACTTGAGAGACTATTATAGTGGAGATTTTGATCCTGTAACCGACTTGATATCCATGTCACGATTTGGGCATGTGACTTCTTGTGACTGATAGGTTTGACCTTGTTCCTGGTATTACACGATGACCTGGTCCCGTCTTGATTCTTGATTAGTGGCCCGTAGAGGTGCACTCCTGACAAGCACTCTGGACTTGACAGTAAACCTGGCATGTATACTCTTGATTCTTGATAGTGGCCCGTGGTGGCGCACTCCTGACTAGTACTCTCGACATAGCATGTTTACTCTTGATTGCTGTTGCGATAGCCAGTCCTGACTTGCTCAGCATGACCCCGTCTTGACACCGTGGTTGATTTCTCTTGATTGTGCTTGTATAAGCCACCAGTCCAGTCTTATCTTGCATCATGTCTAGGACATGGATCCCTGAGTACCACGGTCAAGGATCCATAATAAAACTGACTAGGCTAATAACTAGATTAATCATGTAGTTCATGGGGACTTCCCAGTGACCTGTTGCTTGTCTGACCCCGGCCCTATGTATCTATATATATACTAGGGATTTGTTGCTATCCGTCGAGATGAGCGCATTCCCAGCCCTCCGTCAAGTGTGGCACTTCTTTAGGGCACATGTATCTTACTGCAGTGTGCCTGCTATATCTATCTTTTTCTTTTGCTGGGGCCATTCAGGTAGTAGCAAGCAGGAGCTGGACTTTGAAGTCTCATTGCATCTTGTTAGTAATTAGGCCTGTGATAACCCTAGTTAGCTAATAATAGCAAGCCGTAGGCATTGTGTGGCCGCTTGTCCTTCTGTGTTGTTTGGCTTGTTGCCTGCTAGCCAGCTGATATTGATTTCCAGCTGGCAGTGCAGGTGTTAGTGGATGCTAGGAAGATTGTGATTGTGTTAGCTTCACTATACTTGTGGATTGTTATCGTGCGTTGGTACCGCACGATCCCTTACCTTTATTTACTGTTTTTAGATGTTATCCTTGTCATATTTTATCCTGCTGGTTTTTTTCGCCCGTCCTTGAGCCTTCCTTTCTGGTACTTGCTGCGGTTAGCCTGACCAACCCTGGATTGTTCCCAGATTGTCTGAGACCGACCCGGTGGATCTTCCAGACTTGACTTGGAGGGTGTGCTTCAGTTCCAGACCATGCTAGGAAATGTGGGGAGGTATACTTGTCTATATTATTATTCTGTACTGTAGATTCCAGATTTTTATATGAGTATTTCTTGTTTTTCATATGATTATCTCTCTTGATATTGTTTCATTGTGATTTACCTGTGGATATGAGATCGGATTTAGGCCATAGATTGATTGCATGCTAGGATACCCAACCAGACTGGACTGCCGTCATCACCGTATAGCGTATTCGTACCTTATACGGTGTAGCTGGCCGTGTACGTCCCCGTATTCCAGAACTGGGGCGTTACACCGTTCATCCACCGCTAGTCGCTGGCACCGCCACTACTGATCCCCTAGTTGTCCTTGGGCCGCGCGCGAGCAGCACCACCGGTGGAAACCCCTCCCTGCACCACCGTCCTCGCGTATTGAACCTGCGAGCGCCATCGCCGGAGCTCCGGTGAGCTCTCCACCCAATTCTCCTCGATCTCTCCCTGGACCCTCCTCTTTGTTCTCATTTCGTTCCCCTCTCCCACTGTAACTACCACTTTTCTAAAATGAAAATAATTTTAAACTTTTGTAAAATTGATCATTAAATAATAGGATTTAAATCATGTTAATAATTTATGGTAAATTTTGATTATTTTAATACTATTTAATTTAGTGTACTGTGACTTTGGTCTTTTACTAGTGTAACCTTAGAGCTACTTAGCCTAGAGACTAACCATGAACATGGAGACCTAACCATGTGATTAGATTAGCTAATTACCATTTTTTAGGCTAAGGGTATTTTGGTCATTTGTGAAATTAGAATTATTTTGAATTATAGTTAATTAATAATGTGCTAATTGAAATATTAGGCCTTAACCTAGAATTGACCTAGTCTATATATTGATCATGAGCCTAGATATTTGATTAGTAGCTTCCAACTAAATGACAAGGTTAGTAATATCTAGATATTATGTCTAAGTAGATATTTTAGATGGAAACCCTAATTTAGTTGGACCTTTAGTTAGAAGGCTTGAATTATACTTGAAGAGGTCCTTTAATTCCATTTGAACTTAAACCCTAACCCTAGACTAGTTGTTGGCTGCCAAGAGAGGTCCCCCTCCCCCCTATATAACATCATGTTAGCCCCCTCTTGCCTCTTTCCTTACATTTCTAAACCCTAATTTGTGTTCTTCCCCAAATTCACCCCCTTTATCCAAATCAACTCCAAATTGAGCCAAATTAATTACAATACACTCCCCTAGTGTAGAGGAAGCCTCTAGAAGCTAGCTAGCAAGGATTTGGAGCTTATTGACCATTGCAAGTGGAGTGATTTTGCTCTCAAGTGCATTTACATTGAGATTCCAACTCTCAATAGGTAATAGCCTCTAAACCTATTAATTTTCCGATTTCTTTCCATAGATGCATTCATTTAAGGTCCCCTAGCCCTAGGCCAAGTTTAGTAGAAAATCGAATCCATTTAGGGTGCGTATCGGAGGAGTATCAGAGTGTTGTGTAAAGTGTTCGGTGAAATTTCACATAGAAATGAATGTTAATAATTTTCTAAACAAATTACATGAATATGTAGGTAAATATGTGTAGATCACTATTCTATATGACTGAGTTAATTCGAGCGGCCTCCAGAATAACCTCTATATCCTGAAGCCAAGCATCAGCAGCAATCGCATCTTCACTGCCGTTAAAGAAGGGAGGGTTCAAGCGCTTGAAACTGTTGGCCGTATTGTTCCCTTGATAACCAACTCTGTCCATAGCATCTTGTACTGTCTGGTGTAGGACATCGCCCTGACGATCTTGTAATGCAAGCAATTCCCTGATAAGTCCTACCAGGGCTCCATTACCAGACTCTGTAGGCTGGACTGGCTGAACCGGTGGCTCTAGACCTCCGAAAGGCATGGCTTGGGAGGCTGCCCCCGAGTGCTAGGGTTGGTCCCCAGGTTGCTGTCGGTTCACTGGAGGTGCTCCTCCTGGCTGATCGGTAGGACTAGGAACAATGCTACTGAAGAAATGACATGAGGAACAATAAGAAAGGACTGTGATAGATCAGGGATATAAGCATGTGATCAGGTCAAGATTCAGGAAGATTAGAAGGCACGAGTAAAAATCAAGGGCGAGTGCAGATTGAGACAACTATTCAGTAAACCCCAACACATCTTGATTTGCAAGACCTGCCTGGGCCACTACTTAAACCATATCGCACCCCAAAACCAGAATACTGGAGAGCGGGGGACAGACACAGCCAGTTACGTACATTGAAGTGCCACCCACCTCGCAATACGGTCACGGCTGTCTAGATGCATGAGGGTTTAACTACAAGCCAGCAGTCTCTTATGGTCAAGAACAAGCCTAGGGTCTCAATCTCAAGCAAGCAAATAAATGTTACAAGATATTAGATCATCAAACATACAAAGTAAGGCATCCCAAACATTACATATTCAGATGATCATAAAGCTAGTCATACAAAATACGAAGACTAGCAAGAGTTAAAGTCATACATGATCAACCCTAGGATTTGTCACTCATGTTACAGCCCTTAGGCAGATAGAATATAAGTTTCAACACGAGCTAACACTTGCTCGGCGGCTAAACACCTCAAAAGAATAATTTTACAATAGAGTGGAAGAGCAAAATAAGAAAACCTATTCGTTACCAGTGTTGCGTCTAGTGTTCACCTTCTGGCTGGAAGGCAGGTAGATCCGAAATCTGGCCATACAAAACCAGCTGGATCAGACCCCAGAAAGAGCAAGTGCCACAAGGGAGGCTTCACTTGGGAACTAAAACTAGCAGGTTAATAAACAGAAGATATAAATAATGAACATGATTATGTAACAAGAAGACAGGGTTAGAATAAAACAAGAGCTTGTGTTATGAAAACAAGAGGCAAAATATAATTCCCATGTTAACCACGAGGCAAGCATTCAGGTACGGCCAATCAAGTCTTACGGCTTGCTATCATTAGCTAACTAGGGTTATCACATGCCTACTAACTAACATGATGCATTTGAGATATTCCCAAGTCACAAGCCCTGCAGCTATCCAGGTTATCTATGCGAGGTTGCTTAGAGTTATCAAGATTACATGAGTTGCATAAGTTACAAGATGACTTGGTGTACCTTAGTACATTTGTGTTCAAGAAGTGCCCCACATGACAGTGGGCTGAAAATGTGCCCTACTCGTCGGCATGCTACAAGTCCACTCAGGTGTGGCCGGGATAACGAGATCGCCTGTCACTGGGAAAATCTCTCTATATGAACTACTTGATCAATCTAGTCATTAACCTAGTCTGATTTATTATGAATTCATGACCGTGGTAACCAGGAATCCATATTCTAGACATGATACAAGATGAGACAGGTAGTTTGTACAGGCACAATCAAGAGAATCAATCATGGTGTCAAGACAAGAGTTACTTAGCAAGTCAGGGTAGTAGTCGTAACAGCCTTTCAAGATTATCATGTCATGTCAGGTTACTTGTTACCTGTCAAAATTACTTGTCAGGAGTGCGCCACGACGGGCCACTATCAAGATTATACATGTTATGTCAAGTTGCTTATCATGTTATGTCAAGTTGCTTATCATGTCAAGATTGTTTGTTAAGAGTGTGCCTCGACGGGCCACTATCAAGATTATACATGTTATGTCAAGTTGCTTATCATATCAAGATTGTTTGTTAAGAGTGCGCCTCGACGGGCCACTATCAAGATTATCAAGAAGGGTTCATGTTAACATGTCGTGCTCATGCTATAAGTACTTGTCATATCAAGAATTACTGGTCAAGAGTGCGCCACGACAGTCCAACAAAGGAGTTATCATGCCATGTTCATGTCAAGTTCAAATCACAACCTAGAACCATCATGTTCAAGTCCAAGTCAAAGCTCAAGTGCAAGTCAAGTTCGTGTTACAGCCAAGTCAGGTCATGCTCAGGTCGGGTCAAAACTCAGGGCACATGTATATAACAAAACATGTAGACAACTACAAGAACAAGGAAGGTGCAAGTGGGGTAGGCGCATCACAATGGGTGCCTAACGATGGATGGGCACTTAGGCAAGCATGGGTGCCTGGGTAAAGAGGTGCATGGCCAGATATAGGCGCATCACAATGGAAGACTCACGATGTGTCTTCCGTACTTGCGCGTATGGAACCTATGCGCATGACACGCTCGAAGTCAAAAGATGCGTTGCTGGGACTTCACGGTGCGTGGGCTCCCGGGCGTATGGGGGTTATGGCGCATGGGGTTTGTCGTCCCCAAACATCAACTTCAGCCATAAAAGTTCCAAAAACTTGCCATGACCATAACTTCCTCAAAATAAGTCCGAATTGAGACTTCCAAGGGTCTAAACTACATAGAATAAGATTTCCTACAGCCTGGGATGACTGGTTTTAGAAAATAGGGGAAGAGAATGCCAAGTTCTAATGAGGCTTAGATTCAAGTGGAGAAGAGAATAAAAAAATAAAAATGGTAGACCCATTATGAAGTAAGTTGCACATGTCTAGGGTTTCTTGGGTGGGTGGGAGGAGTAATGGAGAAGAAGAAAAAGTAAATGAAAAAGAGTAATAAAGAAAGATAGAGGATAGTTGACTTATATAGCAACCCCTCTCATCTCAAACCAAAATAAACCAAACCAAGCCAAGCCAAGCCAAGATGAACCAAAATAAACCAAGTCAAGCCAAGTCAAGTCAAGCCAAGTCATGTTGAACCAAACCAAATAAACCAAGGCAAGATTAAACCAGGATCAAGCTAAATAGGACAAGTCAAAACACAGGCCACCTGACAATTGTCAAAAATCCGTACACGTATACTAAAAATACGTATAACAGGAAACGAGAGTGACACATAGAAATGAACGTTAATAATTTTCTAAATAAATTACATGAATAGATAGATAAATATGTGTAGATCACTATTCTATATGACTAAGTTGATTTTAGGGTAATTTTGGTATCAGGATTGGACACGGGGACACGGTACGACACTATCGTGCATGTCCTGCTACCCGAGAGTGATATCTCACTCGACACGACACGATTCGACATGATATTTAGTGGACACGTAGGGGCACTGGTTGGCACGATACAAACAAAATTTGGAAGGAAATAGTAGAGTATTCGAGGAGATATCTTCCTCGCAGTGGTCACGCACTGACACGTACGCGTGAGAAACCCCCTCTTATATAGGTTCGTATCATGGACACGACACTTCGTGGACTTAATACAGTGACACTGACATCTAGCCCTAGACCTAATCTACCCTAGGACACGACCACGAGACTAGAGCTTGGACAAGCTGTGTCCTAGAGCTCTCGACACATATGCACGAGGCTATGTATGTGTCTAGTTTCTGATACCCCCCTGCTCGACACTATTTTGGACACTTGGACACGAATTTGTGGACGCACTCATCACCATCACATGCTGACACACACTCACAGCACAGTATCACCCCCTGCTATAGGTTGATCTTTTGGGTTTGTTATGTTTGGGTTTCGAATGGTGTTGTGTAGGTTGATACATTCATATAGTTTTTTGAATTCTAGGAGTTGATATCTGTTACTGCTACCTGGTATTGATTGGAGTTTGAGTTCACATATTGTTCCAATTAGGATTTCATGTTACCAGTTTGCAAATTATATATATGTGTTGTAATATGTTTGTATATATATAAAATATATATATATTATATATATATATATATATATATATATATATAAATAAAAAAAAATATAAATATATATATATATATATATATATATATATATATATATATATATGAGATTGGGTTTGATGTGAAATTGGTATATGTGTGGATTTAGTTCAGAAATCTGAGTATATACATATATGTATATATGTGTGAATGTATATGTATATGTACACATATGTATAATATATATGGTCGGGTATTTAGTATATATGTGAGTATATATATATATATATATATATATATATATATATATATATATATATATATATATATATATATATTATATATTATATATATATATATATATATATATATATATATATATATATATATATATATATATATATATAGTTATGTATTTTTTTATGTATATATATAGTTATGTATATATATATATATATATATAGTTATGTATTTTTTATGTATACATAACTATATATATATATATTATATATATTATATATATATATATATATATATATATATATTTTTTTTTATAATATATATATATATATATATATATATATATATATATATATATATATATATATATATATATATATATTTTATATATATATATATATATATATATATATATATATATATATATATATATATATATATATATATATATATATATATATTATTTTTTTTTTATATATATATTTTATATATATATATATAGTGTGATATATATATAATAAGGTTTTTGTTTATATAGTTATATATATAAGGTGAGGGTTGGTTCAGACATTAGCGGGAGAGGGGAAGACAAGCCACAACAACATGCTCTGGGAATGCACAGAGCATAGGCCCTGCTGTGTGCAGGGTTTAGGCTGTTATTTTGGCATTTGGCCATCACTTTGGCCTTGGGTATAAAGAGGATATGTGTTTAGTGATTTTTAATGAGTGAGTGTATGGGGTTCTAGAGATTAGGATTTAGTTTCAGTTAAGGATTAATTTAGAAATAGGAATGCATATGCTAGTGTCTTGGTTTGTTTGTATCAGAAAAAATATTGTTAGCCTCTAGTGAGTGTTAGAGAGTATCACAGATTGGTGGATGTTAGTATTAATATGTTAGTATATTAGTATTTTGTTAGTGAGGGATAGGAATAGATAGCAGGGCATATATGAATTGTCCCATGCATAAGCTTGTTCATATACTGCCACAGGTATGAGGAATATGGATTGTGGTAGACTGATACAGTAGAGAGAGCTCAATCCAGTCTTGACCGAACTGGATTGGGGGCCACGGGAATTTGGGTCTTGGTGTCACAGAACATGGAATGATTTCGTAGGCCATGTGTTCAGATTAACAAGAGGGGTGTTCAGTCTTTTGGGCTAGACCAATTTGGGCAGCCAAGTAGTAGTGAGAGGAGGGGGAGCAGGACATCACCAAATGGAGTATCATGAATTTAGAGAGAGTGTGGGTGAGTGTATGTTGTATACTCAAGTGTGGCTCTTTGGAACTAGTGAGAGGAGTGTGTGTCTAAGTATACATACATATATGAATATGATACTGTGTATGTCATATATATATTATATCTAGGGAGCAGTAGGGGTAACTTGGGACTTAAGTTAAATCATGAGTAGGTAGGAAGGGTATTACCCTTTGTCAGTATCCAAGTCTAGTGTCAATGTTAGGATATGCGGTAGGTCTATAGAAAGATATAGGTAAATCTAAGAATTTGGTATCTCTCACATAGTACATAGGTACTTGGATGCTAAGGTAAGAGTTTCACCTAGGTAAGGTAGAAATTAGATGGCAATACCTTGTATAGCTTATACTTATACAATATGCGAGTAGATACATAGAGTATTGCTTAGTATAGATTAGAATGCCCTGGTATGACAAGGTATAGACTCATATAACCTAGAAATAGCTATTTTAACTCTTTATAACTTGTATTACTTTAAATAGGTAGAGACTCATATAACCTAAAATGACCTAAAATCATGTAGATTGCATTGTACATTTCAATTATTATATATTGAACTCTTTATAACCTGTATTACTTTAAATAGGACTCTGTGACTCTAGTTTGGACATCTCTATATATCAATTGTTCATGTCATATGGCGAGTACATTCTCTATTCATTTTCGTTCATGATAGTTGTCACGCCCCAGAACCGAAATACTAGAGAGCGGGGGCAGACATAGCCAGCTACGTATATTGAAATAGAATACATCTCAACTATACGGTCACGGCTGTCTAGATATGAGGGTTTACTACAAGCCAACAGTCTCTTAAGGTCAAGCCTATTGTCTCAATCTCAAACAAGTAATATAATTACAAGATGTATGATCATTAAATATACAATAAAAGGCGTCCCAAATATTACATATCAGCTGATCATGAAGCTAGTCGTTACAAAATGTTAGGACTAGCAAGAGTTTAGTCATACATGATCAACCCTAGGATTTGTTAATCATGTTTACAGCCCGTAGGCAGACAGTAAGTAAAAGTGCATCGAGCTAACAGGTGCTCGTCGGCTAAATGCCTCAAAAGAATAAATTTACAATAGAGTGAGCGAAACAAAATAGAAAACCCACTCGTAGCCCGGGTTCCTTCTAGTCGCCACCATCGGGCTGGAAGCTTGGTAGATCCTCGGGAGCTGCTGCGAAATCTGGCCACACAAAACCAGCTGGGTCAACCCCAGAAAGAGCAAGTGCCACAAGGGAGCCACGAAATAAGAACAAAAGCCAGTAATCAGCACAGAAAATCTAATTTTAAAACTAAAATTACGAAAACATGTCAGGATGATATACGACGAGATAACCATGGAACTATTCCAATAGCCAGGTTACAACCCGTAAACCAAACAAGGACCGGGGTTGTAACCCTTCATCTGAACAGAGCTTGGTTTTCCACCATTTATCGGCAAGATAAGTAATATAAGTAATCAAGACAGGGAGCAATCTTGTATTAGATCAAGACATGGCCAGACTGGTTATACCTCATTCAATCAATCACGGCCAAGCAGATCCTACGGCTTACTACTTTAACTAACTAGGGTTATCACAGGCCTAATTACTAACAAGATGCAGTGAGATCGTTCCACAGCCACAAGCCCTGCAGACCATCCAGGCTACCCAGGACGAAAGATTAGGGTTGAATTCAGGTGGGTACATCGCCCAGAAGACAAATGTACCCTTAGGTGACTTAGAGGGTGCAACACTCGACGGTGCGCTGGAAATGTGCCCTACTCGACGGCAGGCTACAGATCCCAAGAGCGCCCAGGTAACGGGATTGCCTGTAGCTGTCTCATCTCTTCATGACTACTGAGTTATTCTAGTTATTAACCTTAATCCATTTTAATAGGTACTCCTGACCGTGGTACTCAGGAGTCCCCTCCTAGACATGATGCAAGACAGGACAAGTGGATTTAACAAGCAAGCAAGAAAGAACCACCTACGGTGTCATGACAGGTCAAGTTAAGTTATCAAGTCATGTCAAGTCAGGAGTGCGCCACCGCGGGCCACTATCAAGTCATGTTGGTCATATCAGGAGTGCACCACTACGGGTCACTGTCGTGTTATACTAGTTCCTTGCCATACCAAGCCATGTACAATAGTCATTCCAAACATATTAAGTAAAATCAAGTTCATGACAAAAGGCGTAAGGATATAAAATGGGCGTAAAATATCTAATAAAATATTAATATACAGGTCATAGAAAAGCCAAGCTTAAAGAAATAAAACCAAAACTCCAAGGGTCAAGGGTTAAACAAGGGGTCAGGGGAGCAGCGTACGAAAAGTCATGCACGCTGAAAGAGCCGCGTACGTGAAAGTCACGCACGCTAGTGTGCGTGAAAAGTCACGCACGCTCAAGGAGCAGTATGCGTAAAAAGTCACGCACGCTGAAGGGAACAGTATGCGTGAAAAGTTACGCACGCTCAAGGGAGCAACTGCGTGAAAAGTCACGCAAGCTGAAGGGAGCAGCTGCGTGAAAAGTCACGCAAGCTCAAGGGAGCAGCTGCGTGAAAAGTCACGCAAGCTCAAGGGAGCAGCTGCGTGAAAAGTCACGCACGCTGAAGGGAACAGTATGCGTGAAAAGTCACGCACGATCAAGGGAGACACGCTTCCAACAGGAAGCATACTCAAGTCAGCGTACGCAGCGCTAAAGAGCACGCGTAGCTCAGTATGCGTGAGCTAAGAAGCTCTGCACACTGCTCACTGTCTTCTCCAGACAGCAAGAACACCATGGCTGAACCCAAAGCTTCAAAACAACATAACTTGGTCATCCGAACTCCAAATCCGGATTTCCAAAGTTCTAACTGGAGTGAAACTGAAAGCTCTTCCATATAGAAACATCAAAACTTATAGAAAACCAACATAAATAGCTCAAACCATGCAAAATCCGAAAATAGAAATAACTTAGATCTACATCAACAGAGACTCCAAATCATAAAAACCCAAGAACTAATGTTGATCTCCATGTCCTAAGCTAGCAAATGGACAAAGAAAAGAGGGTCCTCATGTAGTAGCAAGATGCACTTGCCTAGGGTTGGGAGTGTTGTGTAGAGGAAGGAGAAGAAGAAGAAGAAGAAAATTTATGGAGGAAGTAATGAAGAGAGAGAGTGGTAGGTGGAGTTTTAATGGTGGAGGTTGTGGTGTGTTGAGGGTGGAGTGTAGGCTAATGGTGATCCAATGCATAAAACCGAACCAAACCGAACCATCCCCAATAAAACCGAGCCATGCCAAAACCAAAATACGAGAAATACTGAAATTCTACAAGTTTGAGAAAAATAAAAATACATGCCAAAATCCATATACGAGTATAAATACGAAATACGGGAAATACGAGAAATGAGGGTGACAACTCTACCCACCTTAAAAGAATTCCGTCCTCGGAATTTAATCAAGGAGCTAGAGATTGCCACGACAAGCTATACTAAGCACAGGCAAGCTACACTAAGCAGTCCAATCATACAATCATACAATGCAAGCAAGAAAGGGAAAATGTAAGGCATAAGAAAGATATTATACCTCACGAGTCAAACAGGTAGGGATATCGCGATCGAATGTCGTCCTCACGCTCCCACGTTGACTCACCTAGAGAGTGATGACCCCAAGCAACACGGACTAATTTAATAGTCTTGTTCTTGAGTGTCTTCTCCCTCCGGTCCAATATAGACACGGGCCTCTCCTCATACGAAAGGTTGGTACCAACAACCAATTCCGAATGATCTAGGATGTGACTCGGGTCTGAAATATACCATCGTAATTGGGACACATGGAATACATCATGTACCTCACTTAGCGACGGCGGAAGAGCGAGACGATAGGATACATCTCCTACTCGCTCTAGAATATCGAACGACCCTATATACCTAGGACTAAGCTTTCCCCGCACGCCGAAGCGAATGACGCCGCGGTTAGGCGAGATCCTAAGGAATACATGGTCGCCGACAGCAAATTCTAAGGGACGCCGATGAGCATCGGCCCAATGGCGCTGGCGGTCCTGGGCAACTCGGAGGTGATCTCTGACCTTCCTGACCACTTCAACTGTCTGGGAAATCAACTCGGGTCCGAGCATCTGCCTCTCTCCGACATCGTCCTATGCTAGCGGGGATCTGCACTTCCTGCCATAAAGAGCCTCGAAGGGTGCCATCTGGATACTGGCCTGATAACTGTTGTTGTACGAGAATTCTACCAGGTGCAGATGATTCTCCCATGGACCACCGAAGTCAAGGGTGCAAGATCTTAACATATCTTTAAGAGTCTGGATTGTGCGCTCTGATTGACCATCCGTCTGCGGGTGATAAGCTGAGCTGAATTGAAGACGAGTCCCCAAACTCTTCTGCAAGCTGCGCTAAAAGTGTGATATGAATCTTGAATCCCTGTCTGAGGTGATGCTGACTAGCACACCGTGAAGCCTGACGATCTGCCTGAGATACATCTCTGCTAACTGTGCCGTCGACTGCCCAACTCTGAATGGGAGAAAGTGTGCCACCTTGGTAAGCCTGTCCACAATTACCCAAATTGCATCTCTGCCGACCGGAGATCTGGGCAATCCGGTCACGAAATCCATGGTTATATGTTCCCATTTCTATTCTGGGATCGGTAAGGGTTGAAGAAGTCCAGCGGGCCTCTGATGTTCAGCTTTAACCTGTTGGCAAACCAAACACCGAGAGACAAACCGGGCTCTCTCCCTCTTCATGCCATTCCACCAGAAATGCTGACAAATATCACGGTACATCTTCTGACCACCCGGATGAATAGAATACTGTAAACTATGGGCTTCTGCCATGACTTCCTGTCTGATATCTCCATTGGGTACACAAAGATGAGTGCCGTGCCGTAGGGTACCATCTTCATGGATACATAACTCTGGCCTTCTTCCTGCTTTACACTCTGCTCTGAGTCGCTGGATCTTGGAATCTGTTGACTGCGCCATCCGGATCCTCTCAACTATGCTGGACTGAACCTGTAGACTGGCCATCAATGCCATACTGGTTGGAAGAACTACCTCAATTCCCATCTTCTGAAGATCTGCCAATAATTCTGGTTGTGCCGTCAGGAGATAAACTCCGGCTCTTCTGCTCAATGCATCTGCTACAACGTTCGCCTTCCCGGGATGATACTGCAAATCCGTATCATAGTCCACTAGTAGCTCGAGCCATCTTCTCTGCCGTATATTAAGGTCCTTCTGGGTGAAAACATACTTCAGGCTCTTATGATCAGTAAAGATCTCCACTCTATCTCCGTACAAGTAGTGTCTCCACAACTTCAAAGCAAACACTACCACCGCCAATTCCAAGTCGTGGGTCGGGTAATTCTTCTCATGATCACGAAGTTGACGTGACGCATAAGATATTACCTTTCCATGCTGCATCAAGACACACCCCAATCCTCTGCCTGAAGCGTCGCAATAAACTGTGAATCCTCCGGTCCCATCTGAAAGGGTGAGAATGGGAGCCGTTATCAAACCTCGCTTCAACTTCTCAAATGATTCCTGACATTCTGCTGTCCAAACAAATGGCACATCTTTACGGGTCAACTAGGTCATCGGCGCTGAAATCCTTGCGAAATCTGAAACGAACCGCCGGTAGTAGCCGGCCAATCCAAGGAAGCTGCGAACCTCTGCCACTGAGCTGGGTACCGGCCATGACTCGATAGCCACAATCTTCTGGGGATCCACTTCCACTCCTCCTCGGGTAATGATGTGACCCAAGTACGAAATGCGATCGAGCCAGAACTCGTATTTACTGAACTTGGCGTACAACTGATGCTCTCTAAGCGTCTGAAGGACGACTCTGAGATGCTGCTCATGCTCTGCTTCACTCTTGCTGTAGACCAGGATGTCATCTAGGAACACGATCACAAATTGATCCAAGTAAGGCATGAAAATGCGATTCATGAGGTCCATGAATACGGCCGGCGCATTGGTCGCTCCAAAGGGCATAACAAGGAACTCCCAATGCCCATACCTCGATCTGAATGCTGTCTTCAGGATGTCCTGCTCTCTGACTCTGATCTGGTGGTAACCTGAGCGTAAATCGATCTTCGAGAACACTGTAGCCCCTCTGAGTTGATCAAACAAGTCATCTATCCTCGGAAGAGGGTATCTGTTCTTGATTGTCACCGAATTCAAGGTACGATAATCAACACATAGCCTGGACGTACCATCCTTCTTTTTTACAAGAAGCATCGGGGCTCCCCAAGGCGATCTACTTGCACAGATGAATCCCTTGGTCCTCAGTTCTTCAATCATCTTGTACAAAATCTCCAACTCTGAAGGCGCCATCCTGTAGACTCGCTCTGACACTGGTGCTGTCCCGGGAATCAAGTCTATAGTGAAATCAATCTCCCGCTCTGGTGGTATCCCTGGAAGCTTCTCTGGAAAGACATCTGGAAACTCTTCAACTATCCGGGGTAACTGTACTGCTGCTACCGCCATCCGCAATGCTGGAGAAGACGGCTCTACTGCGTCTCTGGAAAACGAAAACTCTGGCTTGTCGGGGATACTAAAGACAACTCTGCCAATATGGCAGTCTATCCTAGCATACTGGTTCCTTAACCAATCCATGCCTAGGACTACATCATAGTCTGCCATAGGAAACTCTATGAATCTAGCGGGGAACTCCCTACCGCTAACTACGATCCGACACGAGGAAAACACTCGATCTACTCCCACAAGACCATTACCAGTAAGTATATTAAGCCTCACCGATAATGACTCGGGCTCCAATCCTATCCGTGTCGCGAATCGTGCAGACATGAATGAATGCGATGCACCAGAATCAAACAATACCGAAGCTGGAAAGGAGTTGACGAGAATAGTACCTGCCACTACCTCACCTGGTGCAACTTCTTCTTTCATAGCCATCATCATGGCCTGACCTCTAGCTGCGGGTCCCCTCTGCTGGAACCCTCTCTGCCTACTCTGGGTCTGAGCTTGGGCTTGTGCATACTGCTGGGGGTGTTGCTGCTGGAATGCCTGAGACTGAGGCGGCAAGGGCCTCGAAGACTGATACTGCTGCTGCTGAACTGGTGCTGGGGCCGGTCCTCTCACCGAAGAGATAGAAGGGTTAAATGCTGATAAACTACCCCTATTCGGGCAAGCCCCTATCCTATGATCTGCCGCTCCACAAGCCAGGCACAATCCCTGCGCCCTGCGACAGTCTGCCACCACATGGCCTGGCTTACCACAATGGGAACATCCCATAGCGAAAGTCTGCTTCTGCTTCTGCTGCTGCGGGTACGTCAGGATCGAATACTGAACCGACGTTACTGAGGCCGCCCGCCTCGGAGTTCCAATGGTCAATCCCCTAGCTGTCGGGGCTGGAGCTGATGATTGCTGCATCTGACTATGGGACCGCTTTCTGCTTCCGGTCCTATCCACGATCCTCTGGGAGGTGTACTCATGCCTCCTAGCTGCTCTCAAGACTGCATCGAACGTCTGGTGCTCGAACTGCTCAACCGCCAACAAGATCTTCAAATGCAGTCCCTGTTGGAACCGCTGGGCCCTATCAAACTCGGTCGCCACCAAGGTGGGGGCAAACCTACTGAGCCTAGAAAACTCGGTCGCATAACCATCGACCGTCCTGCCTCCCTGCTTCAAGTTGGTAAATCTGGTCTGCAGATCGTACCGAGCCACAGCATCGAAATACTTCGTCTGGAATCTCTTCCTAAACATTGCCCAAGCAATGGGTGCCACTAATCCCATGGCTTGCGCTGCCCACCAACTGTGAGCCAAGTCCAACAACTGCAGGCGTACTACCGCCACCTTCTCATTCTCGGGTGTCCTAGCTGCTTCCAGAATCACCTCGGTATCCTGAAGCCATGCATCCGCGGCAATCGCATCCTCGCTGCCGTCGAAGAAAGGAGGGTTCAATCGCTTGAAACTGTTGGCCGCCTGGTTCCCTGGATGTCCGCCTCTAGTCAAAACATCTTGAACTGTCTGGTGTAGGGCATCGCTTCGACGATCCTGGGAAGCTATCAAGGTTCTGATGAGGCCTACTAAGGTACCATCATCTGGCTCTGTGGGCTGGACGGGCCGAACTGGTGACTCTCCTCCAGTAGGTATCACTCTGGAGGTTATCCCGGAATGCTGGGCTTGATCTCCGGGTTGCTGCTGGTCCACGGGAGGTGCTCTTCCTTACTGATCAGCAGGGTCAGGTACAGTACCGCTGAGGAAGATGACACAGGAAAACAATAAGGAAGGACCAGGACAGATCAACGATACAAGCATGTAATCAGGGCAAGAATTCAGGGATTCAGAGGATACGAACAGAGATCAAGGACGAGTACTGATTGAGACATCTATCTGGTAAACCCCCACACATCTTGATTGACAAGACCTGCATGGGCCACCACTTAAACCATGTCACGCCCCAGAACCAGATTACTGGAGAGCGGGGGCAGACATAGCCAGCTACGTATATTGAAATAGAATACATCTCAACTATACGGTCACGGCTATCTAGATATGAGGGTTTACTACAAGCCAACAGTCTCTTAAGGTCAAGCCTATTGTCTCAATCTCAAACAAGTAATATAATTACAAGATGTATGATCATTAAATATACAATAAAAGGCGTCCCAAATATTACATATCAGCTGATCATGAAGCTAGTCGTTACAAAATGTTAGGACTAGCAAGAGTTTAGTCATACATGATCAACCCTAGGATTTGTTAATCATGTTTACAGCCCGTAGGCAGACAGTAAGTAAAAGTGCATCGAGCTAACAGGTGCTCGTCGGCTAAATGCCTCAAAAGAATAAATTTACAATAGAGTGAGCGAAACTAAATAGAAAACCCACTCGTAGCCCGGGTTCCTTCTAGTCGCCACCATCGGGCTGGAAGCTTGGTAGATCCTCGGGAGCTGCTCCAAAATCTGGCCACACAAAACCAGCTGGGTCAACCCCAGAAAGAGCAAGTGCCACAAAAGAGCCACGAAATAAGAACAAAAGCCAGCAATCAGCACAGAAAATCTAATATTAAAACTAAAATTACGAAAACATGTCAGGATGATATACGACGAGATAACCATGGAACTATTCCAATAGCCAGGTTATAACTCGTAAACCAAACAAGGACCGGGGTTGTAACCCTTCATCTGAACAGAGCTTGGTTTCCCACCATTTATCGGCAAGATAAGTAATGTAAGTAATCAAGACAGGGAGCAATCTTGTACTGGATCAAGACATGGCCAGACTGGTTATACCTCATTCAATCAATCACGGCCAAGCAGATCCTACGGCTTACTACTTTAACTAACTAGGGTTATCACAGGCCTAACTACTAACAAGATGCAGTAAGATTGTTCCACAGCCACAAGCCCTGCAGACCATCCAGGCTACCCAGGACGAAAGATTAGGGTTGAATTCAGGTGGGTACATCGCCCAGAAGACAAATGTACCCTTAGGTGACTTAGAGGGTGCAACACTCGACGGTGCGCTGGAAATGTGCCCTACTCGACGGCAGGCTACAGATCCCAAGAGCGCCCAGGTAACGGGATTGCCTGTAGCTGTGTCATCTCTTCATGACTACTGAGTTATTCTAGTTATTAACCTTAATCCATTTTAATAGGTACTCCTGACCGTGGTACTCAGGAGTCCCCTCCTAGACATGATGCAAGACAGGACAAGTGGATTTAACAAGCAAGCAAGAAAGAACCACCCACGGTGTCATGACAGGTCAAGTTAAGTTATCAAGTCATGTCAAGTCAGGAGTGCGCCACCGCGGGCCACTATCAAGTCATGTTGGTCATATCAGGAGTGCACCACTACGGGTCACTGTCGTGTTATACTAGTTCCTTGCCATACCAAGCCATGTACAATAGTCATTCCAAACATATTAAGTAAAATCAAGTTCATGACAAAAGGCGTAAGGATATAAAATGGGCGTAAAATATCTAATAAAATATCAATATACAGGTCATAGAAAAGCCAAGCTTAAAGAAATAAAACCAAAACTCCAAGGGTCAAGGGTTAAACAAGGGGTCAGGAGAGCAGCGTACGAAAGTCACGCACGCTGAAAGAGCCGCGTACGTAAAAGTCACGCACGCTAGTGTGCGTGAAAAGTCATGCACGCTCAAAGAGCAGTGTGCATGAAAAGTCACGCACGCTGAAGGGAACAGTGTGCGTGAAAAGTCACGCACACTCAAGGGAGCAGCTGCGTGAAAAGTCACGCAAGTTGAAGGGAGCAGCTGCGTGAAAAGTCATGCAAGCTCAAGGGAGCAGCTGCGTGAAAAGTCACGCAAGCTGAAGGGAGCAGCTGCGTGAAAAGTCACGCAAGCTCAAGGGAGCAGCTGCGTGAAAATTCACGCACGCTGAAAGGAACAGTGTGCGTGAAAAGTCACGCACGCTCAAGGGAGACACGCTTCCAACAGGAAGCGTACTCAAGTCAGCGTACGCAGCGCTAAAGAGTGCGCGTAGCTCAGTGTGCATGAGCTAAGAAGCTCTGCACACTGCTCACTATCTTCTCCAGACAGCAAGAACACCATGGCTGAACCCAAAGCTTCAAAACAACATAACTTGGTCATCCGAACTCCAAATCCGGATTTCTAAAGTTCTAACTGGAGTGAAACTGAAAGCTCTTCCATATAGAAACATCAAAACTTATAGAAAACCAACATAAATATCTCAAACCATGCAAAATCTGAAAATAGAAATAACTTAGATCTACATCAACAGAGACTCCAAATCATAAAAACCCAAGAACTAATGTTGATCTCCATGTCCTAAGCTAGCAAATGGACAAAGAAAAGAGGGTCCTCATGTAGTGGCAAGATGCACTTGCCTAGGGTTGGGAGTGTTGTGTAGAGGAAGGAGAAGAAGAAGAAGAAAATTTATGGAGGAAGTAATGAAGAGAGAGAGTGGTAGGTGGAGTTTTAATGGTGGAGGTTGTGGTGTGTTGAGGGTGGAGTGTAGGCTAATGGTGATCCAATGCATAAAACCGAACCAAACCGAACCATCCCCAATAAAACCGAGCCATGCCAAAACCAAAATACGAGAAATACAAAAATTCCACAAGTTTGAGAAAAATAAAAATACATGCCAAAATCCATATACGAGTATAAATACAAAATACGGGAAATACGGGAAATACGGGAAATGAGGGTGACAATAGTATCTATATTGCCTGCTTTAGACTAACTTGATGCTTAAACGTCGTTATCACGGATTGGTACTATATGGATCTTGTCGTGCAATGTTATCCCCTCAGCGGATACATCGGGTATTTTATGTGCATTTATTTTACCGTGTGCATTGTGTATTCCTTGTATTCATGTTATTCATGTACAAATCGTGTGCTCTCATGTACTACGTGTGCTCTCATATACTCTCGTGTGCTCACATGATCTTCTTGCACAAACAATTCATCGTGTACGTAACATAACTCGACCGGATCCTTGTGTATTGATTGGAGACGGGGGTTTAGAAGTGGTTATGTGATCATTATTTTTAGTATACTTGTGTGCAAACTCTGTAACTTAGGCATGTACAAATCAAGACGGTTACATAACCATCTCGTGCTCTAAATCACTTATATTTCACTTACAGTTCTTATTTTTCTATAAAACATTCATGTACTCATATTTGTCTATTTTAACTGTTTATCTACATTCCTCTCTACGGAGTTTCATGTATTTCATATTCTTTATGTACATTTCTTTACAGTTTATGTATTTTATTCTACTGCTTGTTCTATATTTTTTGCCATGTTTTGGATCTATTTTAGAGATATGTGCTCGATCCTGTCCTGATGGGACCCGTTGACAAAATATTATAAATAACTTGGAGGACCTTGGCACTACCCTATGGAGCTGACGTAGACGACACCAATGACTTGGACCCTCAGGAGGATCCAGCTTGCACTGAGGAGAGTACCCTAGTTCCCAGACTAGATTGCTAGGGCTTTATCTTACTTATTGTGTTGTCTTAAGTTTGTATCTTACAGATGTTATGTAGTAGTGTTGATAACACTTTGACTTATTTTATTTCTGGTTGTATCTCATTCTGTGGATTTTATATCTATCTTATCGTGCCATTTATCTACCTCTAGTTTATGTGATTGAGTTGTATCTTCTGAGATTGTCCTCCGTTTGGAGAATATATTATATTGTGTGGTTGTGACCTAGAACAGCGTTCTATCGTCGACACTGCGACGTAGGCTGGACGTACCCACGTAGTCGTGCCCCTAAACCGGGTGTGGGTCGTGACACCCGTACCTCTTGAGCTCCCCGTCTGGTCTTTCCTTTGATGTCCGTTTCCTTTCCTTCAATGGGAGAGAAGAGCTTTCTCTCTCCGTCCTGATCATTCTCTCTCTCTCGAATGCTTTTCTTTTATCTGATTTTCTCCCCTCTTCAGTAACTTCCTTTCTCTCTCCCTCTTTCCTTTTGAGTTTACACAGAGCAAAAATCTTTGTTGTTATTTGTTTTTGGAGAAAAACAGCTTTATTACTATTATTAATTGCTTTTATTATTTTATTAATGTTTAAGTATTAAATAGATATCGATATTAACAGTATATATATATATAAATATATATATATATATATATATATATATATATATATATATATATAGTCATGACCCGCACCCAGTGTAGAGGCACGAGAAGTGGGTACGTCTAGCCTATGCCGTAGTGTCGACGGTAGAACGCTGTCCTAGGTCACATATATCTAACAATTATAAGGTACCTGTATAATATATACTCTCCGAACGGAGGACAATACAGAAATGTACAACTCAATCATAGCTAAGGTAGAAGTACGATAAGATAGATATATATATATGAAAGTCACCAAATGAAATACAACAGGAGAAGAAGTCTAAGTGTCTAAGATAACATCTCCCCAACATCCAGAATAACAATATCCCAAATAAATACATAATGTATCCAAAATAAGACAAGACAATAAAGTAAGATAACTAGTCGAGCTATCTAGTCTAGACTACTGGGGTAATGTCCTCTGCAAGGACTGGGTCCTCCTGGGAGTCCAGCTCACAGGTATCATCTAGGCCTGCTCCGTAGTACGTAGGACATAACTCCTCAATGTCATCTGTAATATTTCAACTGGTCCAGTCAGGACAGGAACGAGCAAAATACATCTCACGCAGTTCATATCATGACAGGAAATATAAGCATGCTATAAAGTAAGATACATGAACGCTGAACAATATACATAAAGCAAAAGAGATGACTGTAAGGAAATATCTACTATAAGTAAAGAACTATCAGTGGCTATTGATGTAGTATACAAGATAGACATATGAACGACTTTAATTTACACATGATTATACTAAAGAGTTTGCACATGATTACACTATTTTGGAATTGTTCACATGACCATTTATACTCTTCCGTACCCCAATCAATACACAAGGATCCAAACAAGTTATGTTATTGTACATGATTTCACATGGGAGCCCATAAATGGGTGCATATGAAGTATACATAAGGGGCTCTGTGAACATGAGAGTACAAGAATTACAAAAGTGCACATGAATGATGAAAGCATATGAATACATGATGTACGTGAAAAGCACATGACATGATGTATCCCAATGCTCCCGAGGGAGATAACATCTCATGAAGGGATCCGTATAGTTCCAATCCGTGTTAACAACGTGACAGCATCAAGTAAAGTAATCTAAAGCATAAATATAAATCCTAACAAGTATAAAACGGTCAGAGAATATACTCGCCTGATATCCTGAGTATCCGATGAGTATAGATGTCTAAACATAGTAGATGAGTCCTATTTAGAGCAACACAGGTCACAAAATATCCAGAAAGGTAATACTGAAGATTATAATGCATTCTATATGAATTCTAGGTCATTCTAGACTAAAGTAAACTCTTGGTCAACTCTAGTCGACTATACTAGTCAATTTACTTCAACTAAGCCATACTAGGTCCAAGCCTAGTCCAACAAGTCTCACTAAGCCTAACCAAGCCTAGGCTAGCACTCAAACACAATAAAAAAGCCAAAACAAGTAATCACACACAAAAATTAAAAAATATATACATATACATATACATATACAATATATATATATATATATATATATATATATATATATATATATATATATATATATGCATTCATATAGGCTTGTGCCTAGTACACAAGCAAGGCACATAACATGGTATGTATAAATAGGGGGTGAGTGTGTGTGTCAAATATTGTAGTGGACAGTAGGTTATGTGTTCAAAGCATACATAGCATACAATGTGGTATGGGTGTATATAATTGTATAGTGTTGTGTGTTGTTCAATTGTGTTCAAGTCAACAATATAAAGTGTGTATCAATTAGAGTATTCAGTCTTATGTACAGAGGCAACATGTAGGTGTACTGTAGGTGTATATGGCAAGGTGTGTGTGAACATATATGTGTGAAGGTGCCAAGGTCGAGAGTGAAATCTCAAATTTACAATGTGTGTATGTAGCAATGAGAGTGTAACAATATATAGTGAGGGTGTAATGTTAACATAGTATTTGATTTAACATTCTCAGGTTACATATGAATGTAGGGCCCAAAAATTAAGTTGCGCCATGAATCTACTAACCAGTGATCAAGTTGCACCCCAAAAATTAGGTTGTGCCACTGATATGAAGCCCAGAGAATGAACCATGCTGCTGAATAGGTTGTGCCATATTTCAGTCTGCACCCAGTCTTATTGTGCCAAAATCTACGTAGCGTCTGACATTTAATAGCCATCATTACCTGACAACACTGACAACTGACACCACCGTGAACGAGAAAATCTCTTCGAATCCTATGAATTGTGCTGCTCGAGGGGAGTTGGTTGACAGCTGTCCTGTACACTTTGTAAGTTGTGCCTAGGCACAATCCAGACAAAATCCTTAGTTGCGCCTCGGCACAATCTGAATGACTTCTGCTCAAAAGCTGCCACGTGTCTAGGCGCGGCTCAATCAGGCGCAGTTTTACACATTGACTGAAGCTCGCGCAACCTGATAAAGTTGAGATAATTTTCATTTCTAAAGCAGGATGACGTGGCGCGCATGCCACTAATCTCTTAAGACGAGTCTACTATCCTGTACACGACCACGTGTATCTCAATCACATGATGCCACGCGTCTAAATATAGTTAGTACACGACTTATAACAGAATAAAAGTTGGCGCAACAGGAGGTTGGCGTAACCCAGTATGTTGCAATCCAGCTTTACGCACATCAGAATAACTGCTAAAACAGTTATTTTCTGATCTATATAAATAGAGTTTCCAATCATTGTGAAAGCAACAGATACATACACACAGAGATCAAGAACTCTTGCAAAATTGTTGCTGTATTCTCCAGAGGCTACAGTCTTCAAGTTCACATAGTCCAAGGGATAGAGTGATCGTCTTCTGATCAGATTTCTACAGTTGTACTTTCTCAGAATTTATTGTACTTTATACTATTATTTTACAAGTTTGGAATAAACTTTTTGTTTTTGCAAACAAAATGACGACTCTGCTGGGGACGACTTTCTCCTCCGACGAGAAGGTGACAACTCAATGTGACACTACAATGATCGGCCAGACGCAGAAGACTCTGGTTGTTAAAGTCAACCAGACAGCCTACGAGAATATGATCAACGCCAAGAGCAACAAGCGCATTGTGGCTATCACCAAGAACAGGACTGTGTGGACTCCTAAATCTCCTGCAGTTGCTGTTGCCCAGGCGCAACTTGAGTGCTCAGTGGCCAAGGCGCAATCCGCCTCAGTGGCTCCGGCACAGCCTGCTTCTGCTGCCAGGGCACAATCCACTTTTTCTGCTGCCCGCGTGCAGTCTACTACCCATGTTGCTGCCAAGGCGCCACCAGTAGCCTATATTACTAGGGTACAACCAGTAGCCCGTAGGACTATGGCGTAACCCAAGTAATCAGTAACTCAGGCGTAGTCTGCTGCTTTGGCGCAACCCAAAGGAACTAGTCTTTTGGCTATTCCCTCTTCTAATTCTCAAGTTCTGAACTTGGAGAATCAATGTTCTAGTGCCAATACTAGACAGAACAAAGGGAAGAGTCCTTTGACATTTCCTCAATGGGCGTAATCTGTGCCTAAAATGGTCTCACAACAGAACAAAGGGGAACACTTCTTAGCTAACCCTCTACAAAATAAAGGAAAGCACTCTTTGGTCTTTTCTCAAACTTCCCTAGTCTATGACTCAGAGGAAGACACATCAGATTCTATTCCTTTAAACAGAGGTCTTCGGATCTCTGATATCGCAAAGAATACTGATAAAAGAGGTATCTTACCTACCCCTATGGGGTCTGGTCAAGACCTTCCTACCTTGCAAATTTTATGATCTAAGCAAGAAAAATTGAAGGTATCACAAACAGAGACACCTGGATCAGAATTTTCTGATTTACGTGCTTATCTCAATAGGCGTCAACTAGTATCAACTTTGGTGAAACGTAAGAACCCTATGCCAAAGGCCAACCTATACCAGAAGCCAAAGTTTGAAAATAAGGACCCAACCACTTATGCTAATGAGTTGAGTACATCTTTGTACACTCAGGGAACAAAATATCTGAAGAATAGGAGACATGTTCCTAACATCATTAAGGAATATGTTCCTCTGACTTTTTTTCGTCCTGTAGTTGTAACTGATCTCTGGCAATGTATTACACAAAGACGAAAGATTACAGGGATGTCTCCCTCACCTCCAAATCACGCTTCAGATCGCCACTGCCTTCATGAAGTCGTCATCAACTGTTGTTGCCAATCGGCTCGACGATCTGTCTTCGATCGTCTGAACTATGCTCCTACTCCTGAACATATAATAGAAGACGAAGAAGTGCTATTATATGCTTCTGTCAACATGACTTCTCAAGGCACTGGGGTGGGAAACATCCAAGACGTAATACATCCCGTAATCCCAGTCAGCAATACTTAGATCGGATTCATGCATCTAGTGAAGGTGTCTTTCAATACATTAGATCAAGAAATCGACATTTGAACCAAGGTGTCTTTAATCAAGAAGATCTCCCCATCACTCATGTAGGAGAGGACTTTTTTTCAGAGTTTGATACAGATAGTGAAAGTTCTGAACAAACTATCTTATCAATAGCAGCAAGAGAAGTGATGGCATATACCATTACGGAAGATTAAGATGCCTCTGCTTCAACTAGTCAAGAGCAACAAATTATTGTATTAGAGGACAAATTGAAGACCATGGCAGAAATGGTTGCTAGCATAAACACTATAATCGTGGCTCAACATACAGTGCCACCGATTATAAACCCTGCTATAAATCCTGGGCTTATAGCATCTTCTGTACCTGTTTATCTGGGGGTACCAACCCCTCAGGTTACTTCTGTGCCAATTCAAGCTAATTCCAGTCAGTCTGGTACTGGGGTGGTAATTACCACGCTGTTCCTCTTCCTAAATCTTCTAACCAACCCATCAATTCCCAAACATCAGGGGATGCTAATGAAGCTGTAAAACTATTACGCACTCAGTTTGAGGCCTTCAAGCAGAAGGATGGCCTATAAAGACTGGGCATAAAACAACCGTATCCTACAGAATGGAAGGAAGTTTCATTCCCTCCTAAATACAAGCTTCCTGCCATTATGTTGTTTGATGGCAGTACCTCTCCAAGTTAGTACATCAATTATTTTGAGGTGATGACTGATCAATTACATCCAAATGATGCTCTCCTTACGAGAGTGTTCGTCGGTTGATTAGCCGGTGCAGCATATGACTGGTATCGTAGCTTGCCTGATGGCTGCATTACTTCTTTTGCTAGTTTTAAGCAAATGTTCTTAGAACAGTTTTACGAGGGAGTCAACGACATGACGATGTCTGCCTTCATTAAGATTAAACAGAGGCACAATGAATCCACGAAGAGTTTTATTGAAAAATTCTGCCGAGAGGTACTCAAAATACCTTTAGGAACTCCATCTGCTGTAACAATAGACACTTGCAAATCAAACTTGTTGCCTATTATCAGTATGTGGACAAGATCTACACAATTTTAGGATTGGCATTCTTTTAATGTAAATGCAAAGGCGGCGGAGGTTAGTGCCGAAAAGTTCAAACAGTTAGGAGTTCAGATGACTCATCCTAACCAAGATAAATATTCCACACCCGGGGGTAATAATTGCTAGAATAACCGTAAGAGTAAAGAAACACTGGCCATCAATCTCAAGGGCAAGAAGTTTTTGGCTGTCAACGTCACTCAGACGGCACCCACTCCATCAGCACCACCACAGAAGACAACTCGTCCAAAGGAAGAGTATTCTTTCGATGAAGGTGATACTTTGAGCATCTTCAATTGCTTGATCAAAAGTAATAAGCTTCAACTTCCAGAGGCAAAACGGCCAGAAGAAGTGGGTAAAACTGATCACCCTAAATACTGTGTTTATTACAGATTTATAGGGCATCCCACCAGAGCATGTTACGTGCTCAAAGGCAAAATCCAGGAGTTGGTCAATTCTGGAGCAATTACTCTTCAGCATGACGAGAAAACGGTGACTGCTAATGTGGTTTCTCTATAATTTGGTGATTTTCTACCACAACTTGTACAAGATGGTGTTGTCCCCATTCCAAGGACTACTCTTGAGATCGTAAATCTCCCACCTCCTCAAAATAAAGGTCTTATTCCACTGTCGACTGACAGAGGAGAGATTGTGTGGATTCATCCAGATCTGGTAGCAGAGTTTGAAACGCCTTCCTCTTCTAAGAAAAAGAAGCAAACCAAGTCCAAATCTAAAAACTGCAACATGGTATCCTTTGAACCAGTAACAGAAGAAGAAATTCTAATGGGCACTAGATCTGGGAAACCCTATCTTCGAGAATATCCTAAAAATCAAGAGAATCCTGCTCCATCTCCTGATGATGCTCCTACATCATCTTCTCCTGGCAAGAATATACCATCTGCATCCCTACCAGTAGTTGAACCATCTTTTTCTAAACCAACAATAGCAGACAAGGAAAAACAACTTATTCGCTTTGACAAAGCATAAAAGAAGTCCTCATCACTTGGATTCGAAAAGCCATACAATTTTGACATATTGGCTCAATTGGCCAATACTCCAGCAAGATTGTCAATATTTGAACTGTTACGTCTTTCAAAAGAAACTCAAGAGACGTTAAGTGAAGCCTTGATGCAGGCTGACGCTTATCTTACTCTTCTTAAGAAGCCTGAAAAGGAGCCAGTCAGCTGTGTACATTGTCATAATATATTCGAACTAATGCCCAATATTACTTTTACACAAGATGACATGTTATTAGAAGATAATCGTCATGATCGTCCTCTCTATTTTACGGGGTATGTGGACACCATGAAAGTCGATCGCATTCTGATTGACCCAGGGTCCGCACTTAGCATCATGTCAAAGTCTTTACTGGATGCTTTGAAGATCCCAGTGCATAACATTTCTACAACTATCACTACCATCTTGGGGTTCAATCAAGGAAGAAGTGAACCTTTGGGGAAGATACGCCTAAAACTTCAAATTGGCAATCTTCGTACAAAGGTAACTTTCTATGTTATTGACAATCATAGCTCATACAATGCTTTATTAGAAAGGCCATTCCTCCATGAACACAATATTGTACCCTCTACGCTCCACCAATGTTTCAAATATGTGGATGGTAATGGAGAAGTCCAAAAAGAGGTTGCAGATCTGAATCCTTTCAAAGGAGTTGAAGCATACTGTAACGATTCTCGTATGTACAAGGAGGAATTCATGAAGGTGGTGCTAGCAATGGACACGGATGAAGAATAGAAAAATGTGCCGAATGATACATTGGTGATCCCGGTCAAAGGACGTACCTCTTGTCCTCAGTCTTCCAAACCACTGACAATTTATCTTCCTTCCCATGAGAAGCGGCCTAAGGGTGATAGTCAAGAACAAAGGGAGCTCGCCTCTTCTGAGCCGCTTGTAATCGATCTTCGTCGTAAGAAGCCCCATCCTCCTTTTCGTTCTTCTTCTCCTCCTCTTGTCATCAATCTGACTAAGCCTGCTAAGGCTAAAGTCCCTGTTGTAAATGATGATGTAAAAATCAATAAAGTATCGCCTTTGCAGTATACTGATGTCTCTTACTATACTCAGTGTTATTTGGATATGCTAGATAGCTTTAAACCACTTACAATAGAAGTCGTATCATCTCTTCGAAATGCGGTATCACTGGATTCAATACAAGAGTCGTACTTCTTAGTACCGTCTCGAAAGAAAGATGAAAAATCTATATTCTTCAACAAAAAAGAGGAACCAAAAATCATGCTCTATAATGATAATAGAGATGATTCTGGAAGGCTACAATTACGCCTCTATAGTCCGCAATCCAAAGTAATCATCCGCAAAATGGGCTATGATTTCAAAATTGGCCTCAACAACGGTAAAGGGAGGCGAACTCCTCTTCGTATTGCTGTTCCAAAAGGAAAATCACAAGAATACCACAGTAAAACGAAACGGGGACTAGGTTATGCTTCACCACCCCCAACTCCAGAACCTTCTGAATTTGATGAAGAAGAACGATCAAACTCTTCTAATTCTATTTCATAGGATTCTGATACCAGTATTGGTCATGTTCATAGGGTGATAGTATCTTCTAACATGGTGTCTGCCGAATTTTCGGAAGATGATGAAGATGACATTGAAGAAGCTCCTGAAGTGGACCCTTGGGCACAAAAGATGGACAATCACTGGAAACTTTGTTTTGAACAACGAGAACCACCTACTGAGGATCAACTAGTCCATATCGATATTGGAGAGAAGGGCGTATCACGACCAATCTTCATTAGCAAAAATCTCCCAAAGGATGATAAACAAGAATTAATTCACCTTATTCTTGAATATATTGATGTCTTCGCCTGGAGTTATGAAGATATGTCGGGATTAGATCCTCAAATTACAACTCACAAGCTTAATATCTTGCCGAATGCCAAGCCGGTCAAACAACAACAACGGCGATTCAAGCCTGAAATGATGGATGCAATTGATGATGAAGTCAAAAAGCTTATAGCTTACGATTTTATTAGAGAAGAACAACATCTTGACAGGGTAGCCAACGTTGTACCAGTTCTGAAAAAGGCCAAAAAGGTTCGAGTTTGCATAGATTTTCGGAATCTCAATGATGCTTGCCCTAAAGACGAATTCCCTTTCCTAATTACTGATGTCATGATCGACAATACATGTGGATTCGAACGAATTTCTTTCATGGATGGATTTTCTGGATATAGTCAAATCCGGATGAATCCTGAAGATGAGAAACATACTTCGTTTCGTACTCCTCATGGAGTGTACTGTTATACAGTCATGCCGTTTGGTCTGAAGAACGCAGGTGCAACCTACCAGCGGGCTATGAGTACTATCTTTCGCGATCATCTGCGAAAGACTGTCGAATGCTATGTTAACGATATTTCTGTCAAAAGTCATCTCAAGGAAGATCATATTCAAGATTTAAGAACTATCTTCAATCTAATGCGCCAGCATCAACTCAAAATGAACCCCACCAAGTCTTTCTTGGGTGTCTCTAGTGGTAAATTTTTTGGCTTCGTCATTACCTCTAAAGGTATACATGTTGACTCCAAGAAGATCAAAGCCATTCAAGAGATGCGTCCTCCACGCAACCTAATAGAGCTATGAGGATTCTAAGGTCGACTTGCATACATCAGGCAGTTTATTTCAAATTTATCTGGACGTTGCAGACCATTTACTCAATTAATAAAGAAAGGTGTATCTTTTGTTTGGACGGAAGAATGTCAACGAGCATTTGACGATATAAAGCGGTATTTAATGAGTCCACCGGTTCTTGTACCACTGATCTCAGGAATACCTTTCTTAATATATGTCCGGGCAATGGATCATTCGTTGGGAGCTTTGCTGGCTCAAAAGAACAAGGAAGGTCATGAACAAGCCATCTACTATCTTAGTCGAACGATAATTGGAGCTGAACATCGTTATAGTCCGGTGGAGAAAGAATGCTTAGCGTTAATGTTTGCTGTTCAGAAGACAAGATGTTACATCATAGGCCAAACTATTCATGTCATATCCCGGGTCAATCCTCTTCGAGTCTTAATGAAGAAGCCAAGTACACTCAATTCTAGGCTTGCCACATGGGCCATATTACTAGCACAATATGATATGGTTTATGTTCCTTAAAAGTCTGTGAAGGGCCAAGCACTTGCTGACTTTTTAGCAGCTCGTCCTGTCCCTGAGACATCTAAACTCTATGATGAAATTTTTGATGAAATATTGGAATCAAATATGATCTCAAAAGAATTTCCTACCTGGAGATTGTTATTTGATGGAGCTTCTAGAATTGGACCTGGAGGTACCCTTGTGGCTGGAGTAGGAATTGTTCTCGTTTTACCCGATGGATTAGCTATTCTTAGGGCTTATTCTTTAGACAAGTCGTGCTCTAACAATGTTGCAGAATACAATGCCTTGCTCATCAGACTCCAATTAGCCAAACAACTGGATATCGAATATCTCGAAGTATATGGCGACTCTAAGCTGATTGTTAATCAGGTTAGAGGCATATATGAAATCCGACATCAAGATCTGGTACCATACCATGAAGCAGCAATCAGAATAGCTTCTTCGTTCAAAGGTTTTTTTATTGAACATGTACGTCACACATGCAATACAGAAGCTGATGCCTTAGCTAACCTAGCTGCAGTATTGGCAGTTCCAGTCAAAAGACAACAAATGGTTGTTATCTCTAATAGAGAACTATTTTGTGTCGAAAACAACCACAACATTGAATTCAGCAATCCAACTGAAGTCAACGTCACTTGCGAGGACTGGAGAGCACCTTTTATTGATTTTGTAGTACATGACATCTTGCCAGAAGATCCTAAGGAAGCTACAAGTATCCGTCGCTGATCGCTTCGATTCTACTATAATCATACTACTAAAACTCTCTATCGAAGAACTTTTGATGGGTTACTCTTGAGATGTCTCAATGGTGATGAAGCAAAGCAAATATTATGCGAAGCTCATGATGGTGTTTGTGGAGCACATCAGCCTGGTCCTAAACTACATGAACGTATTCGACGTATGGTCTACTACTGGACCTCTATGGTATCGGATGCTATTGACTATGCAAGAAAATGTCGTGCATGTCAAATTTATGCAGATTTCATCCATCAACCATCGAAAGTTCTTCATCCGACTGCTGCCTCATGGCCTTTTAAAGCTTGGGACATGGATATAATTGGCCCTATCAATCCTTCTTCATCTAAAGGGCATCGGTTCATTTTGGCTATAACCGATTATTTTTCTAAGTGGGCAGAAGCCATACCTTTGGCAGAAGTTAAAACGAGTAGTGTCATCAACTTCATCAAATATTATGTGATATACAGATTTGGTGTCCCTCGCCGAATCATCCATGATAATGGGCCACAATTTATCAGCCATAAGTTTAATAGGTTCTGTGATGACAACAGAATCAATAATGTCGCCTCTACGGCCTATAATCCTGCGGCTAACGGGTTGGCTGAAGCATTCAACAAAGCCATTATCAAACTCCTCAAAAAGTTTGTCTCTATCAACAAACGTAATTGGAGTGATAAACTTGGAGAATGTCTATGGGCATATCGTACTACTGTCCGTAATCCCACAGACTGTACACCTTTTTCTCTAGAGTATGGATGTGAAGTTGTTCTGCCTCTAGAAATTTAGATTCCATCATTGAGAAATGCCATTGCTAACGAGCTTACTACAGAAAATAATGATCGTCTTCGGCTTCAGGAATTGGAGGCGCTCGACGAGAAAAGGTTATTAGCTCAGCAGCACATCGAACTTTATCAAGTCCAGATTTCAAAAGCTTTCAATCGCAAAGTCAGAGTGCGAACATTTCAGGAAGGCGAGTTAGTCCTTACAGTCAGACGTCCTATGACTATGACACATATGAGCAAAGACAAGTTCGAGGCAAAATGGGAAGGGCCGTATGTGGTAAACAAAGTTTTTTCAAATGGAGCCAATCAATTAACATATATGGATGGCAGAGTTGCTATGATGCCTATCAATGGCAAGTTTCTCAAGAAATATTATGTATAACGACAAAATGTACTTTATTTCAGAAATATGATGTAAATAAAAGTTTATTTTATTCATGGAATTACATAAATATTAAGGACGGGAAGGAGGCCCTGATCCTTCATGATTAAATACATAGTTTGCCAACAGTTCAAACATCTCATTGTCTGAACTCACAAGAAACTTGCAGGTAGCCATCCTCAATGTTTCTTCTTCGACAGTCTTCCCAGGCTCCACTAGCTTGGAAATCAAGTCCTCTCCTGGTGCAGGAGCAGTTGAACCTTCACCCCTTTTTTCTGAGGAGGCACTGGAGGCTCAGCAGGAGGCGTCTCGGTCTCTCCTTCAATCTTCGGAGTGAGCAAATCTTTGGAAGACATTTTGTACAGAAAAAAAAAGTGACGATATCTATAAAAGTTTTGTTCTATTTATAGACAGAACAATTAGACAGTCAACATCGAGAACCGATGCGACTTTTTGAAAGAAACCCAACTGTTCGTTCATTTATAACTGTTCGTTCATTTATAACTGTTCATTCATTTTCCTTTCTTCAAAAACCGACATGATGGTTCATTCATTTATTCTCTTCCTCAAAAATTGTAGTAATTGTTCAGTGTCTTTATCTCGAGAATTGAAGTGACTGTTCACTTGTTCTAAATGAGAGTTCGCATTCTCTATACTTCTGAATTCTGTATTTACACCAGCAAACTTATCATCTCCACGTTTTCCTTGAAATTTCATTTTCATTATCATTACATCAAAATCAGATCATAAAGAGGGAAAAAAATCATTCTTTATTTCCTTCTTTAAAAACATAGATACATCTTAATGGAAATCTATTACATCTCGAATTTTCATTCTAAATATAACATGAAGGTCTATTACATCTTTGGATCTTCTTATTTGTTGATGCCAGTTCCTTGTTGTCTCGACCTGAAGCAACGAGCCAGACAATGGAATCAACTCTGGTCTTCTCTCTCAAAAATACGAGAGAAGAACCACAGAGTACAGCAGCCCAAAGATGAGCTGCTGTCAATACAACTGGTGGAGAGAAGACGGCCCGCAAGGGGAAATAGGAACGAGATCACCCTTGTGATACGATTCCTAATTCTGTCTCTCCACCATCCAACTCTTATGTCTATAGGCTCTTCCTACCATCTGAGGAAGACCCTTCTGGAACACGGAGAGTCCTGAGCTGTCTGATTTGAGTGTCAGAATCACATAAGCTGTCTAATGTGGGTGTCAGAAGAATGTTCTCTATAACATCCAGGTCACCGATGCCAATTTTAAAGAAGCTTGCCAACTAAACTTCTGCAAATATGAACAAAGAAGGATGCATATATGCAATGTACGCCTATTCTCACCGATGCCAGTCAGATCTATCAAAACTGTGCACGCATCAATAGTGTACGCCGACTAATAGGCGTATATCAGCAATGTACGCCTATTCTCAAAAGCTCAGACGCATATCAGCAGTGCGCGCCTATTCTCAGAAACACAGGCGCATCTCAAAAGTATGCACTGATAAACAGGCGCGTGTCAAAATAGCATACTGATCAACAGGCACATATCAGCAGTGCGTGCCTCTGATTAAAGCTAAGCACTGGACCATAGTACGCGTCTATTATCAGAAATAGTTAGCACATATCAACAAATTCTACAACATATAGATCAGTATTTATCTTCAAAAGTGGCGTAAAAGAGAAAAATATATATACTATTGATACTTACCAATTTCTGAAGGCACAGTAGCATCAGGACAAAGTGGCGCAAGTGAACTTACAAATAGTAAAACCTTGTGTGAAATTATTTGTTTTGAGAAAGTATGAATGTCTCTTTCGTTTCTGGATGTCCTTTTAAAGGGGTTAAAGATGAAAAATGCGCGTCATTCTAGGAGCCTATTTTTGGAAAAGAACTAAACAATAGGTGATGGAAGCCATGTGATGACTGCCATGTGTCCATTGATGAATCAATAAGCGTTTGAATCAGCTGAAGGAACGCACCTACGTGCACTATTTGAAATCACAGCCACATAATGTATCAGAAATTTTAGATTTCATAAAAGTTGGGTGGACCCCTACAGACAAGGACACAAAAAAGAGAATAAAAGTTGTTATACAAAAACATTATTCCTTTTTCTTGTCTTCATCGGCCTGACGAAGAGCGGCGTCCAGTTCTTGCATGTTGCGGATTCCCGAGCGACGCATTAGAATGAGGAATGCCTCTGAATCGCAGTGCTCTTCAGAGGATGGCCCACCACTCGAACGATTAAAGACAGTTGGGGTTAACCCGAAGCAGTCTAGAAAGTTCGTCGCCCTCAGTACCGGGTCAGCCTCCAGCAAATAAGTCGAAGGCATGACGTCGGGTTTCGCTTTAGGAGACTTGATGTTGGTGACAACATTGGCCTCTGTCTCCTTCTTAAACACCATCAGAATTACAGAAGTGAAGAATAAAATATAAAAATTAGCCTCTACATATATATCACTAAATTGAGTCTTCATATTCCTCATGGAAAACTGTAAATCATCAATGAAACTCGAGAAGACGAAGAGAAGATTGAGTGTTTTCAAGAAAGAAATTTAATTGTGATGACCAGGCATTGACTGGCGCAACTTGACTCAGTCAAAACTTTTATAAACTCAAAGTATTTCAAAACTTTGAAATGGTTTTCAAGTTTTGAAAACTTTGAAGGGGGTCTTGTAGGGCCCAAAAATCAAGTTCCGCCATGAATCTACTAACCAGTGATCAAGTTGTGCCCCAAAAATCAGGCTGTGCCACTGATATGAAGCCCAGAGAATGAAGTACGCCGCTGAACAGGTTGCGCCATATATCAGACTGTGCCCAGTCTTATTACGCTAAAATCTACGTAGCGTGTGACAATTAATAGCCATCATTACCTGACAACACTGACAACTGACACCACAGTGAACGAGAAAAATTTCTTCGAATCTCGTGAATTATGCTGCTCTAGGAGAGTTGGTTGACAGCTGTCCTGTACACTTTGTAAGTTGCGCCTAGGCGCAATCCAGACAAAATCCTTAGTTGCGCCTAGGCGCAATCTGAATGACTTCTGCTCAAAAGCTGCCACGTATCTAGGCGTGGCTCAATCAGGCGCAGTTTTACTCATTGACTGAAGCTCGCGCAACCTGATAAAGTTGAGACAATTTTCATTTCTAAAGCAGGATGGCGTAGCGCGTATGCCACTAATCTCTCTAGACGTGTCTACTATCCTGTACACGACCACGGGTATCTCAATCACATGATGCCACGCGTCTAAATACAGTTAGTACACGACTTATAACCTAATGAAAGTTGGCACAACATGAGGTTGGCGCAACACAGTATGGCACAATCCAGCTTTACGCACATCAGAATAACTGCTAAAACAGTTATTTCCTGAACTCTATAAATAGAGTTTCCAATCATTGTGAAAGCATCAGATACATACGCACAGAGATCAAGAACTCTTACAAAATTGCTGCTGCATTCTCCAGAGGCTACAGTCTTCAAGTTCACATAGTCCAAGGGATATAGTGATCGTCTTCTGATCAGATTCCTATAGTTGTACTTCCCTAGAATTCATTGTACTTTGTACAATTCTTTTACAAGTTTGGAATAAACTTTTTGTTTTTGCAAACAATAAAATGGGTTATACTTAGGATTTACATAACATATAACATGCACATGACATTGTATCATGACTTAATCTCATGTTTACATAATGTAACTATTGAAACAAAACCAACTAAACTCTGGCTTCATGTATGTATGCAGCAGTAAACAAAGGGAGTAACACATACATATCAACATTATCATCCTTATTATATAACAGAGCAAAATCTCATGTTACACAACATCATCAATATGTATTATATCAAATTACCCAACATAAACTCAAACTAAAATATTAATGTATCAAAAAACAGTGTATCACATTACACCAAAACCTAAAATATCAATCCAACATGCATAAATATGAACCCAGTCATACTACACAATATCACAACTATGTTATACATATTTAACATTCATAATTATCAATATTTAACATTTAATTTTGTTTTAAAATCCTAAAATATACACAGAACAACATGTATCAGAATATGGGGGAGAAACCCAAATACGAATCCAAAAATCAAACCAAAATCCAAAAATCAAACCAAAATAGAAGTGCACAGGGGGTGTCACATTTATACGTGTCATAGAAAAGTATTTGTGTCCAAACAAGTGGACACAAAAGTGTCTAAAATAGAAAATACTATAATATCAGAAAATAGTGTACAAACTGTGCTCGAGCAGCATGTTTGAGCTCAACTGGGCTCGACACAAGAAACGAGAGGTGTCGTGCTTGTGTCCACACCTAGCCCAGGTGTAGGGCTACGACACATCACCACGATGTGTCTAGTGGAGACCCGATACCCATGTCAGTGCAAGAATTCTGCCCGTGCATAGTGTGTGTAAAATCCATGCTTGTGCGATTTCTCCCATACCAGAGCAAGAAACTTGATGAAACTTTGGGGGCATGCTCGCAGAAATTTCCCCCACGTGCTCACCAAGTTTCGTGTCAAACCGCAGCGTGTCGTGTCCTACAGGACACTCGAGCAGCAGGGCACTGAGACACTGTCTCGTGTACGGGTTCGTATCCAATTTTGGATACAAAAACCGACACGATTCATGCTCAGTCCTTACGAAAATCAAATTACACATGAACATCTACAAAATTGTTCAAATACAATTTGAAAATAACAAACTAAAATTCATTGTGGCATTCCATCGAACACCTATGCACACACACTGATACGTGTCTGATACGGACACCAAATCAACACAAATTCTGACCAAACTCACTCTACAGCTAGGGGACACCTAGATGGATGCATATATGAAAAGAAATCAGGATTTAGAGGTGATTTGAAGGGATTACCTATTGAGAGTCAATCTCAATGAAAAATTCCCAAATTGTGAAGTCCCCTTCATCAAGCAACGTCCAAATGAGCTTCCCTCCTTGCAAGCTAGCCTCCTTCAACCTCTATTCCAGATTTAGAACCAACTACAAAAGATCGGGATCAATTTGGTGGAGAAATGGTGAGGAATGATGAAAGGGGGAAGCGTCAGCCCCAGTTTTTCAAATTTGATTAAATTAGTTTAAATTGGTTGCTAATGTCATGATTAGCTTTAAAATAATTTATTATGATTTTTAGGAATTTTTCTAGAATTTTTTAAATAGTTTTTAAGTTAAAATATATCAGTTTGTAATTAATTAAAATGTTTTAATATCGTTTTGTAATATTTTAAATTGTTTTTATATCAGTTTGTAATTATGTCAATTGTTTTAATTAGGTTCTGCAAATTAATTTTTGCATTTATTTAGGGAAGGGACCTATTTGTAAAATCCTAAACTACAGGGGCCTAACTGCTAAACCTATCTACCCCCCCCACGTTCTCTCTCTCTCCTCTCACTCACCCACTCCCCGACGACCGGCCAGCTGCCGACTGTAGAAGCATGGAAAAGAATAAAGAAAGGCCTATGCGGCTCCGACAGAAAGATCCCCATGCGGCTCAGGATCCCCATGCGGCTCAGGAGTCCATGCGGCTCGAGGGTCCATGCGGCTCAAGGGTCCATGCGGCTCGGATAGTTCTATGCGGCCCAGAAAGAAGCCACGTGGCCTTCAACAGTTCTTCTCTACATTCGGCTGCATTTAGTGCCTTGACGGCTGCTCTGACAAATGACAGCTATGACAGATCTGACATAAAGATGTAATAATGACTGACATGATGGCGTGTTCCTAGAAAAAAGGAGAAAATCTTCTTACAGCTGACAAAATCCAACAAGTTCCGAGGCCACTCCATGCGGCTGCTGCATTTATGCGGCCGCCCACTTCATGCGGCTGCCTATCCTCATGCGGCTGCCCATCCACATGCGGCTACCTATCCCCATGCGGCTACCTATCCCCATGCGGCTGCCCATCCTCATGCGGCTGCGTGCTTCATACGGCTGAGAGGACCACCCATATGCGGCTCTGCCAGGACGGTCCAGTTGAGACACGTGGCGCTCTTCGCGACAATTGAGACACGTTGCAGTCTTATCTTTCCTGGAATTATGGGTGTTAACAAATCCTAACAAAAGCAGATTTGTTGCGATCGTCATAATTGCCCAGATCAAATCAAGCAAATTGGACATTTGGCAGGCTATCACAAATCACAAATATTCATAGCAATCGACATTTATTGCCTACAGAGATTTGATGCAATCCATATTAATTATCTAGATTTTCTACAATCAGAATTAATGGCCCAAATTAATTGATCCTTAACCGCCGACTTCTCAAGGAGGCAATTATTTGCAAACCCTAATGATCGCATCCCACTCCTATAAATAGCAAGGTGCCATTCCCTTACGAGAGAGAGGAGAAAAGAGAGAGCACTACAGAGACATCCAGAGATCTAGCAACCGAAGGCGCAAGGGAGTCTCTCCACACGTCCAAGAGCATTTCTTCACCAGAGCCAAGGCTACGTCCGATCGTCCAAGGAGTAAGACAGAGCTGTCGTCGCTTTCCCGAGCCTCTACCGTCACCCCCCAGAAAAACTAAACAATTGTACTTAGATTGCTGTACCTAGGTTTTCGTCCCTAGGCTTTCTTTGTACGAGCGAGTTTGTATTGTGAAGTAATAGTCCAGTCCTACGATATAATTGTTCTGTTCTTTTATAATTAACGACAAACACGATGGCGACTCTGTTGGGGACAAATTTCTCTACGGCTGAGAAGTTGGTGACGCAATCAGATGCAGCCAAACTTGGCTCCACACAACAGAAGATGGTTGTCCGCTTCGACCAACAGGCGTTTGAAGAAAAGCTCTCCGACGGGAGTGCTGGCCCGGTCCAGAAGCGAACCAGCACAAAGAAGGCTCGCAGGGAGTGGAGGCCAAAATTATTTGCTCCTCCCCAAGCTCTGGACGGAGTATTCTCTACTGCCCAAGACGACGAAGGCAACTTTCATACGGCCCCACTTCAAGCTATAGAGGACTCTGCTGTCCCCAAGTCCGACAGAGGAAAGCATTACGATGCTGGACTTGCAGGGGCAAAGAGTGATCCTATGTGCTCCAGAAAGAAGTCGAACAAAGGCACTAGCCGCAGGCTGAACATTCATGCGGCCAAGATTGCCAGCCGCATGCATTATATTCATGCGGCCGAAACTGCCAGCCGGATGCAGAATACCCATACGGCCAAGATTTCCAGCCGCATGGAGAATACTTATGCGGCCGAGACTTCCAGCCGTATGAAAAAAGCCCATGCGGCTACGATTGCCAGCCGCATGAAGACTGTTGATTCCAGCCGCATGCTGTATGCTCCACGCGGCTCAGGCTCAGTCTTCGATCGCCTCTCCTATGGTTCTGATCTCTCATGCTCCCGAGAAAATATGTCTGACTCTCTGCAACACCACTTAGACTCTTCCTACTATGTGCCCTCACGCACTAGAGTGAAGAAGTCTACGGCAGCGCGAGCTTGGCGAGCTCAGTCCGCTGTCCCGACCTCTGACCATCCGAGCGCTCCATATACTGTTATGCGGGCCTCTGATAGGAAGTTGTACAGAACCACTCGAGTCCAGCCCCCGACGGCAAACGAACAGAGTGGTTCCCAAAAGTCTTCCAAAACCCAGGGAGCAAACATGGTCGTTCCAGACCCATCTGACTTACGTGAGGTTATCCTCCACAAGCGCAAAGAAAGAGAAGAGGCCCCGGTCTGCAAAGAGTCCTCCCACAGACATCACTGCACCCAAGTCATTGTCAACTGCTGTTGCAACAACACGACGGTACGAGAAGACCGGCAGTCCATCTTCCAATAATTACAACAGCCGAGCTCAGAGGATGAGGCGCCTCCCGTCGTCTCCTGTAACCCTACTCAGAAAATCCCTGCCGATGGGAGAGGAAAGAAAATAAACGTTTCCAGCCCAAAGATTTCAACCACTGTGACTAACAAACTGTCGTCTAAACGGTTGCCCGCCATCGAAGTTTTCTAAGGTACCCATTCAAAGACGAAATCTGCTACAGTGGAAGATTCATCATCCACATCACCGGGGGTCGCTGGAACTGGGGGTAGCACTCCTCCGAACATCCACGACAATCCGATGTTCCAAGAAGACGAGCCGGGGGAAACAACTCTCCCATCAGATACAGCAGGTGCCGACGTCCCCGAGGACATCCACGACTCTCAAGACGAGGCAAGCTCGTAAGCTGGGGGTACTATTCCTTCTGAGTCCAAACTGGAGGAGATCATTTCCACATACCTTGATGACTTCTCGGTACAGGGGTATGATCTGGAGACTACGCCAGGTTTGAACTACGGCACTGGTCGATGATTACCTTTAAAGTCGCCGGTCCCGGTTGGCAAACCACAGGACTACTACAACAAGACCCGATACGGGCTGGGATATGTTACGCCTGCAACGACTCCTGAAAGCTCGGATGAGGAATGCGACTGGCATTCACACTCAACCGGATCACCAACTTCTGATTCAGATATCAGCATCGGGGATGTATTCAGACAAGTCCTGTCTGTCAATATGGCATTCGTCGATGCTTACGAAAAAGGTGAAGACTTTTCCGAACTCCTCGAATTAGAGACGTGGGCCCAACAGCTGGATGTGCAATGGAAGAAGCGGTTTGACCAAAAAGAGCCTCCTACTGAAGATGAGGTCATGCAAGTGGATCTCGGCAGCAATTCTTCTCCAAAACCAATCTTCGTTAGTAAAAGCCTGACAGACGAAGAGTGGGAATCGCTACTGGAACTCGTCAAACAATATATTGATGTGTTCGCTTGGAGCTATGAAGACATGCCAGGGCTAAACCCCGATGTTGCTCTTCACAAACTAAACATTCGGCCAGATGCGAAGCCAGTCAAACAACAGCAACGACGCTTCCGCCCAGGCATCATAGACGCGATCGAAGCCGAAGACAACAAACTGATAGCCAACGGCTTCATTCGTGAGGAACAACATCCAGACTGGGTCGCCAACATAGTACTGGTCCTCAAGAAGAATGGAAAGATTCGAATCTGCATCGACTTCTGCAATCTGAACGAGGCATGTCCCAAAGATGAGTTCCCCCTCCCTATCACAGACATCATGATCGACAACACCTGCGGCTTCGAACGTATGTCGTTCATGGATGGTTTCTCAGGGTACAACCAAATCAACATGTCTTCCGATGATGAAAAGCATACATCATTCCGAACACCGATTGGCACATACTGCTACACTGTCATGCCTTTTGGTTTAAAGAATGCTGGTGCCACATATCAAAGAGCCATGAGTATCATCTTCAGGGACCACTTGCACAAGATCGTGGAGTGCTATGTTGATGACATCGTCGTCAAAAGCCGCTCTAAGGAAGATCACCTGCATGATCTAAGGATAGTGTTCGACCTGATGCGAGCGCACAATTTGAAAATGAACCCCACGAAATCCTTCTTGGGCGTATCTAGCGGGAAGTTCTTGGGTTTCATCGTCACCTCCCAGGGTATCCACATAGACCCTGAGAAGACGAAGGCAATCATGGAGATGAGTGCCCCGAAAAATCTCCGAGAACTCCGAGGCCTTTAAGGAAGGTTAGCTTACATCAGGAGGTTCATCTCCAACCTCTCTGGGCGATGTCAGCCATTCATCCATCTCATGAAGAAGGGCGTCTCATTCGTATGGGATGAAGAATGCCAGCGTGCCTTCGACAGCATCAAAGAATATTTGTCGAACCCTCCAGTCCTGGTAGGCCCCGGTTGCTGGAAAACCATTCCTGCTCTATGTACGAGCAATGGAGCATTCCCTCGGCGCTCTGCTAGCACAAAACAATGATGCAGGCCATGAGCAATCTATATATTACCTCAGTCGAATGATGATCGGGCCAGAGCACCGATATACCACCGTCGAGGAGGAATGCCTCGCCCTGGTGTTTGCCATTCAAAAGATGCGACACTATGTCACGGGGCAAACCATACATGTGATATCACGAGTCAACCCCCTCAGGGTCTTCATGACTAAACCAGGGGCACTCAGCTCTCGCCTCGCTACATGGGCAATATTACTGTCCCCCTACCATATGATCTTCGTCCCACAAAAGGCTATTAAAGGTCAAGCTCTGGCAGACTTTTTAGCAGGCCACCCAGGCTTCGGAGTCGGCCAGAATATACGAAGAAATTCCAGATGAGATCGCTGACTCGCATGCGACCTCTTACGATGATATATGGGCAATGTTCTTCGACGGTGCTTCAAGGACCGGACCCAAGGGCAACATCGTCGTCGGAGTCGGGGTGGTGTACTGATTTCTCCTTCCGGACTGGTGATCAATCGCGCTAACTCTCTCACGAAAACCTGCTCTTAACAATGTGGTCGAGTACAACTGCTTTAGTCATTGGCCTCCAACTTGTAAGAGAGCTGGGGGTAGAATATCTTGAAGCATACGACGATTCACAGTTAATCGTCAATCAGATCCGAGGTTCATATGAAGTCCGCCATGAAGACATGATCCCCTATCACCAAATAGCGATCAACATCATCTCGTCATTGAAGGGTTCTTCATCGAATACGTCGCCAGGCTCCAAAATATCGAAGCCGATGTCCTAGCAGGCGTTGCCGCTTCCCTAGCAGTGCCGAACCAAATTCATCATTTGGTGGACGTGATAGGCCATGAACTGGTCTGTCCCTAAGAACAACGTTCAATTCGTGGCGAGTTATTCTGCTCAGAGGATCGACGAAGTACCAGATTGGAGACAACTATTCATAGACTTCATAGTCTACGACATCCTGCCTGAGAACCCAAAGGAAGCCACCTCTATCAGAAGGCGTTCTCTCAGATTCTTCTACGATACAGAGACGAAAATGCTGTATCGTCGATCCTACGATGGATTCTTGCTTCGATGTTTGTCAAACGCAGAAACCAAAGAAGCCGTACGCGAAGCTCATGACGGTGTCTGCGGGGCCCTTCAGCCTGGCCCAAAATTACAAGACCGTCTTCGCCGAATGGGCTACTACTGGCCCACGATGGTTGCTGATGCAATAGACTATGCACGAAAATGCAAAGCTTGTCAAGTCTACGCGGACTTCATCCACCAGCCATCCGAGTTTCTATATCCGACAGTAGCGTCCTGGCCATTTGAAGCATGGGGAATGGACATCATCGGTCCAATCACTCCACCTTCGTCACGAGGACATCGCTTCATACTCGCAATCACAGATTACTTCTCCAAATGGGCGGAGGCTGTTCCACTTGCAGAAGTAAAGTCTTCAAATGTGATCAGCTTCCTCAAGCATCACGTCATCTATCACTTTGTACTTCCCCGAAAGATCATCCACGATAATGGTCCGCAGTTCGCAAGCCACGCCTTCTACCGATTCTGCAACAAACACCAAATTCAGAATATTGTTTCGACGCCATACAATCCGGCAGCGAATGGGCTGGCAGAAGCATTCAACAAAACCATCATCAAGTTGCTCAAAAAGTTCGTATCATCCAACAAACACGAATGGAACGAGAAGCTTGGTGAATGCTTATGGACGTACCGTACTACAGTCCAAACGGCCACTAGGAACACACCATTCTCCCTGGTGTATGGGAGTGAGGCAGTTCTCCCATTGGAGACTCAAATACCCTCGCTCCGCGTCGCTCTCACTTACCAATTGACGACGGACGATAACTACCGTCGCCGGCTACAAGAGTTGGAGGCCTTAGATGAAAAGCACCTATTGGCTCAACAATGAATCGAGTTATACCAAGCACGCACCTCCGGAGCCTTCAACAAGATGGTTAAAATCAGAACATTCCAAGTAGGCGATCTCGTTCTGGCAATTCGGAGGCCGATGGTTATAACTCACAAAATAGTCGGCAAATTCCAGCCAAAATGGGAAGGTCCATTTATCATTGAGGTTGTATTCTCCAACGGTGCTTACCGTATCGTAAAACAAAACGGAGACTTGCTCATGTTGCCCGTCAACGGCAAGTTCCTGAAGAAATATTATGTCTAAACGACATTCTCCAAATCCCAGATTGTTGAGTTATGTACCCGCCGGTACCGCTGAACTACATTCACAAGATCCCAGATTATTGAGTTATGTACCTGCCAGTATCGCTGAACTCACATTCACAAAATCCCAGATTATTGAGTTATGTACCCGCCGGTACCGCTGAACTCACATTCTTCCCCCATATCCCTGATTGCTGAGTTATGTACCCTCTGGTACCCCTAAACTCACACTTTTCCTCCAAATATCCCAGATTGCTGAGTTATATACCCGCTATGTGCCTCTGAACTTATATTCCGGTCACTCTTTTAGGTAGTAAGTCATGTATGACCATACCTCTGAACTTATTCTTCTGAAAGAGCTCCTCCCTCATGATCTATTACCCGCACTCTCAGTGCACAAAAAGGGTAGCAGATCCACAAAATTCCCAAAACGACCACGTCGATGTTACCTCTGAGTCGTCTCATTTCCTGCCAAAAACAAATCACCCCTCTACATAGAACTTCCATGTCCTCATTACCTCTGAGTCGTTCTATGTACCCCTTCATAGAGCCCACTCCTACCATGTCCTCATTATCTCTGAGTAGGAAGGCTCCATCGAAGAGAACCCTCATATTTACCACGTCCTCATTACCTCTGAGTAAATATATTGGCTCTCTCCCAACTTATTATTCCGTAACCAGAACCAGGGTATGCCAAGGATAATAGGTCTACAAAAAGTCTCTCATTGGGGCAACTACTACTACAAGCAAAGAACAGAGCGAATGTGTTCTGTTCAAATCAGTTACATTCACATGACTACATCTCATGAGCAAGCTAGAAAAATTCTCTATTATTTCATTCAGACAAGAAGAAAAAAGATTACATTGATGTCCAAAAGAAGCAAAACACAAACTGCAGCTAAAACAGACAGAAATATCAAGACAAAAGACGGACATTTGTGAGAGCCCACGAATCCTAGTTGCGAGGGCGCATATACCAATCCCTCAACCATTTTACATATGAAGGATGTACTTAAGCAAAATCCTCGTTCGAAGTAGGAAGGTCAGGAATCCAATACTACCGCCATCAGACTGGGGCTCCTCCTTTACAGCAATGGACGCCAGCTCTCCTTGTTCCTCCACTTCTGGTGTTACCTCCTCCTTAACAAACGATGATTCTTGTTTGAAAGGGGGCAGCAACTCTTCCCTCACAATGATCTCAGCCTTCGGCAGGGTTGCTGCAAGAATCAGAGATAAAAAGAAATAAAGTCAAAAGATGGTCAGGGCCTTATGCGGCACAATCCAAAAAGAGCGTTATGCGGCTCAATTTAGAGGAGTTTATACGGTTCGGTTTTCGTACAGCCCTATGCGGATGAATCCAGGGGGCTCCATGCGGTTTGGTTCAAAAGAGTCCATGCGGCTCTGATCGACAGGTCATTATGCGAAGTGTTCATGCGGCCCACTAAGACAACTTCCATGCGGCTCGGGCATGGGGTATACCCCCACGCGGCTCGGTTATAGGACAATTATGCGGCCCATACAATTCGAACAGTTTGCATTAAAGGCTTGTGCATAAAGCATACAACAGAGCCGACTTTATTAGGGTTTCGAAGCATATGACTTTCCCAAATCCTTATCCTCAACGGCAGGATGAACGTCGGAAGAGCAGAAAGTAAAGAAGTCTTTCTTCCAAACACGTTGCTATTTATAAGCGGAGCCCATAGACCGATGCATCAATCCATGTGCAGTGTAACCGACTCTTCGGTTATCAAGGCGATTCGACTATTCATGGCTAAACTCTTGGGATCCTGCCCCAAAAAACGGCATTAAATCTGACAGCAAAATCAAAGGCAATCAATGCAAAGATTTACACAAGTGGCATGAAGACATGGCAAGGAGCCTATACGGCCAGACAGTCCATGCGGCACAGATGGCCATGCGACTGAGACATCCATGCGGCCAGAACATCCTATGCGGCCCGAAGAGTTTTTACATGGCCATGCTTCTTATTCAAAGTATTTCAATTTTGTAAATTGAAAACTTTGAAGGGGGTCTTGTAGAAGCATGGAAAAGAATAAAGAAAGGCCTATGCAGCTCCGACAAAAAGATCTCCATGCGGCTCAGGATCCCCATGCGGCTCAGGAGTCCATGCGGCTCAAGGGTCCATGCGGCTCGGATAGTTCTATGCGGCCTAGAAAGAAGCCACGTGGCCTTCAACAGTTCTTCCGTACATTCGGCTGTATTTGGTGCCTTGACGGCTGCTCTGACAAATGACAGCTACGACAGCTCTGACATAAAGATGTAATAATGACTGACATGATGGCGTGTTCCTAGAAAAGAGAAAAAATCTCCTTACAGCTGGCAAAATCCAACAAGTCCCGAGGCCACTCCATGCGGCTGCTGTATTTATGCGGCCGCCCACTTCATACGGCTGCATATCCTCATGCGGCTGTCCATCCACATGCGGCTGCCCATCCTCATGCGGCTGCGTGCTTCATACGACTGAGAGGACCACCCATATGCGGCTCTGCCACGACGGTCCAGTTGAGACACGTGGCACTCTTCGCGACAATTGAGACACGTGGCAGTCTTATCTTCCCTGGAATTATGGGTGCTAACAAATGCTAACAAAAGCAGATTTGTTACGATCGTCATAATTGCCCAGATCAAATCAAATCAAGCAAATTGGACACGTGGCAGGCTATCACAAATCATAAATATTCATGGTAATTGACATTTATTGTCCACAGAGATTTGATGCAATCCTATATTAATTACCTAGATTTGCTACAATCAGAATTAATGGCCCAATTAATTGATCCTTAACCGCCGACTTCTCAAGGAGGCAATCATTTGCAAACCCTAATGATCGCATCCTACTCCTATAAATAGCAAGCTGCCATTCCCTTACAAGAGAGTGGAGAAAAGAGAGAGAGCACTACAGAGACTATCCAGAGATCTAGCAACCGAAGGTACAAGGGAGTCTCCCCACACGTCCAAGAGCATTCTTCACCAGAGCCAAGGCTACGTCCGATCGTCCAAGAAGTAAGACAGAGCTGCCGTCGCTTTCCCGAGCCTCTACCGTCACTCCCCAGAAAAACTAAACAATTGTACTTAGATTGCTGTACCTAGGTTTTCGTCCCTAGGCTTTTTTTGTACGAGCGCGTTTGTATTGTGAAGTAAAAGTCCAGTCCTTCGATATAATTGTTCTGTTCTTTTATAATCAATGGCAAACACCGACGACTGGCCAGCTGCCCCCGCTATTCCCGGCCGAACCAAGACCCTAACCAACCTCCTAACCCTATAAAAAGAACCTCCAGGCCAAACCCTAACTCTAGCTCGCCACTACGACCATCCCGACCCTTTCTTCCCCGACGAACCCTTTCGCCTGAACCCTAGCTCCGACCACACCCCACCGCCAACTCCACAACAGTCGCCACTGCCCCCAACCACCACCAGTCGACGTGCCATGCTGAGACGAACGCAGCTCCACCCGAGCGCCGTGTCCCCGACGTCCCTAGCTGCCGCCAGCACGCTCGAACCCCCCCAGCTCGTCGGACACGTGAGTAGCAAACTCAAACTGTGTTGTACGTGTCTCGAACTCACACACGTAGTTCGTCCCGGACACGACGACCCCAACCCTGTGCTTGGACACGTATTTTAGGACTCGTGCGTGTCGTGCATGGCACTGATACAAGACTCGTGTCCCTAACTGTCAGGACACGAGGATACGAGAAATCAAATTCGAATTAAATAATGGGTTCGGATTTGTTTTATCGGTATTAAAACCCGTTAACTAAACATAAATGACATTAATTCAAAACCCTACCCTAACACAGCTCGGGATGACCCCTGGCCAGCCCGACGAACCTAAGACCGACCCCTGGTCCGAGTTCAAACCCCCTGCTGTGTTTGTTTTATTTTTATTTTATTTTATTTTATTAGTTATTTATTATA
>JANAVB010017599.1:4680939-4696149 GCA_029216955.1 Iris pallida | reverse complement strand
ATTATATTTTTAAAAAAAATGATTTCAAAATGGATTTCGGAATTATATTAAATTTGGATTTTGGGCGACGACCGTATCGGTCAATGGGCCCGGCTAAGTGCAAACGAAACCGGCCTCGCCCGGACGTTGAGGCATTAGCCTAGTTGACGATTGGACCATATCTGTAGACTAGTCAACTATTTAATTTATTTATTTATTAATTATATTATAGAAAGTTTAGAACTAACGACTGTTTCTGTCTTATTTCAATTTATGTAATAAATTATAATGGGCATAAGCCCAGCTGGTTGTTGGTTCTGTAACTGTAATTTGGTAGCATAGGATTTTTGGTTATTTGCTAATTTTGTGAGTTTTTGTAGCATACGAAATTTAATAAAAGTTATTTCATAAAAATTAATAAAGATTTTCACCTAAATCTACAAGTTTTAATATTAACTAACGATCATGTATTTTCACTAAAATAAGAAATTTAGTTTTATATTTATAATTATGAAAATACAAAGTTTTAATCAAATTAAATTGGTATCGACGAGTTTTCCAAAATATAAAGTTTAAACGATCTTTCCCTCGTTATTAATTCAACGCACAAATAATCGTGTTTTTGTTCGTGTTTTATTAATAAAGATTAAAATTGATTAGGACACAATTAGAGATTTCAACTAGCATAGTTAGCTTGGTAACCCTGGATTCTGAGTCGAACTTCTCGAATGTAGGATTTCGATGACGAGTCTAAATCCCATCTCGAAGTCTTCAACCCTTCAAATCCAGTCAAACCAAGGCAAGTACATTTTGTGTTAGTTTACAATTATTTAATAATCGCTTTATTACAAGTTTAAACCACGATGCAACACGAAACTCTCTCTGAGAGCACTGACTGTAACTACTGTAACTGTTTGGGGACTGGAGGAGTAGTGTAATGAGTATGATCACATCCAAACTACTGTAACTACTGTAACTACTGTAACTGTATTAGCTTACCCCTCATACACACCGGGATAAGCCATATCTGAACTGTAACAAACCCAAGCCGGTCATATTCATTGCCTATTCAAATCACACTGTTTTACTGTTAGAAAATTGTTTATTTTTAAATTGTTTAAAAGTGCATGATTCTATTATTATTTCAATTGTTAAATTAGCATAAATTGTACTTTGCTCCCTCCTGACTGGAGACCCAACATTTTAGGTATCACTGATGAGGCTTTGTTCCACGATATTTCCCGAGGTCCCAACTAGAGGACGATGATTTTGAGACTGATGAGCTGGTTGCCTAGATTTTCTTCTTCTTATGATTCATGATGTTTGTGGAAAACAGTGTATTTCAGATGTATCTTTCATTTTGTTGTAAAAAGTTTTAAACTATTCAAAATATTAAAGTTGTGGCAATTGGATTGTGTTGTTTATTACCTGCATAAGTGATACAGCTTACTGCCGCCGTCTCAACAACGGTGCAGGCTGGGCATGATCCGATTCAACCCAAGAATTTGGGACCGGGTCGTGACATGTTTTTAGTGGTGGCCCATGCAGGTCCATGAACAACAACTTAGGAAAACATACCTAGAAACAATTAGAACACTAAAACATTGATTTGTTACAACATAGGTCCGAATTATATATAAATAAATATTTTTGTTTGATTATAGACTGGTAGGCTACCTTGATTATGTTTGCACCCTAAACCTTCCAGAATATAACCAAGGATAAGACCAATCCTGCTGGCGATGAGGTGTCATCTACGGATCATACCCCATCTCCTCAACGAAGTCCAGGGTTATTCCCTCGTGGCTGATTGACCGTCCCCATGATGCATCCAGTAAAGTTTTTACTACACTGGCGAATCCTACCTCTTCTCGAACTGAGTTGCATTTCCTTGATGGAGTATCCATTCCTGTTGCTCCACCAGTACCAGCAAACACCTCCCAAATGGTTGCCCTATTTCAAGAAATCCTGGAGTTCCAAAAAGCTCAAGATGAAGTCCAGCAGGAACAGATGAATATCACGAGAGAAGACATAAAGAACGTCAATGATGTAGCCTTAGCTATCTTAAACCGAGTTGGAGCGGAACCTCGTCCTAGGAGGGATACCCCAGAATCTGGAAGATATTTGGGCCCTATCAAGTACTCTTCTATCCGGCAGTCATATCGTAAGAAGCTATTGGTTTGTGACTACTGTAAAAGTCCTGGTCACCAATATTTGTCGCAAGAGATTGGAAAATCTTAGATCTGGCTACCACCAGATCAGGGTCAGGAAGGAAGATATTCCAAAGACGGCATTCAACACCAAGTATGGGCAGTTTGAATTCTTGGTCATGCCGTTTGGACTGACGAATGCTCCTGCGGTGTGCATGAACCTTATGAACAAGGTTTTCCACGAATACCTAGATCAATTATTGTTGTCGTCATCGATGATATTCTGATCTATTCAAAGACGGAAGAGGAGCACGAAGAGCACCTCAGGAAAGTTATGGAAACTTTGAGGAAGGAGAAGCGGAGAAGGAATTTCTGTGGATCCGAAGAAGATAGCCGCTGTTGAGAAGTGGTCTACCCCAAGCTCAGTTGCTAAAATCAGGAGTTTCTTGGGCTTGGCTGGCTACTACCGGAAGTTCGTGAAGGGTTTTGCCAGAATTGCTGAGCCGATGACGAAGCTCACTCGGAAGAATGAAGAGTTCATCTGGACGGAAGATTGCCAGGCATCATTCGAGGAGCTGAAGAAGAGACTTACCACTGCACCAATCCTTGCGTTACCCGCAGGAACTGGTGGTTTCTCAATCTACAGTGATGCCTCAGGTAAAGGACTGGGTTGTGTTCTTCAACAACATGGAAAGTGATTGCTTATGAATCTAGGCAATTACGGACTCATGAGAAGAACTATCCCACACATGATTTGGAGCTTACAGCGGAGATATTTTGCATCGAAGTTATGGAAGCATTACCTTTATGGAAAGAGAGTGGAAATATTTACAGACCACAAGTATGATTTCACTTAGAAGGAGCTGAACATGAGGCAAAGAAGATGGCTGGAGCTGATGAAGGATTTCGACATCAACCTGCAGTACCATTCAGGAAAGGCAAATGAGGTCGCTGAGGCATTTAGTCGATATCCTATGGTGATATTTTTACCAAGGAGCGGCACCTGCTAGAAGACATTGAGAAGTTTGGACTGGAGATTATACTGTCTGAAGATGGAAGAAAGAAGCTGGAGTTGACTCAACCATGATGTAGTTGCAATTGCATTTCTGATGGACAAAGTCAAGGAGACACAGTTCCAAGACGAGACGCTTTGCAAACTCAGAGATCAGGTGCTGGCATGAACACTTGAAGGATTCTCAATCGCCAGTGACGGAACGCTGAAGAATGATTCGAGATTTTGCTTATCGACGGACGAGCTAAGGAATGAGCTGATGCAAGAAGCACACCAGTCGCAATATTCTATACATCCTGGAGCTAACAAGATGTATCGGGATATGCGTACCATTGTTTGGTGGTTTGGAATGAAGAAAGACGTGGCCAGGTATGTTGCTAGATGTTTAATTTGTCAACAAGTGAAGGCTAGTAGGCAGAGACCCGCAGGACTTCTACAGCCACTGGACATTCCGGAGTAGAAGTGGGAGCACATCATAATAGACTTCGTGTCAGGACTGCCTCATTTCTAAGGAGGGAAGGATGCCATTGGGTTATCGTGGACCGACTGACGAAGTCAGCTCACTTTATTCCCTTCAAGGTTGGTCTATCCATCGAGAAGTTAGTGGCATTGTACATGCGGCATATTTACCAGATTCATGGAGTACCGAAGGACGAGCAATCAGAGAGGTCAATCCAGACGCTTGAAGATATATTGAGATTTTGCATCTTGGAATTTGGAGGGTCTTGAAAAGACCAATTGTATTTGGTGGAGTTCTCTTACAACAATAGCTACCAAGCTGGAATTGGTATAACACCATTTGAAGCACTCTATGGGCGTCATTACCGTACATCACTTGCATAGGACGACGTAGGAAAAAGAGTACTGCTGGGTCCAGAGATGGTGACTGACGCAGTAGAGAAGGTGAATGTAAGCTCAGGATTGTCCAAGACAGACAGAAGCATAGGGTTGATAGTAGTCGTCGACCAGTGGAGTTTGAAGAAGGAGATAGCATTTCTGTGAAGTTTTCTCCTACCAGAGGAACAATCAATTTTGACGGAGCTGGAAACTGAGGCCAGGTACATCAGGCCATTTGAAGTTTTAAGACGAGTTGGAAGTAGCGTACCGGTTAGCTCTACCAGCTAATCTTGAGAGTATGCAATGTCTTCTACGTATCACAGCTCAGACGCTACATTCCGGATCCGAGTCCCATATTAGATAATTCAGAGCTGAAGATTGGATTCAACCTTTCAGTGCCAGAGAAACCAGTTGCAAGCGTAGTCAGAGGTAAGAAGAAGATCAGAATTTGAGCCATCACAGAACTCCTATTTCTTATCTTTTCGTTCTAAACTTGACTGATGCTGCTAAGTTAGCCTAGTTTTGCAAGCTATTTCTTTATCAAGCTTGATCATGACAGTATTTTATTGGGTGCACCCACTAATATATTGTCTAATCAGGACCGGTGCATGATGGTCTGATCAACCTCGTGCACTTTGGTTCGCTTTTGTATTTTCTGCATTGATGATATCATAAATGAAACTTGTCCCTAAATCGTCTCATCCACGACTACCTTGGAAATTCTTATTGGACCTGAGTTACGGGCGCAGTACCCGTACCTGTTTGATTTTTCCAACCCTACCTTTTAAATTTCGAGGACGAAATTTTCTAAGGAGGGAAGGTTGTGAAACCCGTAACTGCATTAATTAGGTTAATTTTATTTTGTTAATTTGTCACAATGGATATAAATAGTTGTTAAACTAGATTAATATCATTATTATTAGTGGTTCGAAACTATTTTCAAAAATAAATAATAATCTGGCTTTTGATTGTCGACCTGACCCGAGCCCGGACCAGATTTCCGAAACCTAGACCCGTTTTTGGAACCCTTTCTTTTTGAGTCCTGATTCCTTTCCCCTCTTAATACTTATTAATATTTATAAAAAAAAAAAGAAAAAGAAACAGATACTTGTTCTACGCATGGAACAGCACCTCCACAACTCTTCCACTCCCCTCCTTTTACTCTCAGCACAACTCCTCACTTTCCCACTCCTTATAACTCCCCACTCCTTTACTCCCCTCCTTTATAACACACACACCCACGTACAGCCACAACCCATTCTCCTCCATTCTCCTTATAACTCCTTCCTTTAAAACACCACCAACACACACACACCTATTTCCACCACCTCACGAGCATACTTTTCCCTTACAGAACCATCTCTCTCTCACTACTTTTCCAAAGAAAACAAACCCCCTTCACTTCTCCTCTTCCCCGATTCCTCCTCTCTCGGACCCGAACGCTCCCGCCGAACCCCTGTCGGCCTCCTCCCAGCGGCGCCCCTTAGGCCGCGACCCTGCCGGCCTACTCCGCGCGGACCCCTTCCCCGACAGCCCCCTGTGCGGCGACCCCTCCGGCCAACCCGACGTCGGCGCCCTTCCAGCACGGCCGGCCCCCTGCGCCCCTTAGCCGACCCTCCTCGGCGCCCCTCCGACCGTCGGTCGCCGCTTTCCGGTGACCCCAGCGGCCACCCCGACCAGATCCAACCGCGCGCCCGTCCCCGAGGCAGCACCCCCGGTTCCCAGCGCCCCTTCGCCATTATCGCAGCACCTCCCCGCGCCCTCGCGGCCTCGTCCAGCGCTTCGGCTGTTCCCTTTGCCCCGGTTCCCGCGAGCCTGTGCCCCGCTGATCCGGACAGCACCGACAGCGCTGTCCGCGGGTTCCCAACTTGCTGTTCTCGTCATTTCTTTTCTATTTTTTCACATCTGAGAGCTCTAGCCGAGCAACCCAAGGTATAACCCCTGTTCCGTTCCATTTTTATTCAGTCTATGATGAGATTGGTCCCCGATTCCCTCCTGGGAATTCGGTTTTTTAGCGACGTCTTAATTTCGAAACCTTCGAAAAGGTTCTGTTGGTTGTTTTGATTTTCCGCAACTTTTCAAAAAAATAGATTTCTAGATAATTTGGGTTTTCGGAATATTTTGATATTGTGCTGTGATGATTCTGGTTGGATTAGACTCCCGAATTCGTTTTGGGTCATTCCGAATAAATATTGGAAATGTTATGGTTATTTTTATGTGTATATATTTTGGGATTCCCTGGTTTGAGATTTGCATGAAAATTATCGACATATTTCCCAGTTTTTGGGTTGACCAAAAACAGAGGAGATGCTGCCAGGATTTTTCCGTAAATTTAATTATATTTAAAAAAATGATTTCAAAATGGATTTCGGAATTATATTAAATATTTGGATTTTGGGCGACGACCGTATCGGTCAATGGGCCCCGGCTAACTGCAAACGAAACCGACCTCGCCCGGACGTTGAGGCATTAGCCTAGTTGACGATTGGACCATATCTGAGACTAGTCACTATTTAATTTATTTTATTTATTTAATTATAATTAATTATAGAAAGTTTAGAACTAACGACCGTTTCTGTCTTATTTCAATTTATGTAAATAAATTATAATGGGCATAAGCCCAGCTGGTTATTGGTTCTGTACCTGTAATTTGGTAGCATAGAATTTTTGGTTATTTGCTAATTTTGTGAGTTTTTGTAGCATACGAATAAATTTAATAAAAGTTATTTTCATATAAAAATTAATAAAGATTTTCTCACCTAAAATCTACAAGTTTTAATATTAACTAACGATCATGTATTTCTCACTAAAATAAGAAATTTAGTTTTATATTTATAATTATGAAAATACAAAGTTTTAATCAAATTAAATTGGTATCGACGAGTTTTCCAAAATACAAAGTTTAAACGATCTTTCCCTCGTTATTAATTCAACGCACAAATAATCGTGTTTTTGTTCGTGTTTTATTAATAAAGATTAAAATTGATTAGGACACAATTAGAGATTTCAACTAGCATAGTTAGCTTGGTAACCATGGATTCTGAGTCGAATTTCTCGAATGTAGGATTTCGAGGACGAGTCTAAATCCCATCGCGAAGCCTTCAACCCTTCAAATCCAGTCAAACCAAGGCAAGTACATTTTGTGTTAGTTTACATTATTTAATAATCGCTTTATTGCAAGTTTAAACCATGATGCAACACGGAACTCTCTCTGAGAGACTGACTGTAACTACTGTAACTGTTTGGGGACTGGAGAGAGTGTGTAATGAGTATGACCACATTCAAACTACTGTAACTATTGTAACTACTGTAACTGTATTAGCTTACCCCTCATACACACGGGAATAAGCCATATCTGAACTGTAAAACCCAAGCCGGTCATATTCATTGTCTATTCAAATCATACTGTTTTACTGTTAGAAAATTGTTCATTTCTAAATTGTTTAAAAGTGCATGATTTTATTATTATTTTAATTGTTAAATTAGCATGAATATACTTTGCTCCCTCCTGACTGGAGACCCAACATTTTAGGTATCACTGATGAGGCTTTGTTCCGCGATATTCTCGAGGGTCCCAACTAGAGGACGATGATTTCGAGATCTGAGCTGGTTGCCTAGATTTTCTTCTTCTTATGATTCATGATGTTTGTGGAAAACAGTATATTTCAGATGTATCTTTCATTTGTTGTAAAAAGTTTTAAACTATTCAAAATATTAAAGTTGTGGCAATTGGATTGTGTTGTTTATTACCTGCATGAGTGATACAGCTTACTGCCGCCGTCTCAACAACGGTGCAGGCTGGGCACGATCCGATTCAACCCAAGAATTTGGGACCGGGTCGTGACATCTTGTATCCAGGTTCAGTTTAGAGTATATATCAATCGATAATAGATTGTGCACACATGAGGGGATACCTTTGTGTGTGTTTCATTGGGTTGTATAAAAGTAGTAAGCTGCACACCAGGCAAGGGTGTGTATGTATTTTCAGCAGATTAAGTGGTATCAGTTTTGAGAATATGACAGGGTTCCTGTGTGAGAGTGTGTGTGTGTGTGTGTCTGTATATATATATATATATATTATAATATATATATATATAAGTTTATATATATATATATATATATAAGTGTATATATATATATTGGGTATCCTTATGTGTAATACCCCTGAATTTTTGAAATTATTATTATTATTTATTTGACTTAAATAGGGATTTATGTAATTTTGTAAATATTTTTAATCAATTTATGGATGACCATAGCCATGGTTAAATTTTGGATTATAAACCAAGAATTTTGGCACGAAAAGTGTAGTCGTGTCTTTGACTTGCGTATTAGCCATGCTAGGGGAGACCTAGCCATAGCAGTATCCCAACTAGGAAAACCAGGCCAAGTTGTGACTTAACTCCTATAACCAATTTAATTATTTATTAAATAGATTATTAACTTTTTAGGAGACCCGATTGTGCTAAACTAGTCAAATTTGACCCTAAACCCAACCCAGGTCCACGTAATTGGGTAGTACGTCCAAAAAGGTCCATGTAGATGTATATTGCATATATGTTTTGGTGATTTATTGTAGTGATCCATTATTTTTATTCTTCATAAATTAATGTTATGCGTTCTATAAAATGTTATTGATAGTTAATATTCTTTTATGGAGAAACCTTCCCTGAATCTATTATTGCTACTTTTCATTTAAATAAATTAATATAAATAATTTTGGGATATTCAGTATCTTAGTGCATTTAATTTTGTTATCTTGGATTAATGAGCCATTATTATTCTTATAAATGCATTATATATCTATATATATATATATATATATATAATATATGATATATATTTGGTAAACCAATATTTTATATATATCTCAAATATATATATATATTAGAATAGAGTAAGGAGTCTTACATATATGGATAGGTAGTTATAGAGAGAGAAAGAGATATATATGTATGTATATAGAGATAGTTTATAAATACAAAAAATATAAAAATAGAGTGATATATAGAAAAGAGAAAAGGAAAAAAGAAAAAAGGAGAAGAAGAAAATCAGAATTTGAGAGATTTGAAGAGGACCCACATAGAATTTGAGAGATTTGAAGAGATTCAAATTCTCATGAATTTAAATCAAAAGCCCTCGAATCTTTTCCTACCAAAACTATGTAAGTTTATCTATATGATTACAGAAAATCCAGCCTTTAAACGAGATTAAATTTGATTTAAAATTGGATTGTAAATTAGAAAAAAAATCAGATATAAAGGAATTATCGATAGAGAGAAATCGAGAAAACCTAAAATACCTAACCTAGTGATCACCTAGCCTCATTCTCGACCATGGACGACCACCGCGCGCCTTCCTAGTCGCTTGCACCTGTCGTGGGGTCGTCGGAGCCGCCGCAGTATCTGCCAGGCCGAGCGCAGTAGCAGCGGCAAACAGAGCAACTCTGTTTCCGAAATAATAAGGTACCATACTTTTTAATCATGTTTCTTCTTGAGTACACGACCAATTATCGAGTTAGTTTATTCGTTTAGAAGGCAACCTAACCAACTCTAAACCATGTAAATTAGTATGAGTTGAAGTCGTCAAGATTCGATAAGAAATCGAATAAAAAATCGCGAAAAGTCACAAAATTCTATGACAATTTTCATGCTTCTACCCCAATTTTGGAAGGCAAATCTATGCCCATCCATAGAGAGATATAGAAATCTATAAAAATAGTATTATAGACAACATAAACAGGATTAAAACCCTGTTATTAGTTTTAATTTTAGTGGATTATTTTCTGTTTAAAATAAGTTTGAAAATCGAGGAAAAACCTAGGAAAATTGTTTTAAAAATTGAGAATTCTCTCCGATACGACGTGTGTCCCGCCCAACCGAGAAAAGTGTTCACGAAACAAAAGTATTGAAAGGTGCGTATCAATTTCGCGGATGTGTGAGATTCGACGGAACTCGAATTGGTTGCGTGTGCGCGACGAATTTGAGGCGTATCGGTCGAAATACCCCGTATCGGCTCCTTTCCAAACTAGCCAATTACTTTATGCACATTCGTCATCTCGCGACAAAAATTATGCCAATAGGACAATATCATTTTTCTAGTCCTGTATGCCAACTTTGGTCCGATTCTGGAAAGGTCGATCGAAACGCTATTTTGGCGGGCCCACGACCCGATCCAACTGGTAAATTTATGCACGACCCACCAAAATCTGACTTTGGACATACGGTTTGGTTCATCTCGTCAAACCGGACCTGTAGACATGTAGTTTGATAACTTTAGTGACAATAGTTGTTGGCATGCTTTTCGGTACAAAGCGGGTCCAACGGCTGACACCGTTTTGACCCAAAATTATTATTTTGCCCCTGTGTCCAGAATTGGACTTATGGGTAGCATATTCTAGCTATTTTGCTTATTCCAAAAATGTTGGCAATGTTGTTTCAACATCCAGAGGCATTTGCAGGAGTTCAGATTTCGAGACCCTTTGATTTGATGAGTTTTTTGTCGAACTTTTTGCTAGCACCAGGTAAGTTCACCTTCCTAAACTTTACAGTATTTACATACTTTTCTATAGTTCTATTATTTCTTGCTTGGTTACATATTTCTCTTGCTTCATGTTATGGTTACTTTCTAGTTTCACGTGCACATCGATTGTTACTTTTTCTTTCCATATTACTTACTTCTATCTTTCCTATCTTGTTCATGTCTAGTGATAGTATTACTATGCCTGTGCCATGTTTTTTCTGACCTGTTTGACCCATACTTGACTTGGACATGACTAGATAAACTTAAGTTTCTAGTACCTTAGGAGAGAATGTTTTATTAGCCATGGCTATACCACTATTGTTAGTGCCTCCCCGGGCTACGATAGAGAACCTATTATAGGACTATTAGTGCCTCACCGGGCTACAATTTTTATCACGTGCAACTATAGCCATGATTACTATTATATTCTTATGTCATGTCATCATCCATAGAGTTCCTTTATGTGTTATTCTTTCCTCTACTAGTTATTTCTATTTTTCTTGCATGTTATTTACTGTACAGTAGGACATATATATATTATGTGTCTTGCTAGTCCCCTGAGGACCTGGTGATCTCTCCAGGCTTAGACAGAAAGGAGGTTTACGGTTCTAGAGTCGAGACTGGAGTATGCAATTGCATGAGGACGAGATAGAGCCGGAGGCCTTCTCGTGATCATGTCTCTTTATTTTAGGCTTGATACCTTATTTTCTTTCTTTTCAGTGGACATGTAGTTGATGATTTATTTCTTTATACTATGGCTTCGAGGATGTCTTACCCTTACAGTTATTATCTCTATTTCTGTTGGACAGATGTTTCATTAGTACTATTTTATTGGACTTGATATCTTGTGACTTGTTATTCTGTGTGTATGAGATTAGCTGTGACCTGTGACATGTATTGTATTGCTGGGTTGTTATCATGATTTACTATCTTAAGCATTTTGCTAATGGGCTTACTTAGAGATTTGGCCCATTGGTGAAGTGTTGCTGGCATGTACCAGTATCTTGTTCCTATATATATTTTGGGACTGGGATATTACATGTTTTTGTGGTGGCCCATGCAGGTCATCATTAATCACTTCAGTTATGTTACTGTACCGACGTGAGCCTGCGAATATAATAGAAAAGGCCCATAGGATCTCATCCACATATCTGATCTCATACCTTGATTCCATTTTCGAACTCTCATTTGATTGTCTTGAATTGCATCTTGCTTGAATCATTTCCTACCGCGAGTCCTTATTTCTCGTGCGATAGAATTTAGGAAGATGACCCGTCCTAGGTATATATGCTCCATTAATTCAATTACACTACTTGTTAAACTCTTGTAAGTTGGGTAGCAAGCCTCACTACCTAGCATCCAATGTCCTCATGACCCATTAATGAAGTATAATTGAATGACACTTAATATAAGTTAGTGTAGGAAGATAGGTTTACCTAGATTATAGAGTCTTAGAGGCCCATACCCCAATTGGATGACCAAAGCCTTAGACAAGAAGATAGTTGGGCAACTATAGAGGCACAAACACCGAACGAGTCTTAGATTGTGATGAACTTGAACTACTTGTACTTTCTTTCAAATCATAATCTCGCGTACTTATATTACTTGACTATCTTGACTGATGCTGCTATTATAGCCTATTTTTGCAAGCTTATTCTTTATCGAGCATGTTTAGGACATATATTTTATTGGGGATGCCCTCTAACATATTGTCTAACTAGAATCAGTGTATTATGGTTTGATCAACCATAGTGCAGTTGGTTCGTTCTTCATATAACTATTCTATGCGGATTAAGATATAGTTGACTTAGCTTATTAGACCTATACTTTCCCTCTAGACAAGTCTGAGCATATCATATTGGTTACATAATTGTACTGATATGAGCTTGCAGAAAAAAATATACTAAAATAGGATCTCATCGGCAACTGCTTTTAATAACTCCCTTCTTCGAACTATTCAATCACTTTTGAAACCCCGCAACTGTACTCGATCCTTGAACTCTCTATATTTTATGCCATCACCTATTTCAGAAATACAAACCCTCATGCTTGAGGAAGGGTATCCGCGGGGACCACTTCCCGACCAGGCGACGCAGTTGCACAAGCAAAAAAGTAGGAAGGAGCACAATGACCAAGACATGCCTTTGCCATGATAGTTGAAGCCGAAACAGCAACCCAAGAAGCAAATTAAGGTAATAACTTGATTTGGTGATAATGATAGTGTGTAGAATATTGGTTTACGTTTGATTATTTCTTGCTTGATTAGGAAAGACCATTGAATCATAGCATACCTCTAGAGTAGCCTTAGATATATATATATGTATGTATATAGAGATAGTTATAAATACATATAAAAATAGAGTGATATATAGAAAAGAGAAAAGAAAAAAAGAAAAAAAAAAGAAACACCCTATTGATCAACAATTCTAGCCACTGTTCATCATCCCTACCTATACTCTTCCCGAGCCCAACCGAGGACCTACATGGAATTTGAGAGATTTGAAGAGATTCAAATTCTCATAAATTTAAATCAAAAGCCCTCGAATCTTTTCCTACCAAAACTAGGTAAGGTTCTCTACATGATTACATAAAATCTAGCCTTTAAACGAGATTAAATCTGATTTAAAATTGGATTGTAAATTAGAAAAAAAATTGGATATAAAGGAAATATCGATAGAGAGAAATCGAGAAAACCTAAAATATCTAACCTCGTGATCACCCAGCCCCATTCCCGACCTTGGACGACCTCCGTGCGCCTTTCTAGTTGATTGCACCCATCGTGGGGTCATCGGAGCCGCCACAACAACTGCCAGGCCGAGTGCAGTAGCAGCGACAAATATTGCAACTCTGTTTTCGAAGCAATAAGGTACCATACTTTTTTATCATATATCTTCTTGAGTACTCGGCCAATTATCGAGTTAGTTGATTCATTTAGAAGGCAACCTAACCAACTCTAAACTCTGTAAATTACTACGGGTTGAAGTCGTCTAGATTCGATAAGAAATCGAATAAAAAATCGCAAAAAGTCACAAAATTCTGTGACAGTTTTCTTGTTTTTACCCCTATTTTGGAAGGCAAATCTATGCCTATCCATAGAGAGATTTAGAAATCTATTAAAACAGTATTGTAGACAACATAAACCGGATTAAAACCGTGTTATTAGTTTTAATTTTAGTGGGTTATTTTCTGTTTAAAATAAGTTTGAAAATTGAGAAAAAACCTAGGAAAATTATTTTCAAAACTGAGAATTCTCTCCGATACGACATGTGTCCCGCCAAATCTAGCAACGTTGTCACGAACAGAAAGCATCGAAATGTGCATATCGATTTTGTGGACGTGTGATATTCGACGAAACTTGAATTGGTTGCGTGTGCGCGACGAATTTGAGACGTATCGGTCAAAATACCTGTATCGGCTCCATTAAAATCTAGCTAATTACCTTGTGTATGTTTGTCATCTTATGACGAAACTTATGCCAACAGGACTGTAACATTTTTCTGGTCCTGTATGCCAAGTTTGGTCTGATTTTGAGAAGGTCGACCGGAACACTATTTTGGCAGGCCTGCGATCCGATCCAACTGGCAAATTTATGTACGACCCACCGAAGTTCAACTTTGGACATACGGTTGGCTTCATCTCGTCAAACCGGACCTTTAGACATGTAGTTTGATAACTTTAGAGACCGTTGATGTTGGCACGCTTTTCGGTGCAAAGCGGGTCCAACGGCTGATGGCGTTTGACCTAAAATTATCGTTTTGCCTATGGGTAGCCTATCCTAGATATTTTGCATATCCCAGAAATGTTGGCAATGTCTATTTCAGCATCCGGAGGTGTTTGCAGGAGTTCAAGTTTTGAGACTCTTTGATTTGACGAGTTGTTCGTCGGACTTTTTGCTACAATCCGACAAGTACATCTTGTCAAACTTTACAGTATTTACATGCTTTTCTATAGTTTCATTCTTTCTTGATTGGTTACATATTTCTCATACTTCATGTTATGGTTACTTGCTAGTTTTACGTGCACGTCGATTGTTACTTTTTCTTTCCATATTGCTTGTTCTATCTTTTCTTTCTTGTTTATGTCTAGTAATGGTATTGCTATGGCTGTGCCATATTTCCCCCGACCTGTTTGGCCCGTACTTGACTTGGACATAACTAGATAGACTTGAGTTCCTAGTACCTTAGGAGATAATGTTTTATTAGCCGTGGCTATACCTCTATTGTTAGTGCCTCCCCGGGCTACGATAGAGAACCTGTTATAGGACTGTTAGTGCCTCACCGGGCTGCAGTTTTTATCACATGCACCTACAGCCATGATTAATATTATATTCTCATGACATGTCACCATCCATAGAGTTTCTTTATGTGTTATTCTTTCCTCTACTGGTTATTCCTATTTTTCTTGTATGTTATTTACTGTACAGTAGGCATGTATATTATGTGTCTTGCTAGTCCACTGAGGACCTGGTGACCTATCCAGGCTTAGACAGAGAGGAGGTTTACAGTTCTGGAGTCGAGAATGGAGTCATACCATCGCAGGAGGACGAGATAGAGCCCGAGGAGTTTTCGTGATCATGTCTCTTTATTTTAGACTTGAAACTTTTTTTTTCAGTGGACATGTAGTTGATTATTTATTTCTTTATACTGTGGTTTCCGAATGTCTTACCCGTACAGTTATTACCTCTATTTCCTGTTGGTCAGATATTTCGTT
>JANAVB010017599.1:4473439-4675939 GCA_029216955.1 Iris pallida | reverse complement strand
ATCCAAGTACAATGTCTCACAGAAGAAAATAAAATCTACTAATCTATCTAACTAATCTTCTAGGTTGACCTCAGCATAACCGCACCTCTCGAATGCTAAGCGTTGTTGCGACTAATATGAAAAATGTTGGTTTCCAATCAGGAATGGAATGAGTACATTCTAACAGCAGTTTTAATAATTGACAAAGTCTATAAAACTGTAAAGAATGATGAAATACATGATGAACAACTAAGTATGGAAAAATGGAACTGAACGAGCATGGTAATAATGACAAGTGATTACTAAAACTGATAAGACATGTAACTAGCAATGTATAAAATAGAACAAAAAACTACACCTGTCTAGTGAGTTGAAATACATTTTCGACATCTAAACAACTAAGAGGTAAATCCGGCACCACGCACGTGAATTGTGCGACTGCTATCAGACACGATCAGATAAATAAGATATATGTGGGTATATTTATATGTCTACTAATGTACTTCACTACCCGACTAGTACTCACTGATTCAACAAGTCATGAACAGTGTAAACATGTAAGTCACAAAAAATAATATGTAAAGAATCCATAACTACCATCTCGTGTAACCATCGTGTCGAGAATCAACAGAAGATCAAAATAAGACAATACTAAATACACAAATCAAAGAAGTTATCAAATATAAAAAATATCAGAAATATACTTGCCTGGAGTCCGTTGCTGGTGAAACCGATACTACCAACCACTCAAATGAACCTGTGAAACCTTAGGCCTATGTTGTTCATTTTATTTATTTATTTACTTATTTCCTTTTATTTACTAAAGGAAATAATAGCAACTGCTCCTCAATTCTTTTTTCCGTGGTAATGGAAATTTGTAAATTTCCATATAAGTATATGCAATTACTATTTAACTTGGGGTATATATATCACAGCCAGGAGAGGGTTCTTGTAATAACCAATTTGAGATGGGGTTTGGTAAAATTTTAGTAGTAACTCTTTTGCCACAGCTGAGTTTTCGAAAATACCATAAGGATCAAATATTCAAATCCTATTGGCTAATTCAACCTATACCCTGGCCGACCCCCAAATCCTAGTACCAGATTTCTTATCTTATTGAGATACACTCAAATCCCTAATAGAGAAGCTTAAAATTGTTCAAACACAATTTTCTCTATCCAAACCTTACCTAGACTAATCTTTTCTAGCCGACTGTAAAGGGGTCCTACCTCTATTTAGATTCAAATCCAAAATCAGGTTAGATTCCCTCTAATCTTCACAAAAGATAACATCTATCCACTGATTAACATATAAAGAGAGAGCATACCGATCATCTATTTTTTCTCAAGCCCTAAAATCTTGCTGCCGCTCTTCCATCCAAATCGAGCCCAAGTCCCATAAAATCGTAGAAGGATAGCAGTTGCTCTCTCGAAAGGTAATTTTTACCCCATAGCTTTGATTTCAAAAAGAAAAAGACTGTTTAACTGATCCTGGTGTTCAATAGAAGTAAGGTGGGGGTAATAACTAGTATGAGGTACTAATTGGGGGTATCAATGAACTTGTGGTTTTAAACTCATCATCTTTAAGTCGAAGTCACAGGATACTTGATCAAGATATCAGATGGATACCAGTAAAGTAACCTAACCCTGTAGGTATCAGGGGATGTCCGACCAGTATCAGATAATACCTGAGAGAAAAACGTATCAGGTTGATATTGGTATCATATAATAGTCAACGAATATCAGAAGATACCCATTGCTGTAATAGGTTTACTAAATCAAAAAAACCAGGTATTAGACGGATATTTGATGTGATACTTATGACAGAAGTTACGTATTTTGATTCGATGATCAAGGATCAGAGGGATACTCGAAATTAAGTACGATACCTAAGTATCATGGCATTTGAATCAGTCGATATTTGACTAACACCAGATGATAATTTTTCCTTAAGGTATCCTATGAACTCGGGCCTAGTTGAATTCTTCTTGAAACTCGAAACACAAAATGACCAGACCCTGTTCTAATGCACTGAATTGCCCATTGAGCAGATAACTGGACCAAATCGGCTAAGTGCTATAACACCAATAATGCCACACCTGACAGCCAGTGTAGACATTAATACCTGAGTTGTTAGAGCCAACCTCAAATAATATTTCATAATGATAACGGAAGTAGGTAATACCTTGATAATTAATCTTACCATAGTTCAAATGTTCAACAATTAATGCTTTACCTGCCATATGAACTTCTTCCCTGACCCAGTTAAGATTATTGTGGTACCACCTTTGAATACCAATCCACTCAATACAAGTTGACCAACTCCCTGATACCTGATAACTGATTATGTTTTAATTACCAGAGGTAAGCCTTGGTTGCTAAATCAGTGCCACCTTGACTTAGTATCATCCCATCTACAGATGATTCATGCCATGTCATCTGCAATGCATTATAGTAACATGACTTTGCTACCTAGAGTAACCGGGTTGGAGTTAAGTGTCCTTCTTGGTGTCAGGTTAAGTGTCGCCTATGAAGCTAACTCCAAGCACTATAGAGGACTTACCTATGTAGGATACTGTGATAGTCTAGTGTCAGTAGTGGAGACCATATACTAGCACTAAAACCTGGATCCAGTGCTAATAATAGGAAGCCTAACTCCAGTTAATTTTAGGAAAAATAGTAACTAAAGGAAATAAGCCAACTAGCTAACAAGGGACTATGGGGGGTTTAACCAGGGTTGTATAGAACCTAGTAAATAGAATAGTCCTTCTTCAATTTCACTCTTTGACATTGTAAATTCCTTAAATAGGTTACTGAGACCTCGATTCGGACTCCAACCCGTGCCAGCAGCTCAGGACGCTAGGCGAGTACAGTTTGTTGTTTGTTTTCGATATTGATCCTTACTATGCATCATTGTTAGTATTAGATATGTGATTTCTATTTTATATATATATATATTGTCATATCAGAGAGGAGTACCAAGGATGTGTGATCTGACCTTATACAGTGTATATCGTGTAGACAATAATTTATTTATGCCATATAGACATCGATTCATTATTGTATTATATCGTATAGACAGTGTTACATTATACAGTGTAAATATCGTAGATAGTGTCATATAATTGTTCCGAGATCGGTCACATATCAAAGGTACTTCAGTCAGTTAGTCAGTGAGTATTTTTTTGTATTTTATTTACTGTCTTTCGGTATTTAGCTTTATTCTGTCTTCCTTCACTTATTCTTCAAATCATATGTTTAAAGGCTAACCTCTGTTGTATAATCATTTTCATATATTGGAACTACATTCAGTGAATTATACTCATTCCATCATAACTAGGTAACCAAACAAATTTTAGGTGATTGCGAAGAGGTCGTGTGCCCTGACCAGTATGGACCGTACTTGGGAGATACCGTAGATACGGACTTTGTCTATCAGGAGGAGTACACAGCATCTGATCTTGCTGTGCTTTCTTAGTTATCTTTAGTTAATGCTGAGACATTGTAGTAGATACTGAGTTAATTTTGAGACATGTAGTTGAGATTTTATTTGTCTTTGACATCATACATTTCCTATTATGAGATGGTCGTATTTATATTCATCTTTTAGAGCTGAGTTGTGATGTTGAATTGTTGGTTCCCAAGTGGAGAATATTATTTTGTGTGGTTGTTCATCATATTGTTACAGCATTCTACCATCGACTCTGCAGTGTAGGCTGGGCGCGTACACGGTTCATGCCCAAATATTGGGTGCGGGTCGTGACACATTTTTATGGTGGCCTATGTAGGTCCACTTTCGTAAAAACAGCAAAAATGTGGTAGTACTTAAGTTAGTCATACTACTGTAGGCCAGTAACTAGGAATAGGAATAGGAGCCTAATGACCGTCTCTACAAGTTGAAACTGCGTTATTGACTTCTATACTCGACTTTAAGTACCCTTTATGCATCCTGTTCGAATCTTTCTACCGTCTAATGATTTTCTTTGTTTTCAGCCAATAAATTCGCAAGACAGGAACAACGCTACACTAAACACTCCACCGACCGTTGGCAGATTTTTCACCTACGAGACCCTACCGACGCAGGGAGGCCAGCTTACTCATCAGGGCGTCCCGGCTCAGCCACAGTACTCGAGGTTCCACAGGGACGACATTCCACCACCGCCGCAGTTTCCTCCGCAGACTCCAGTACCAGCACCCATTCCTCCTCTACCACTCGTTCCACCTGCCATGCCCCCGGCACCAGCAGTCTATCCACCACCTACGATGCATCCAGCACCAGACATGTATCCAGCACCTATGATGCAACAGGCACCCTTTATGTACCTAGCACCTACCATGCACCCAACGCCAGTAATGTACCCGACACCTGCTCTGCCCCCACCACCGATACTAGACAATATTACACTCCTAGGGATCTTCCAGGAGCAGGCCAATATCTTTCGCGATACCTTACGAGAGGCTCTTCGGTAAAGGGATGCTCCCCAATAACGCCCTGGAACTTCTAAGAACTTTATGGACCTCAGGACCGGGGAGTTCCATGGGATAGAAAAAATTATCTACGCTGATGAGTAGTTGGAGAACGTGGAACGATACCTGAAGATGACCCGAGTTTCAGAGGTTCTAAAGCTCGAGTTAGCCAGTGGACAACTCTTCGACATCGCACGGATATGGTACGAAGACGAGTCCCGATATGCTGCTCCAGACGTGACTTGGAAAGAATTTAAGCGGCTATTCAAGAAGAAATTCTACCCCGGCGTAGCACGAGAGGCATTGGTGAGTCAGTTTGAGCACTTGGAACAAGGAATTCACACCATCGACGAGTACACTTCGGAGTTTTCCCATCTCACCCGCTTCACGGAGAGTATGGTCAATACCCCAGAGAGCAAGGCCAGAAGGTTCAGGAAAGATTATCTCATAAGATTCGCTTAGCCATCACCACCAGCAGAGCCACTACATACAAGGAGATCCTGGAGGTAGCCCAAGCTGTAGAAGAAGAGCTGAATTATAGGCTAAAGAGGAGTCGTGATACATTTGGAGGAAGCAACAACCTGTCAACACCTGCAAAGCATTCCCAAATTCAGCCGAGGATCTTCTAATACCAGCAGCAATTCCAGTCCACTGGTAGAGCCCCAGCACATCAGCAGAACCGAGGCCCGGCCAGAGCTCAGACACAGTAGCCACAGAGACAGTTCCAGCAGGCTCCGTATTATAAATTTTACGAAAAGACCGGACACATTTGGGACGACTACAGACAGAGGCTTGGATCGTGTTTATACTGTGGATCACCTTCACATCAGCTGAATGATTGTGTACTAGCTCCCGATCGAACAGAACGTAAGGCAGCTCCAGCACAGAGAGGACCAGCAAGACCACCAGCCGCCACCTAGCCGCGAGGTCCACCACTTCCTACTCAGTAACAGCGATTTGCGCAGCACCAGCAGAGATGAGGACCCCAGTAGGGCAGAGCTTTTGCCATGACTATTGAGGAGCCCGATCCTATAGCAGATGTGAAAGCAGGTTCCATACTTTTCGAATCTTTCTCCGTTATAGATTTATTTGATTCGGGTGCGTCCCACTATTTTATTTCTGTAGCTTTTGTATTCAAGCATAATATAGCATCTGTACCTTTGGGTGGTAGTTGCAAAATTATGACAGGCGAAGGCGCTATCCTAGTCAAGGATATTTGCATGAGGTGTCACATCACCTTGGGAGGTAGAGTGTTATGTGCAAACTTACTCGTAATGCCACTATCAAATTTCTACACCGTTTTCGGGATGAATTGGTTGAGTAAGAATTTTGCCAGTATAGACTGCCACCGAGGATGTGTCATATTCAGTCCTTCCGGGGAGTCTGTATTCGAGTTCGCCATAGGAGCAATAGAGCCGCAGAGTGGGGCTTTTTGTGGAGCTATGATTGAGGAGGGAAAGGCACCATATCCCATTATCACAGAATTCAGGAACGTTTTTACTGAGGACCTACCGGGATTGCCGCCAGACAGGGACATCGAGTTTGCTCTTGATCTGGTGTCAGGCGCAGAACCAACGACACAACCTGTGTATCGGACCAACAACAAGGAAGCTGAAGAATTAAAAAAGTAGATCGATGAATTGCTAGTGAAGGGGTTCATCAGAGAGAGTTCGTCACTATAGGGATCCCCTGTTCTTTTTGTGCCGAAGAAAGATGGTACAGTGCGAATGTGCATCGACTACCAAACTCTAAATAATCATAATATCAAGAACATGTACCCATTGCCGAGGATTGACGATCTCTTCGATCAATTGAGTGGTGTACGGGTATTCTCGAAGATAGATTTGAGGTCAGGTTACCATCAATTGAAGGTGAAGAAAGAAGATATACCGAAAACTGCCTTCCGAACCAAGTACGGACAATACGAGTTTATCGTGATGCCATTCGGGTTAACCAATGCCCCGGCAGTCTTCATGAACTTGATGATCAAGGTATTCCACCCGTACCTTAACATGTTTGTAGTAGTGTTTATCGATGACATACTCATTTATTCGAAAACACTGGAAGAACACGAGGAACATCTGAGGATCGTGCTAGAGACTCTCAAGAAGGAGCAGCTCTACGGAAAACTCTCAAAATGAGAGTTTTTTTTGACAAGGTGGAGTTCCTTGGACATGTGGTGACAGGCGACGGTATATCTGTCGATTCAAAGAAGATTACAACTGTGGAAGCTTGGACTACTCCGACTACGGTGGCTGAGATACGAAGCTTCTTGGGACCAGCAGGGTATTATCGGAAGTTCGTGCAAGATTTTGCTCAAATTGTGGAGCCGATGACCAGACTCACTCGAAAGGATGTAGAGTTCGTGTAGACAGAGGACTGCCAAGCTGCGTTCGATGAGTTGAAAAAGAGGCTGACGATAACCCCTATTTTGGCGTTGCCTTCGGGATCGAGAGGTTCAATTATTTATAGTGATGCCTCGAGCAAGGGACTAGGTTGTGTCCTAGAGCAGAACAAGAGAGTAATAGCCTATGCGTCTCGACAATTGAGGCCACATGAGAAGAACTACCCCATACACGACCTAGAGTTGGCAGCCGTGATCTTCGCCTTGAAGTTGTAGAGACATTATTTGTACAGAGAGCGAGTGGAAATCTTCACTGACCATAAAAGCTTGAAGTATGTTTTTACACAAAAGTAGTTGAACATGAGACAGCGCAGATAGCTTGAGCTGATGAGTAACTAGGATATTTTTTACAATACCACTCGGGAAAAGCCATCGTTGTTGCGGATGCTTTGAGTAGGTATCCCGTAGCGATGTGCTTGACTTGAGATTGCCACTTGTTAGCAGCTTTGGAGAGTTTGGGCATTGAGATTGTCATTCCTGGGGCCGAGATGTAGTTGATGGGCATGCAGATTCAGTCAGAACTTATGGACAGGATTTGAGAAGGACAGCACCAGGACGAGTAGTTACGGGGTATCATGGCTCAAGGATGGGCTGGGTTGTTAAACGACTTCACTATTGCAGAGGATGGTTCGTTAAGGCATGGAGCGAGGCTTTGTGTGCCTAGTGGAGAGCTTAGAGAAAAGGTTATGCAGGAGGCACACCGTTCCCGGTATTCTTTACATCCAGGAGCCAATAAGATGTACAAAGATCTGAGAAACCACGTGTGGTGGTATGGTATGAAATAAGAAGTGGCCCACTTCATTTCTAGATGCCTCGTATGTCAGCAGGTCAAGGCCGAGAGGTAGAGACCAAGAGGGTTGTTGCAGCCACTACCGATACCAAAGTGGAAGTGGGAACACATCACCATGGATTTCATTTCTGGTCTTCCACGGTCATCGGGAGTGAAAGATGCAATTTGGGTCATCGTTGACAGGTTGACCAAATCGGCCTACTTTATGCCATTCAAAGTAGGGCTATCTATAAAAAAGTTGGCAGAGCTTTATGTGAAGCAGATAGTCAGGCTACACGGAGTTCCAGTGAGCATCATTTCCGACCGTGACAACAGGTTCACATCCCACTTCTGGAGGAGCCTACTGGCTAGCTTGGGCACATCGCTCAAGTTCAGCACTGCCAACCATCTGCAGACAGATGGACAGTCAGAACGGACCATTCAGTCGCTCGAGGATATACTTTGGACATGTGTGCTAGATTTTGGCGGCTCGTGGGAGGACCACCTTCACCTCATGGAGTTCTCCTATAACAACAGATACCAAACTAGTATCGAGATGTCCCCTTTCGAAGTGTTGTACGGACGGAGATGTCGTACCCCGCTATCATGGGATGACGTGGGCGAGTGAGCACTGTTGGTTCCAGAGATGGTAGTAGATGCTGTGGAGAAGGTCAAGCTGATTAGAGAGCGGCTTCGCATAGCTCAAGACAGACAGAAGCACTGGGCAGACAGTCACCGTAGACCGTTAGAGTTTGAGGTATAAAATCTCTTTAATTTAAACAACGTATATAGTTATGAGATTTGTGGTAACGTTTGTGCATTTAGGTTGGCAATTTGGTATTTTTAAAAATTTCTCCGACGCGTGGCACTATTCATTTCGGTAAATGTGGAAAACTCAGCCCACGTTTCATTGGGCCATTTGGTATTCTCGAGAAGATCGGTGCAGTAGCGTACCGTTTGGCCTTGCCGCCTACCCTGGAAGGAGTGCACAACGTGTTCCACGTGTCTCAACTTAGATGATACGTGGCGGACCCAAGTCATATGTTGGACCATTCATAGATCGAAGTGGGACAAAGTCTCAGCTACCAAGAGCAGCCCATGGAGATTCTGGACCGTAGAGAGAAGGTGGTGAGAAATCAAACAATCTTCATGGTTCGTGTCGTGTGGAGACATCACTCTTCTGGCAAATCCACATGGGAGAGAGAAGATGAGATGCGCGAGCACTACCCCTACCTTTTCGAACCTTGAGGTATATTTCTACCATGCGCCTAATTTAATTTCGAGAACAAAATTTTTCCAAGGAGGGTAGATTTGTGAAACCTTAGGGCTATGTTGTTCATTTTATTTATTTATTTATTTTCTTTCATTTATGAAAGGAAATAATAGCAACTTTTCCTCAATTCTTTTTCCTGTGGTAATGGAAATTTGTAAATTTCCATATAGGTATATACAATTACTATTTAACTTGTGGTATATATATATATATATATATATATATATAATATATATATATATATATATATATATATATATATATATATATCGCAGCCAGTAGAGGGTTCTTGTAATAACCAATTTGAGATGGGGTTTGGTGAAATTTTAGTAGCAACTCTTTTGCCACAGCTAAGTTTTCGAAAACACCATATGAATCAAATATTCAAATCCTATCGGCTAATTCAACCTATACCCTGGCCGACCCCCAAATCCTAGTACCAGATTTCTTCCCTTATTAAGATACACTCAAATCCCCAATAGAGAAGCTTGAAATTGTTCAAACATAATTTCCTCTATCCAAACCTTTAGACTAATCTGTTCCAGCCGACTATAAAGGTGTCCTGCCTCTATTTAGATTCAAATCGAAAATCAGTTTGGATTCCCTCTAATCTTCAGTGAAGATAACATCTATTCACTGATTTACATATAAAGAGAGAGCATACCGATCATCTGTTTTCCCTCAAGCCCTAAAATCTTGCTGTCGCTCTTCAATCCAAATCGAGTCCAAGTCCCAGAAAATCGTAGAAGGATAGCAGTTGCTCTCTCGAAAGGTAATTTTCACTCCATAGCTTTGATTTCAAAAAGAAAAAGATTGTTTAACTGATCCTGGTGTTCAATAGAAGTAAGGTGGGGGTAATTACTAGTAGGAGGTACTAATTGGGGATATCAACGAACTTGGGATTTTAAGCTCACCATCTTTAAGTCGAAGTCACAGGATACTTGATCAAGGTATCAGATGGATACCAGTAAAGTAACCTAACCCTGTAGGTATCAGGAGATGTCCGACCAGTATCAGATGATACCTGAGAGAAGAACGTATCAGGTTGATATTGGTATCATATGATTGTCAACGAATATCAGTAGATACCTGATGCTGTAATAGGTTTACTAAATCAAGAAAACCAGGTATTAGACGGATATTTGATCTGATACCTATGACAGAAGTTACGTATTTTGATTCGATAATCAAGGATCAGAGGGATACTCGAAATCAAGTCCGATACCTAAGTATCATGGCATTTGAATCAGTCGATATTTGACTAACACCATATGCTAATTTTTCCTCAAGGTATTCTATGAACTCGGGCCTAGTTGAATTCTTCTTGAAATTTGAAACACTAAATGACCAGACCCTGTTCTAATGCACTGAATTGCCCTTTGAGCAGATAACTGGACCAAATCGGCTAAGTGCTATGACACCAATAATGCCACACCTGACAGCCAGTGTAGACATTAATACCTGAGTTGTTAGAGCCAACCTCAAATAAGGTTTCATACTGATAACGAAAGTAGGTAATACCTTGATAATTGATCTTACCATAGTTTGAATGTTCAACATTTAATGCTTTACCTGCCATAAGAACTTTTTTCCTGACCCAGTTGAGATTATTGTGGTACCACCTTTGAATACCAATCCATTCAATACAAGTTGACCAACTCCCTGATACCTGATAAATGATTATGTTTTAAATACCAGAGGTAAGCCTTGGTAGCTAAGGTGACTTCTAGTGCCACCTTGAGTTAGTATCATCCCATCTGCAGATGATTCAAGCCATGTCATCTGCAATGCATTATAGTAATAGGACTTTGCTACCTAGAGTAACCGGGTTGGAGTTAAGTGTCCTTCTTGGTGTCAGGTTGAGTGTCACCTAGGAAGCTAACACCAAGCACTATAGAGGACTTACCTATGTAGGATACTGTGATACTCTAGTGTCAGTAGTGGAGACCATATACTAGCACTAAAACCTGGATCCAGTGCTAATAATAGGAGGACTAACTCCAATTAATTTCAGGAAAAATAGTAACTAAAGGAAATAAGCCAACTAGCTAATAAGGGACTATGGGGGGGGGGGGTTTAACCAGGGTTGTATAGAACCAAGTAAAAAGAATAGTCCTTCTTCGATTTCACTCTTTGACATTGTAAATTCCTTAAATAGGTTACTGGGACCTCGATTCGGACTCCGACCCGTGCCAACAGCTCAGGACGCCAGGCGAGTACAGTTTTTTGTTTGTTTTCGTTATTGATCCTTACTATGCATCATTATTAGTATTAGATATATGATTTTCGTTTTCCTTTTCTTATATATTTTATCATATCGGGGAGATGAAGTACCAAGGATGTGTGATCAGACCTTATACAGTGTATACCGTGTAGATAATGATTTATTTATACCATGTAGATAGTGATTCATTATTGCATTATATCGTGTAGACAATATTACATTATACTGTGTAAATATCGTAGACAGTGTCCATAATTGTTCCGAGACCGGTCATATATCAAAGGTACTTTAATCAGTCTATCGGTGAGTTTTTTCTTGTATTTCATTTACTGTCTTTCGTTATTTAGCTTTATTCTGTCTTCTTTCGTTTATTTTTTAAATTATATGTTTAAAGGCTAACCTTTGTTGCATAGTCATTTTCATATATTGGAACTACATTCATTGAATTGTACTCGTTCCTGTTTGCCATTGATTATAAAAGAACAGAACAGTTTATATGGGAGGACTGGACTTTTACTTCACAACACAAACTCGCTCGTACAAAGAAAGCCTAGGGACGAAAACCTAGGTACAGCAGTCTAAGTACGATTGTTTAGTTTTAATTCTAGGGGATAACGGTAGAGGCTCGGGAAAGCGAGGGCCGCTCTGCCTTACTCCTTGGACGATTAGACGTAGCCTTGGCTCTGATGAAGAAATGCTTTCTGGATAGGAACTCTTCTGTGCGCGCCTTTTTGTTTCTCTGTGTGTCCAGCCGGGTGGAGAGGATCTCTTTTACAAGGGAATGACACCTTGCTATATTCTTTTTTTTTTTTTTTTTTGGATCCGATCCTTCCGCACGGGAATGGCACCTTGCTATTTATAGGAGTGGGGTGTGATCATTAGGGTTTGCAATGATTTCCTCCTTGAAAAGTCGGCGGCCAATCATCTGGGCCACTAATCTTGATTGTATTACATCTGGGCAATTGATTATTGATTGCGCCAAATCTGTATGGGCAATTAATGCTGATTGCAATGAATCCTCATAATCTGTTATGACAAGCTCGGATCTCCCACCACGTGTCCTATTTACTTAATCACAACAAATTTGATTTGATTTGAGTAATAATGGTGATTGCACTAAATCTGGTTGTCAAGATTTCCGAGCAGCCATAACTCCGAGTGGATAAGACAGCCACGTGTCTCAACTTGTCATGAGGATCGCCACGTGTCTCAACCGTTATGAGCGGGGCATCTGGCAGAGCCGCATGAGTGTGGTCTAAGTGAACCGCATACGGGTGACTCCCAAGTCCTAGCCGCATGAAGGTAACCGCCGCATGGGGGCAGCAGTTTCGTGAAGGAGGCGACCACATGAAGCGGGCAACCGCATGAAGCGGGTAGCCGTATGAAAATTGACAGCCGCATAGGGATGGCAGCCGCATGAGAATTGACAGCCATATAGAGATAGCAGCCACATGAGAATTGACAGCCGCATAGGGATGGCAGCCGCATGGAGCGAGCAGCCGCATAGGGGTACTTGGGACTTGACGGATCCTGTCAGAAAGATCTTCTTCTTTTTCCAAGGAGCATGCCACCATCATTCCTGCTTTTATGTCAGAGCTGTCATTCATTGTGTCAGAGCTGTCATTCATTGCATCAGAGCTGTCGTCAGAGCAATTAATTGCGAGTAGAAGTAGGCCGCGTGTCTTTGCCCGAGCCGCATGGAGCTCTTGGTGAGTCTCGAGCCGCATAAAGTTCTGAGCCGCATGAGGCTCCCTCTGTTCGGAGCCGCATGGACTTTTTTTGTCCTTTTCCATGCTTCTACAAGACCCCCTTCAAAGTTTTCAATTTAAAAAATTGAAATACTTTGAATAAGAAACATGGCTATATATAAGCTCTTCTGGCCGCATAAGGTATTCTAGCCGCATGAGATGTTCTGGCCGCATAGCCTTGCTAGGCGTATGGGCCGTTTCTGGCCACATGGCCTGTCTGGCCGCATATGCTCTCTGCCACGTCTTTTTGCCACGTATGTATCTCATTTATTGCCCTTGATTTGCTTGAGATTTAAAGCCGCCTTTTGGGGCAGGATCCCAAGGGTCGGTTCAGATTTGCCTCGATGACTGAAGAGTCATTTTTATAGCACGCGGATCGAAGCGTCCCCCTCTTTTTTGCCTATAAATAAGAGCGTCTTTTGGGTAGAGAGACTTCTTTACTTTCTTCTGCCTTCAACTCTTCTTGCCCTAGATTTCTGCCTTCGTCTTCCTTCTCCGATCATCATCGACAATGGCTTCTAAGTCTTCCAAGGCTGCGACTGCGGCGAAGGGTAAGGGAGTGGCTTCTTCATCAGCCACGGCGCCTAAAGTTCACCCCGACGTTCATCCCCCCATTACTGGTAAGGGTTTGGGTGGATCACATATTTTGAAACCATACCAAAAATGCCTCTGTTGCATGCTTTATGCACAAGCCTTTAATGCGTTCCTCGTTTTCGTCGAATTGTTTAATTTGTAGGGGTCACATATTCGTCTCATGTCCGAGCCGTATGGGGGTATACTCCATGTCCGAGCCGCATGGGAGTTGTTCTAGTGGCAGCATAGATACTTTACGAACTGAACCGCATAATGACCCTTCGAACAGAGCCGCATAAGTCCCTATGAAGCGAGCCGCATGAATCCCTCTCAAACAGGGCCGCATGAGTTTGTTTGGATTGGGCCGCATAAGGCTCTGACCATCTAACTTTGTTTCTTTTTATTTTTGATTCTTGCAGCATCCCTGCCGAAGGCTGAGATCATTATGAAGGAAGAGCTGCTGTCTCCTCTCAAACAAGAGTCATCGTTTGTTAAGGAGGAGGTGATACCAACAACGGAGGAACAGAAAGGAGAGCTGGCGCCCATTGCTGTAAAGGAGGAGCCCCAGTCTGACGGTGGTAGTACTGGGAGTTCTGTCCTTCCTACTCCGTACGAAGATTTTGCTCAAGTAGATCCTTCATATGCAAAATGGTTGAGGGATTGGTATATGCACCCCCGCAACTAGGATTCGTGGGCTCTCATGAATGTCCGTCTTTTGTCTTGATATTTCTGTCTGTCTTTAGCTGCAGTTTGTGTTTTGCTTCTTTTGGACATCAATGTAATCTTTTTTTTGGTCTGAAAGAAATGATAGAGGACTTTTTCGACTTGCTCATGAGATGTAGTCATGTGAATGTAACCGCTTTTGAATGACCGGAATACATTCGCTCTATTCTTTGCTTTGTAGTAGTTGACCTAATGAGAGACTTTTTGTGGACCTATTATCCTTGGCGTACCCTGAGTCTGGATACGGATAATAAGTTGGGAGGGAACCAACATACTTACTCAGAGGTAATGAGGACATGGTAAATATGAAGGTTTCTTCGATGGAGCCTTCCCACTCAGAGGTAATGAGGACATGGCAGGAGTGGGCTCCATGAAGGGAATTTAGAACAACTCAGAGGTAATGAGGAAATGGAGGTTCTATGTGAGGGGCAGTTTGTTTTTGATGGAAGGGAAACAACTCAGAGGTAGCATCGACGTGGTTGTTTCGGAAAATCTGTGGATCTGTTACCCTTTTTGTGCACTAAAAGTGCGGGTATTGGATCATAAGGGGGAGCTCTTTTCGGGAAGAAAGTTCAGAGGTATAATCATACATGACTTACTACCTAAAAGACGTGGTATAGATTAATCTGTAGTAATCAGAGTGTAAGTTCAGCAGTACCTACGGGTACATAACTTGACAATCTGGGGGATTTAGAGTCAGCATGTGAGTTCAGCGGTACGAGCGGGTACATAACTTGTCATTCTGGAAGTTTTGTAGTCGGGATGTGAGTTCAGCGGTACCAGGGGGGTACGTAACTCATTGCTTCGGAAGATTTATTTTCGAGATGTGAGGTCAGCGGTACCAAGGGTACGTAACTCATTGCTGTTGCAGATTTATAGACAGGATGTGAGTTCAGCGGTACCAGCGGGTACGTAACTTAACACCCTAGCAGATGTCGTTTCAGACATAATACTTCTTTAGGAGCTTGCCGTTGATGGACAACATGAGCAAGTCTCCATTTTGTTTTGCGAGGCGGTAAGCTCCATTAGAGAATACAGCATCGATGATGAACGGGCCTTCCCACTTTGGTTGGAACTTGCCGGCGGTTTGGTGAGTCATAACCATCGGCCTTCGAACCGCCAGAACGAGGTCGCCCACTTGGAATGTTCTGATTTTGACCTTCTTGTTGAAGGCTCCGAAGATTCGGGCTTGATACAGCTCAATTCGGTGTTGAGCTAACAGGCGCTTCTCGTCTAGGGCCTCTAACTCTTGTAGTCGGCGATGGTGATTATCATCTGTTGTCAAGCGGTAGGTGAGGGCGACGCGGAGTGCGGGGATTTGTGTCTCCAAGGGGAGAACTTCCTCACTCCCGTATACCAAGGAGAATGGTGTGTTTCCGGTGGCCGTCCGTACTGTAGTATGGTACGCCCATAAGCATTCGCCGAGTTTCTCATTCCAGTCACGTTTGTTTGATGACACGAACTTTTTGAGAAGCTTGATGATTGTTTTATTGAATGCTTCAGCCAGACCATTAGCCGCTGGGTTGTATGGTGTTGAAGCAATATTCTGGATTCGGTATTTATCGCAAAAATGATAAAAGGCGTGGCTAGCGAACTGCGGACCATTATCATGGATGATCCTTCGGGGCAGTCCAAAGCGATAAACGACGTGATGCTTGAGGACGCTGATCACGTTTGAAGTCTTTACCTCTGCAAGCAGAACAGCCTCCGCCAATTTGGAGAAGTAATCTGTGATTGCGAGTATGAAACGATATCCTCTGGACGAAGGTGGAGTGATCGGACCAATGATGTCCATTCCCCATGCTTCGAAGGGCCAGGATGCCACCGTCGGATGTAGAAACTCGGATGGCTAGTGGATGAAATCTTCGTGGACTTGACAGGCTTTGCATTTTTGTATATTGTTTATTGCGTCTGCAACCATCATACGAATGAAACGCCATTCTTCATAAGGTGGGTAAATGATTGACATCGTCCGGAGAGGTTAGAGATAAACCTTCTGATGTAGGCAAGCCTCCCTTGAAGGCCTCGAAGTTCACAGAGATTTCTCGGGGGACCCATCTCCGTGATTGCCTTCGTCTTCTCAGGATCTACGTGGATACCCTGGGAGGTGATGATGAAACCCAAGAACTTTCCGCTGGATACGCCCAAGAAGGATTTTGTGGGATTCATTTTCAAATTGTGCGCTCACATCAGGTCGAACACTGTCCTCAGATCATGCAGATGATCTTCCTTAGAGCGGCTTTTGACGTCGATGTCATCGACGTAGCATTCCACTGTCTTGCGCAAGTGGTCTCTAAAGATGATGCTCATAGCTCTTTGATAAGTGGCGCCAGCGTTCTTTAAACCGAAAGGCATGACTGTGTAACAGTATGTGCCAATCGGTGTTCGGAATGATGTGTGCTTCTCGTCGTCGGAAGACATCTTGATTTGGTTGTATCCCGAGAAACCATCCATGAATTACATGCGCTCGAAGCCGCAGGTATTGTCAATCGTAATGTCCGTGATAGGGAGAGGGAACTCATCTTTAGGACACACCTCATTCAGGTTGCGAAAGTCGATGCAGATTCGAATCTTTCTACTTTTCTTGAGGACCGGTACTATATTGGCGACCCAGTCAGGATATTGTTTCTCACGGACGAAGTCGCTGGTTATCAGTTTGTTGACCTCAGCTTCAATGGCATTCATGACGTCAGGACGAAATCGTCGCTGTTGTTGTTTGACTGGTCTTGTGTCCGGACGGATGTTGAGTTTGTGAAGTACAATCTCGGGGTTTAGTCCTGGCATATCTTTTTAGCTCCAGGCGAACACGTCGATGTATTCTTTGACGAGTTGCAGTAGTGATTCTCGCTCTTCATCTGTCAGATTCTTGCTGACGAAGATGGGCTTTGGAGAGGACTCATCACCGAGATCGACTTATACAACCTCATCCTCGGTGGAAGGCTCTCTTTGTTCGAACCGCTTCTCCCACTGCGCATCTAGTTGTTGTGCCCATGGCTCTAGCGCAAGAAGTTCGGGAATGTCTTCATCTTCTTCGTAGGCGTCGACAAATGCCATATTGACGGACCAGACTTGCCTGAGCATGTCCACGATGTTAACATCTGAATCAGAAGTGGGTGATCCGGCTGAGTGTGAATGCCAGTCGCATTCCTCATCTAAGATTTCAGGGGTTGTTGCCGGTATAACATAACCTAGCCCACATCTGGTTTTGTTGTAGTAGTCTCGTGGTTTCCCAGTCGGGACCGGCGATTGTAAGGGTAATCGCCGTCCAGTACCGTAGTTCAAGCCTGGTGTAGTTTCCAGATCATACCCTTGTTTTTGCATAAGGTATTGGATCGGGGACTATACAGATAAAGGGGCAATCTTCCGGTGTCAGGTTCGAGATCAACTTCTTCTACCCTGAAGGGTTGTGGATCATTCTTTCGGCCGAAGATGATTGGATGGTCTTCTCCCTCGACTATGCGGTAAGCGTCTTCCACTGGAGTAAGTAGGTTTGCAGTGTAGATATTTGTCACCTGCATGTGTAGGTGAGTGCCTATACCGTGTTCTATAGTATACATTGTACAAAGCATATTAAGCTCGAGGTAGTTCAAAAACAGCCCTTTATTGATGAAGTAAGGTATCTTTTCCAGTGGGATTACATCATCTGTGGATGGTGCATCAGTGTAAACAGCCACATACTTGGCCAGTTATGACTCTTTTTCAGCTTCCTCCTGTGTAAATGAGGACTGAGAGGGTGACTTAGGCAGCTTAATCATCAGAGGCTCCATGGGTAGAGCAGAACGTGGAGTCGTTGGTGTACTAGCCACCCCCAGCTTGGTGGTCGGTACTGGGCGGGGAGTTGTTGGCTGGCTAGCAGTCCCTGGCTTAGCGCTCGGCTGCCGATTCATCCTGGAAAGACGGATCGTCATTGGCTTGACAGAGGGATTGAGCTCCTCTGTTTGTTGCTGGCTAGCTTTAGACAGCCTGATTGTCAGTGGCTCTGTCTTGGGTCTTGGCACTTGGCCAGACCTTGATAGTCGGATTACCATGTGTTCCTCCAGTACAGAGAGGCTAATTGCGTCCTTACGCAGAGTGGCTGTAAGGGGCACAGTTATGCCAGGCTTGTAGGCTTAGAGGTGGATCGGCAGAGGTTCTTCTGATCCAGATGCTGCTTCAGTTTGAGCTTGAGTATCTCCTTCGGCGAGATGCTTCTTTGACTTCTCATACAAGCATGAGTCTGAGTAGTAGGATTTGACCCCTTTGAAGGGATCGATGTCGGCAAATTCTGTTCTCACGAAGCCGTACTTGGCGACGTACTTGAAGCACTGGTGCAGTGTGGAGGGCACGATCATGTAATCGTGTATCCAAGGACGCCCCAAGAGAATATTTTAGGAAGTGTCCGTATCTACGACATAACCGGTTACTTCTGACTGAAGGTCGCCGATTTGGCACTTTAGGCGAATCTTTCTGATCGGGTAGCTCCTGCCCGAATTAAAACCGCTGATGGCGGTGCTTGTTGGCGTCAGGCGATGCATTGGGATGCGCAGATGGTGTAGTAAGCTTTTCGGGATGATGCTTATGGAAGAACCGGGATCAATATGCATCCGATCTACCTTGATATCGCCAATGTACCCATTATAGTACAGAGGGCGATTGTGCAGGTTGGTCTTGATGAGAAAATCTTGCGAAGTGAAGACAATGTTCGGCATTGACCCTGTGCAAGCGCTGTCCTGGAGATCTACAGGCGAGCTTTTCCCAGTGAGGTTGGACTGAGCTAGATATGCATCGGCATTCTGAAGTGCCTCGCTTAGTGCGATACGAACATCCTTGGAGAGTCTCAGGAGTTCATATAGCGATAGTTTGGCCGGTGTGTTGGCCAATTGTGCCAAGATGTCAAAGTTGTACGGCCTCTCCAGCCCATGAGGCGTCTCCCTTTGGAGTGGTTTATCGAAGCGGGTCTCCTTCGGCCTAGGCTTGTCGGTCGTCGAAGGCTGCGAAGGTCCGGGAGCACCAGCGGCTGTCGGCTGATGGTCCTCAGCTGAGTTATCCGGCGAAGGTTGGGTTTGTGTATTGGAGCGGGTAACAACAGCAGTAGCTTCCTCGACTTCTGTCGAGATCGTGCGGCATGATTTGACTTTTCTATTCTTCTTCTTGCTGGTGGACGAAAGGTGCGGACTGAGTCACCTCAGGTACCAAGTTCGGATGGACCCACATAATCTCCCCTCGTGATGTGGTAAGGGGCACTAGACCAGCAGCTTAGTCTCAGGGAGGTGGAAGGTTAGCGACCTCCATCCTTGCTCGGGGGACAGGTACTACTCTGTCTTGAGTCTTTGTCGGAGGGAAGTTGCCGAATTGTACTGACACCATATTGGCTGCTATGGTCACCTCTTCGAAATCAATGGCCAGGGCTTTAGAATCGATGAGATGCTGGATGTATCGCTTCAGTTGGTAGCAATCATGTGTGGCATGGTGGACATAGCGATGATAGTAGCAGTATTTGGGGTTCTCCAAGTCTGCAGGACGAGGCTCACGCCTGGGAGGAGGGAGCTGAATTCGTCCTCCTTGGATGATCATGTCTAAGATGGGTTTAACATGGCCATCCTCGAAGGAGTAGGTCATCTGAGGCCACTGCCTTTCTGCTGGCTTTGATTCTGGCTTTGGGGCTGTGTCGGCCACCATAGCCTGCTTGCCCTTATTGTCTCGGTTGCTGGAGGAGTTTCCACCGTTGTTGTTGTTGACGTTAGGGCGTTTGCCCTTATCTTCCCCTTCCGAGATGTGCAATCCTAGTTGGCGGGCTTTCTTCACCTTGTCTTCTGTGCTAGTAGCACTGATGATAAACGTCTTCCAATCCTTGAATTGACTTTAGCCCATCCAGAGGCTGATTGTGGGAAGCAGTCCCTTTTGGCAAATTTCAATCAAGGAGGAATCAGGGTTACCGGAAGGCAGCTTCATCGAGGTTTGGCAAAACCGCTCGATATAGTTTCTTGTTAGCTCCTTTTCTCCCTGAACAACATCCATGAGGGTGGACATTGTCACGTCTTGTCCTACTTCGTAGAACCTCTCCAGGAACATACGTTTGAAGCCGATGAAGGAGTGGATGCAATTGTCCGGAAAGTTGCGGTACCAGTCGAAGGCGACCCCTCCAATGCTCCGATGAACAGCCGCGTAAGGATGGCATCATCATGAGGCAGATGGTCAGTTGTGACTTCGAAATAGGTGATGTACCTGCTTGCAGATGTCTTCCCGTCGTATGGATTGATGTGGAATGGTTTATATTTTGGTGGGAAGGGAACATCTCTCCACGCAGCAGGATACGGTTGTCGTATCCTGAGGTCTTGGCAGTTTTCTCGGGCATGGAACATGGCCCGGAGCTCCTGGACCTCTCTTCTTGCCTTCCTGGCCTCGTCTGCAGCGGTAGAAGCCAATATTTCAGGAGGGTTATCGCCCGGGTTTGGTGCAGCTGAGTTCGAGTCCATATTGACCGCGGGACCCAAGCTTGTTTGGCCAGGCGTTCTTCCTTGCATAGTTGGAATGGCCGCTTTGATCTCGTCCACAGACTTAGCCAAAACATGCAGTATGGCCTCCAGAGTGTCGATGTGTTGGCGATCACTGGGGCCCTCTTGGTTGCTGTTTATCATGAACACCGTCCTCATATGAGGAAAGATGGAAGGAACGGTAGATGACGTGCCCTCTGAGTCATACCCTTGTACAGAGAAGTCATCCGGGTATGTAGGAATGTTTTCCTCTGGTTCGGATTCAGAAAGAATGGTACCCCCAGCTTCAGAGTTTGTCTCGTCTTAGGAGTTGGGGACATCCTCGGGGACGTCAGGGTCTGCTGCATCTGTTGGGTGAACCGTTTCCCCTGGATTGTCTTCTTGGAATACCGGATTATCGTAGATGTTTGGAGGAGTGCTACCCCCGACTCCGATGCCTCCAAGTGTGGCAGATTTCTTCTTTGAGCGGGTACCCTGGTAAACTCCTCCTGTAATGGTGGTAGACAATCGTTTAGAAAAAAGTTTCTTGGTTACGTCGGTTGAAATTTTCGGGCTGGAGACATTTGTTTTCTTCCCTCTACCGCTGCTAGGAATCTTCAGAGCAGAATTGCAAGAGGTGACAAGAAGCGCCCCGTCTTCTGAGCTTGGGTGTTGCAACCTTTGGAAGACGGACTGCCGGTCTTTTTGTACTGCTGTCTTGTTGCAGCAGCAGTTGACAATGACTTGGGTGCATTGATGTCCTTGACAGGACTCTTTGTACGTCAAATCTTCGTCTCTTTCCTTGCGCTTGTGAAGAATCACATTGCACAAGTCACCAGCTTTGTGGGATAGGGAGTCCTGAGCACATGAGTGTGTTGGCCTCCTGCCTGCTCCCTGATGTGGGGGTAGCATGAGTACTTGCCCCTGATCCTTGTTGGGAGATTCTTGATAATATTCCGTTCGTTGGCCGCTGGGGGCTGGATACGGGTAGTTCTGTACAACTTTCCATCAGGGGCCCGAGTAATAGTCAGTGGGACGCCATGGTGGTCGAAAGTTGGGACAGTCGACTGAGCTCGTCGAGCCCGCGCTGCCCGAGACTTCTTCCTTTTAGCACCTGAGAGTGCGTAGTAGGAAGAGTCCAAGCTGGTCACAACAGAGTCTGGCATATGCTTCAGAGAGCCTCCATGGTCAGGACCGTACAAGAGGCGGTCGAAGACTGGCCGTGAGCCGCATGGAGTAGATGGTATGTGGCTATGATCGGTGGCCATGCAGGCTGTCTGCATGCGACTGGTATGTGTAGCCGTGCAGGCTGTCTGCATGCGGCTATCCTTTGTGGCCGTATAAACTTTCTGTATGCGGCTAGAAGTCATGGCTGTGCAGGATGTCTGCATACGGCTGGCAGTTCTGGCCGCATGAGTTTTTTCCATGCAGTTGACAGTTGCGGCCGTATGAGCTTTCCCCATACGGTTGGCGCCCTTATGCGGCTTGGATTGCACAGAGTTCCTCTTTGCCCCTGCAAGTCCAGCATCATAGTATTTTCTTCTGCCGAACTTGGGGACAGCAGAGTCCTCTGTGGTCTGAAGTGGGGCCGCACGCGAGACTTCTTCGCTGTTTCGGGCAACAGAGAGTACTTCTTCGAGAGCTTGGGGAGGAGCAAATGATTTGGGTCTCCACTCCCTGCGGGCCTTCTTCGTACGAGCTCGCTGCTGGACCGGGCCAGCGCTCCCGTCGGAGAGTATTTCTTCAAACGCCTGCTGGTCGAACCGGGCGACCAGCATTTGTTGAGTAGAGCCAAGTTTGGTTGCATCTGATTGCATCACCAACTCCTCAGCCGTGGAGAAGTTAGTCCCCAGCAGAGTCGCCATCGTGTTTGCCATTGATTATAAAAGAACAGAACAATTTATATGGGAGGACTGGACTTTTACTTCACAACACAAACTCGCTCGTGCAAAGAAAGCCTGGGGACGAAAACCTAGGTACAACAGTCTAAGTACGATTGTTTAGTTTTGATTCTGGGGGAGGGGGTGACGGTAGAGGCTCGGAAAAGCGACGGCCGCTCTGCCTTACTCCTTGGACGATTAGACGTAGCCTTGGCTCTGATGAAGAAATGCTCTCTGGATGGGAAGACTCTTCTGTGTGCGCCTTTTTGTTTCTCTGTGTGTCCAGCCGGGTAGAGAGGATCTCTTTTGCAAGGGAATGACACCTTGCTATATTCGTTTTCTTTTTTTTTTCTCTGGATCCGATCTTTCCGCAATGGAATGACACCTTGCTATTTATAGGAGTGGGGTGTGATCATTAGGGTTTACAATGATTCCCTCCTTGAAAAGTCGGCGGCCAATCATCTGGGCTACTAATCTTGATTGCATTACATCTGGGCAATTGATTCTTGATTACGCCAAATCTGTATGGGCAATTAATGCTGATTGTAATGAATCCTCATAATCTGTTATGACAAGCTCGGATCTCCCGCCATGTGTCCCATTTACTTAATCACAACAAATCTGATTTGATTTGAGTAATAATGGTGATTGCACTAAATCTGGTTGTCAGGATTTACGAGCAGCCATAACTCTGAGGGGATAAGACAGCCACGTGTCTCAACTTGTCATGAGGATCGCCACATGTCTCAATCGTCATGAACGGGGCGTCTGGCAGAGCCGCATGAGTATAGTCTAAGTGAACCGCATACGGGTGACTCCGAAGTCCTAGCCGTATGAAGGTAACCGCCGCATGGGGGCAGCAACTTCGTGAAGGAGGCGACCGCATGGAGGAGGCAGCCGCATGAAGCGGGCAGCCGCATGAAGCGGGTAGCCACATGAAAATTGACAGCCGCATAGGGATGGCAGCCGCATGAGAATTGACAGCCGCATAGGGATGGCAGCCGCATGGAGCGAGCAGCCGCATAGGGGTGCTTGGGACTTGACGGATCCTGCTAGAATGATTTTCTTCTTTTCCCAAGGAACATGCCACCATCATTCCAGCTTTTATGTCAGAGCTGTCATTCATTGTGTCAGAGCTGTCGTTCATTGCATCAGAGCTGTCGTCAGAGCAATTAATTGGGAGTAGAAGTGGGCGTGTCTTTGCCCGAGCCGCATGGAGCTGTTGGGGAGTCTCGAGCCGCATAAAGTTCTGAGCCGCATGAGGCTCCCTCTGTTTGGAGCCGTATGGACTTTTCTTATCCTTTTCCATGCTTCTACAGTTCCATCCTGACTGGGTAACCAAACAAATTTTATGTGATTGCGAAGAGGTCGTTGCCCTGACTAGTATGGCCAGTACTTGGGAGATACCATGGAGAAGGACTTTGCCTAACAGGAGGAGTACACATCATCTGATCCTGCTGCGTTTTCTTAGTTATCTTTAGTTAGTGCTGAGACATTGTAGTGGATACTGAGTTGATTTTGAGACATGTAGTTGAGATTTTTTTTTTTTTGACATCATATATTTCCTATTATGAGATGGCCGCATTTATATTCATCTTTTAGAGCTGAGTTGTGATGTTGAAATGTTGGTTCCCAAGTGGAGAATATTATTTTGCGTGGTTGTTCATCGTATTGTTACAGCGTTCTACCGCCGACTCTGCGGCGTAGGCTGGGCGTGTACACAGTTCATGCCCAAATATTGGGTGCGGGTCGTGATAGAACCACAAAAGTCAACTCGTGCAACAATCTCCGGATGCTGAAACAGTCATCATCAACGTGCTTGTCATAAAAGAAAAGTCTATGAATTCCTACCAAAATGTCTAATTCTGGACAGGGGTAAAATCATAATTTTGGGTCGAAACGATGTCCGTTATTGGACCCATTTTACACCGAAAAATATGTCAGTATCTACGATCTCTAAAGTCATCAAACTATATGTCTATGGATCCATTTTGACGATACAAACTCAACCATATGTCCAAAGTTGGATTCGGGCAGGCCGTGCATAATTTTGCCCGTTGGATCGGGTCGCGGACCCGCCAAAATAGCGTTTCGGTCGACCTTCTCAGAATCGGACCAAACTTGGCATACAGGACCAAAAAATGACACGGTCCTGTTGGCACAAGTTTAATCTCAATATAAAGAACATGCACAAAGTAATTGACTAATTTACAAAGAGGTCGATACGGGGTATCTTGACGGATACGCTTCAATTTTGCCGCACATGCACAATAAAATCAAGTTCCGTTGAATCCCACACATCGATAACATCCATACGCATCTTTTAATGCTCATCGGTTGCGATGAGGTCGCCCAGTTTTTTTGGTGCGCACGCCATATCGAGAAACTTTTCCTAATTTCTAGTTATAAAAAACTGGTTTTTTTTGAAACTTGGGATTTGAAAATATTTAATTATAGTGAATTAAAATTCAAAACTTGGGACTCAAAAATATTTAATTATAGTGAATTAAAATTAAAACTACCATAAGTGTTTCGAAGTACTAAATATGGTCAAAAACTTTGTTCTGGTATAATTTCTAAATTGGTACTAGATCGATTGGAATCGATCTTCCAATGTGGGTACTTGGCAGTCCTATACCCTGTTTGGGGACAAGTTTTTTCATTGACTGTGAGTCAATTTTTTGAACAACTTAGGGCATCTACTTGTAAGATAATTGAAGGAATTTAAAGGTGTATATGTAGACTTCATACTAGAGAAGAAATATCGAAAAATGATCAAGTGGTCATCGTAAAAACTCGTTGCGAAAACCTCTTTGCAGTGCTACTACTGCCGCCCTTGGCTGCTGTGGTGCGCGCTGCTCTGGCGCAGTGGCGGTGGTCGGTCGGCACAGCTGCGGTGGCGCACAGGGCCGGGGGTCATGTGTGGACTGGCTTAGGGTTTGGTCGATTCTCATCCATCGACTATATAGAGAGAGCGGTCGCGGGTTTCCGGTTCTAACAGGTCGGGTTCTCATGAACTCAATTTTGTGGGGTTTTTGAGCCCGCTCATCTACGAGCTTTGGCGACCCGCTCATCTACGAGCTTCCCATCGCTCTTGCGCTTGTGGGTATGCGCAAAGACTGTAGGGAAGTCGATGGTGTCCGGATCTCCGCCTTTCCCGACGACCTCCTCGCGCTTGTACAATTAAACATAAACTAATACTCATTTTATAGAGTTTAAGACTTAAAAATTTGACAATTTAATGGAATACTCACCAATCGACACATGTGCTCCGAAGACGAGATCGAACCACTCGTGTGCTGACCAGCCTTAGCACGGGCAGCCTTCGCCTTCTCAGACTTGGCCAGATAGGCCGGGGTCTCCATTTTCTTCTTCATCTCCGCCCAGAAATCTGCTCTAAGCCACTCCTTGTACCTATGTTCTGATCCACTACCACTCAGGCTATCTAGCACCTTCTGGTCGTGGATCATGTCACGTATCCTTTTGTTGGATACGGTCTTGTAGCACCTCCGAATGGCCTGGTCCCTATGCTCCGGCCACCAGTACGACGCATGCAATTAAGATAAACGCACTTGAATGAATTTTTTTGATACATATTGTAAAGAAAGTCCATTATACATACCCTCAGCGCGTCAAGCCAAACGAACCGCATCTCCGCTGGGATGTCGTCGAAGTTCAGGCACGGCCCATGAAAATTACGACGAATCAAGTCGCCTAGATCTCGCCCGACGCGGATAAAAAAACCTGAGATAAGAAAACAATGTACGACATCAGCTACTATGAAGAATATATGAATAAATATATGAATTTACAATAAACTAAAATACATATAATTACGTCTGCCCATCGGCCCACAGCTCCGAAAGATGGACGTCGGCTGGGCGCTCTGGTAACGTCGGAGGATCTCCTACGCGTTGTCTGTAGACTCCGCGCTCGACCACCATGTCCGGATGGGGATTGGCCGCAATGGGAGCGGCCGTAGGGGTAGAAGCGGCCGGAGTGGTCGTAGGAGTAGTCGTCGGAGTATTGGCCGAAGGAGTAGCTCCCCCGACCGATGAACGGGCCGCGCTCAGAGATAACCCATCATGAACATCTAGAAACTCGTCCTCATCGACAGGTGGACGGCCTGGATGCTCCAAAGGAGCCGAACGTGAGCCAGACCCATGCTGCAAACGTTAACGTCTGCCTTCCGTCGTAGGCAAATCTGAATCACGTACACGTCCACGTCCACGTCCACGTCCACGTCCGCCTCCCGCCATAGGCAAATCTAAAAATGCATATGTAATACACATATTTTTAATTCTGTATACTTCACACTTGTTATACGTAACCGAGATATGCATATGTTTCCGATACATAAAACCTAACTACTAATACATGCACATTCCCTTTCTGTCTGAGACTCTGTCCCTGGATAAGCCCTCATACGTAAACCGCCCCGTGAGCCTAATACTCAGTCCTAACTCGACTCCTAGACACACACATCCTGACACATACTACTATCTAATTTTGTACACTTTCTTAACCTTGATACTATCAAGTGATTATACACACAAAGTCGACTCTTAGACGTCCTCTGCATCCTCAGAAGGCCCCCTCTCTGACCCCCCTATACTTCCCTACTTCTCATTCGACTCTCTCTGTAACCCCTCTTCCCAGAATTTTGATAATATTTTATTTATTTATTTGGATTAAATGGTGACTTTTAGATTTTTTAATAATTACTTAGTTAATTATTACGATAAATGACTTTAGCTATGGCAGAGTTTTGAACTACAAGACGGCTAGGAATCATGGCACAAATAGTGCAATGGCGTGCTTAGACTAGTGTAGTAGCCCTGGTAGGGAAGGCCGAGCCATAGTGATGTCCTAACTAGGAAAACTAGGCCAAGATGCGACTTAACATTTATCGAAGACTTATTTATTATTATTTATATTATTGAGTTTAGGGAAAACGGTTATACCATTTTAACCCGGACTGGACCCGAACTAAGCCTATGTAGTCATGCGACACGTCCAATGACAATCGTGTTGATGGAATTTGGTAAGAGGGTATTGTATTTTGTTTTAATAGTTTAATGAATATTTTCTAAGTATTCGTAATTAAATATTATAAATTTTATTATTAGTTGGTATTCAATGACATTTGTATAAAAAAAAGGTCCTTGCGTATTTCAGGGTTATTAGACTGTAAGTAATGGTGTATACACCATTATGGTTTTATTGAATTTCGATATTATTATTATTATTATTTTATTGAGGTTATTATTAAATAATATTATTTTATTATTCTTGGCTATATTTATTCCGTTATCTAATAAATATTATTATATAGGGTCAGATTCGTATAAATAGCACTAGGAATAGATGCCAGTGGAATTTATTTGAGTTTTATAGAGGTGTATATATATATATATAGGCATATAGAAAAAAAAAGTATATATATATAGGCATATACATATATTTTTAATTTATTAATGTATATATACATATATATACATATTATATCTATGTGTGAATGTGGGTGTATATATATATATATATACATTTATAATAGAGCTAATAATAAATAAAGGAAACCAAAAGGAATTAAACCTTTCCCTCACGGGCCAGCAAGCCCCAAAACCTGGGCATATAGCTGCCACAGCCCGATTAGGAGTGAACCCGACAGCAGGGGACTCGAAGTCCCTAACAGTCGCGTATATATAATCGGAAAGGAGACCGAGAGAAAAGAAGAATGGAAGCAGCGACCAACATGAACCCTAACCCGTGCCCCCTGAAAGTCTGGGCGGCTGGTCACCGCCGGCGCTGCCACCAAACCCAGGCCGCGCGCGCGCACAGGCGGGATAGCGCAGAAACTGTTGAGAGCGAGGTACGTTTTTATCATCACATTTTTTCCTGTATACTCAACGGAATTTGATTTCGTAAAATCCTATAGAATGCCCATATGACCATCTAGGATCCCTGTTAATTAGTTCTTATTGAACTTATTCATATTCGTCAAGAAATCGGATTCCCAATTTGGCGAAAAACCTATTTTTAGAATTATAGAAATTCAATAAAACTCTTCGATACGACGTGCGTCCCGCCAATCCGGGCGACGTGGTTATGAACCGAAAGCATCGAAAGGTGCATAATGGTTTCATGGACGTGTGGGCTTTGACGGAATTCAAATTGGTTGCGTGTGCACGACGAATTTGATGCGTATCCGTCAAAATTCATCGTATCGACCTTTGTACAAATCTTCCAATTACTTTGTCCACGTTCATCAGATCGAGATAAAACTTGTGCCAGCAGGACCGTATCGTTTTTTTGGTCCTGTATGCCAAGTTTGGTCCGATTCTGAGACAGTTGATTGGATCGCCGTTTTGGGGGCCCCACGGTCCGACTCAACGGGTGATTTTGTGCACGGCCTGCCGGAATCCAACTTTGGACATACGGTTGGGTTCGTATCATCAAAACAAATTCATTGACATATAAGTGGACGACTTAGAGACCATTGACTCTGGCACGCTTTTTGGTGCAAAGCGGGTCCAACGGCGGACAACGTTTTGACTCAAAATTACCGTTTTGCCCCTGTGTCCAGAATTGGAATTAAGGATAGGCAATTCTAGCTATTTTGACTATTCTGAGAATATTGGTAATGTTTATTTCAGCATCCGGAGACTGTTGTACGGGTTTTGACTATTGTGGCACACTGAGTGGTTTGGATTGTCGGTTTACCAGCAAAGGACCACAGGCGAGTACAATTTATTGTTTGTTTTCAGTATTGATCTTTACTATACATCAGTGTTTAGTCGATAGATATGTGATTTAAGTTTTATGTTGATTCTGTTCTTTGTTGTGTCAGGAGGGTGAAGTACCAACGATGTGTGATCTGACTTTAGACCGTGTAGACCGTGATTATTATTGCATTTATATCTTGTAGACCGTGTAGACCGTGATTATTATTGCATTTATACTGTGTAGATCGTGTAGACCGTGATTATTATTTTTGTAGACAGTATTTCTTTATTGCAGTATTTCATGTAGACCGTGTAACTGTAGACCGTGTAACTGTAGACTGTGTAACTGTAGACCATGTAACTTTAGACCGTGTAGATCATATCGCATAATTGTCCCGAGATCGATCACATATCAAAGGTACTTTAGTCGGTCAGTTGGTGAGTATTCTATTGTAGTTCATTTTATGTTCTTGGTATTTAGTTTTATTCTGTCTTTCTTCATTTATTTTATGAATCATATGTCTAAAGGCTAACTTCTGTAGTATAGTCATTTTCATCTATTGAAACTGCATTCAGTGAATTGTACTCGGTCCATTCCTAACTGGAAACCAATATTTTTCAGGTTAGCCGTGGATTCACTTAGCATGGGAGATACGGGGGGTACTTGCAGACAAAAGCCTAGAGACTAGCTAGATAGTCAAGTTATAGTCATTCAATATTTGTACAAGTTTATATTTTTCTGCAAATGTAAAACTTGGAAATATTATAAGTTTAAATTAATTCTGTGAACGAGCATTATTTGTGATTTTGAGCATTGTGGCTATATAGCGTTCTACTGCCAACACTGCGGCGTAGGCTGGCTTGGACACGTTTCGTATCAGTAGAAAAAAATGGGCGTGGGTCGTGACACTCTCATATGATATCCATCTCAACCAAAGAGTAGAGAAGTGTGAAAATATTAATATTAACCAAGGATCGGTATCGGAATCGGTATCATCATAAATCTCATAGCTTGTTCTGCCAGAGCATAATATAAAACCAAACGTGTGAATCAAAGCTTCACATTCTAATATTATGAATGTGAAGCTCTGCTTCACATTTGGTTTTATAGTATGCTCTGTTAGAACAAGCTATGAGATTCACGGTGATACTGATTCCGATACTGATCCTTGGTTAATATTAATATTTTCACACTTCTCCACGCTGTGGTTGAGATGTATATCATCTGATGCGGAATAGGATGCCTCATGACCCGAATGAGAAGAAGGGGAGTAGGGAGGCTCACTCTATACACTCATCCGCCTACGATATACACTCTATACGCTCTTAATTATGCAAGCCTTTTGAGGTAATCAACATTATACTAGATTTTCGAAAAGATATATAACTCTAATAGGACCAAAAGACTTGGCATAAGTAAATTTAATTTTTAAAACTTACCTATCTACTACTAAGATATCTTATATATATTCTTCTAGGATACTCACTCTATACCGATATCTTAAATTTGATTTTCAACACTTACCTACCGCCTAGACACCGCCTAGACGCCTAAGCGATCAATATCTATACTTATAGAAATAGTCTAATACCGATACTGATACCCAGAGGGTACATTGATACAACAATTATTCTCATACAATATATACAGCCTTATTAACAAATACACAATTGTTCAAATACAACATTTATTCAAATAAAGTGACTTCGTCGGAGATCGCGGGCTGCTCATCGTAGTTTGTGTGTATAATCATTTGAATGTTTCATCTTGTTGATTCAATAAAGTATTTGTTCTATTGTCCCGTGGAGCACGTCGATTTCGACAGAACCATGTAAAATAATACATGTTTGTGATTTATTATTGTTACTATTAGTTTCGTTAATTGTTCTTCTTATTTTACTCATTCCTTCTTGGTATTTTTATTTTTATTCTATCGTTATTGTTTGTCCATACGGATTTCCAACATAGATGTCTTCAACAATAGAAAAAATCTTAATGCTTGTATGGGTACACTCAACAGTGCATGCGGCTTATATTTTGGTGACAATTTAGTCAGGATATGTTAAACACACTAAGGCCTCGTTTGGTTTGCAGAAAGGGAAGGAAATCATTCTTTGCTCTTTTTCATGGGCATGGTATACTGCAATTTCATCAATTTTTCTTTCAAGTATTTGGAAAGGCCATAAATATATAGTTAGAATAAATGCATAATATTGGGAGGGAAAGTGAATCCTTGGGGTGAGTGGGGGAACCATTCCTCCCTATTTTACTTTCATTTGAGAACCATTTTTCTTTCCTGCTCCTTTCCTCTTGACATCCAAACACGGAAAATAAAAGAATTTTCTCTCCCAATGTCCTGATTTTGCTAACCAAACATGGCCAATAGCTCATAATGTATGCGGTCAACCCCGACCGACATCCTCTCCAATAACACATGCTCCTCTCGCTTCCTAAAGCGATTTCATACCTCGACCTGCTTCTGGAGGATAGGTCGGCTTCCGAAGTTGATCCTATCACTAATTCTTACATGGGCACAAACACAGTTGACTTGGGAACGACCACTATAAGAATAAGATGAAACCCGTTCATCATTCCTCCAAAGAATTGCTTGTTGGATACTGAAATTTATTGGATCTAAATTTTCAACAATAACATGAAATTTGTTGGATCTAAATTTGTTGGACGTATGCACAGTTACTCTAAGAAAAACATAAAATGTGTTGGACCTAAATTTTCAAATTTTGTTGGATACTGAAATTTGTCTACACATCCACAAATCGACATGGTTGGACGAACATGACACGAAGATAAGGATATTTGAAACTTGGCTTTTGTTTACGAAAAATCATTATAAATTTGAGTTTACAAATCCTTGATATTTAACAAGTATTGTATTTACATCCAAGTCCTAATTGTCCTGGTTAACTTTTGAAAGTAAGGGGGTACCAAGAAGGCAATTTCTTTTTATCTTTTTGATAAGCTTAAGAAATACTTAAACTTACCTCGGTATTTACTTCTTGAATTATAGGTTTAGCATTTCGTAGGACAAAAAACAACAAACTAGTGGTGTAAAGCTTTAGCCTGAAATTGTCGAGTGTATATAACTTGAGTAGCCAATTAATTACCAGTACTGATGTCCTGTCCACATAAGTATTAATCTATATATTTAGTGTACGTAACTCGTACAGGAGTGCCCTAAAAGTAGGTAATTTGTTGCAACAACAATACATGTAGAGAACACATGACTCACTAAAAAAATATAGAGAACACAACATTTCTTTTAGAAGGTTGCTACGTCTTCAAGTACCAAATATGGAACAAAGACCTAGAGATAAAATGTATGAAGTACTGTAAAATGGAACAAAGACCTAAAGATATTATGAGGAAATGGTTTATTAGGATTTGCTAAGAAGTTGTTAAGGGGTTCTTCAAGATAGAGAAGAACTGTAAAATGGAACAAAGACCTAGAGATAAAATGTATAACATAAAATTAGATATTATGGCAAATTGGACGCAAAAACAATAAAAAAAAATTGTGAACAATTAACTAATATGAATTTATAAAAATAACTTTAATATAAATGTAAGAATAATAATATTAGGAATATCCAAATTTGGAATGGTGTGTGGGTGCGTCGGATCTCAGTCCTAGGATTTTATTTTCGAGATCCAACTAGGAGATCACGATAGATGTGAAGAATAAGACAAGATAGATCAACTCTAGAAATTTGGCATAGCACGGTACGAATTCAAAAGTAGGTTATCAATTCATTCTTCAAAATTTTATCGAATAAGTTCTAAATTTATAAATTATTTTTATACTCTCAAGAAACCAAAAGAAGATAAAGCTAATCTCTAAAGACTTATCCTAAGATAATTAAAAACCCTAGCCAGCTCAAAGAGATAAAGATAGGTCAATCCTAACAAAGAAAAATATAGACTAAAAAGTCAAATTGGTTTCCTATTAGAGTGGCTTCGTCGGAGATCGCGAGATGCTCATCATAGTTTGTGTTTATAATCATTTGAATGTTTCATGTTGTTGATTCAATAAAGTATTTATTCTATTGTCCCGTGGAGCATGTCGATTTCGACAAAACCATGTAAAATAATACATGTTTGTTGTTCAAATGATTATACACACAAACCCCTCGCCCCTAATCGAAACCTAGTCGAAACCTAATTGAAACCTAGTCGAAACCTAATCGAAACCTAGTCGAAACCTGATTGAAACCTAGTCGAAACCTAATCGAAACCTAGTCGAAACCCCTCGCCCATAATCGAAATCCTAATAAGCAAAAAAAATGCAAAAATCCAAAACTTAGGGGAAAAATAAGAGAAAGAGGAGGAAAAAAGAGTACCTGAAGGGGGGGTCGCCGGATGGCGGATCGACGGAGGGGGGGTCGCCGGAGGGGGGGTCGACGGAGGGGTGGTCGCCGGAGTGGGGGGGGGGGGGGGGGGACGTCGGAGGGGTCGGGTGATCGGGGAAGAGAGTAGAATTTTGTTAAAGATTTTCAGAATGAAAATAAAACCCTCTCTTTCGATTTTTACTGAAACATAGCGACGGATTCTGCCGTCGATAGTACGTCGTTAGACATTATCCGTCTCTACCATGTCACTAGTTAGTAGCTAAAGTTAAGATATATTTTAATAAACTACGTCGATGCCTATCAGTCGCCTTTTAGTCTTTAATAGGCGACTGAGTTATCCGTCGCTAATAATTCATTCGCTATTTTCCTGTATTTTGGTAGTGATTGGTAAGGCTCCCTATCCTGTGATTAAAGATGTCTGTCTAGTTACTGAGTTAAAACATAATCTGCTCAGCATAAGCCATTTTGCTGATCATGGTTATGGTATTAACTTTGTCAAAGACAAATGTACTATAGTTGATAGCTCAACTGGTAGTACTATCTTTGAAGGTATCAGGGAAGACAACATATATGTTTTCTATCTGTTAGAAGATGCTAACAAAGCAGGTAGATGCTTGATGGCCAAGAGCATTGAGAGTCAATTATGGCATATGAGACTCGATCATACAAAGATGGACACACTTTCAAAACTATCCACAAAGAAGTTCATATGCGGCTTACCGGACATATCATTCAAGAAGGATACGGTATGTAGCGAATGTGAAAAGAACAAAGCTACCCGATCTGTCTTTAAATCCAAGAACGTTGTAAGTACCACTAGACCTCTATAATTATTGCATATGGATTTATTTGGACATAGTAGAATTGCTTGTCTAGGTGGTAAGTTATATGCATTTGTCATTGTAGATGATTTCTCAAGATACACATGGGTATATTTTCTTGTATGCAAGAACGATGCTTTGTCAGAATTTGTCACCTTTTGCAAGAAAGTGCAAAATGAAAAAGGTTTTTGTAGTTAATTTAAACTAAAGAATTGGTATATACAAGTGTTTTAAGGAATTAAAAGCTTGTATATGTGTACTAGACAAATTTGCTGGAGCATCTTTTTTCCTTTGAATCGATCACACTTAATATTTACCTATTTTCTTTCCCTTGTTTTATATATTTTTATTAGACACCCCGTAAATAAGTAAATACTATTTCAGGAAATTAGACGAAAATGGAAAGTACCAATCAACACACATTTGCATATTACTTTTGACACCCTTGTAGTTTTTTGGTCCCCGTCGTTAGCTACATTTGCATTGCTTATGAGTTACTTCTGAGTCAGCATCCTTTTTTTGTCATAGTAGAACCTTGTGTGCTTTTTTAGAAAGCAATAAATACTTTCTTGTCGACTGTTTGAATATCTTAGATATTACTACTTTTTTGTACCTTATCATGTTACCTAGTAATGAATTTGTAGCCTTGTTATCCATAATAAGCTGTAAGAAAATCAAGGTTGCATAGGAGGTGGCACCTCTGCCACTCCAATTACCCTTTGAACTATTCAAACTTGAAGCCTTTGTGATATTTTTAAGCAATCTGACCTGTCGGTGATATTATTGTGCTGTTTTACAAGTAGACTGCCTTGTGTTAAGTATTTTGTCAAGACCTTGGTATTAAAATGATCTTCCAAGAACCGAAGCACCCACAATTTGTGTTGGTGTTTGTTTTTGTTGATAACTTGCTCCTTAGCTACCTATATACACAAAGCAAGAATTTTGCTCGTATTCTACTTATGATCTTGCCTATGTTTGCCTATTTATTTATACATAGTATAGTTTATTGGACCGACTTGTGTTTCATTTGACTTTGATGAACAATGGTTTTAACCATTGCTCTTGTTTTTGTTTGTAATCTTCAGAAGCGGAGGCACAAAAGGGATTTGGCTCATGAACCAACTACAAGCCTAAAATTCCATGTTTCGAATGTACTGATACAAAGATTTATAAACAAATAGAGCAGCTAAGTCTTCCATGTTGAGGCATCTCTGCTTATAGTATGTCGGTACTTGTGGACAATTGAGATTTTATTTCTTGAGACCTGTAAGTTCAATCACAAGTAATTTTTCTTACTAAGATATTCTATATGCTTTTGCTAGGATGTATTGACAATTTTTGCATGTCCTGTATTCTTACATATATATTTACGCTCCACAATCTGTTCAGGCTACATCTCTTGCTTACTAGCTAGCAAGCATTTTCCTTCTCTAGCAGACTATGATGTTGAGGTTGTTCGGCTACTCCTGTCAACCCCTTGACCAAGTTTTCCTCAAATTTATTAAATTTATACCCATTTGTTATTGTCTCATTTATTTGTTATGTTTGATAATTCTTTTCTTTACTTAAAAATACCAATAGAGGATCAAGGGCTAATATAGGAAAAGAAGCAGGGACCTTAGTACATAAATTTAAATTCAAATCCTTTCTGCTACTGGTCGACCCTTAGAAGATTGATTAATTCAATTAAGAGATAACTCAGATCTCTAAAAATGAATCAGGAGGGGATTCACTCCAAATCTGATTTAAAACAGATTCGTTCTATCAACTTCTATAAACCCTGTATATATATATAGGTAATCAAGGTAGCAGCCGACCTTGATCACCCAAGAACTCGTGATCTCTCCCACCGCAAGAAAGTCAGAGACAACCTCCAAAAATCTGTTGAGAGGAGAAATGAATTCCTATCAGGTAATCCCCTTCTCTTCATCCATCTTTTTTTCTTTAAACCTAGTTGATTATCCGGTTAGTGTAGGTAGATGTGTTTGTTTTAATTCCTAAAAGAACCTGGAATAGGTATTAATTGTGTGTTCAGTTTGGGGTCACCCTACTATGGTCATATACGAATTGGGAAGTATCCTGTATGGGAAAAGATCAGTAACCATGTATCCCTACGTCTACCAGGGGTACTCCAGTATCGTTAAACCCATATTAGATGTAGGTGTCTCAAGTATTCCTATATGTCATAAATGAAAAATCATATAGGCAAGGGAAGGAACTGGTGTGACAGTAGTGTTAGGACATGTACAAAACAAGAGGGTCCTACGAAGGTATGATTCAGAGTCTAGTGATTTGAAATACTAGTAATGAAGATGGCAAGTTGGGTTAGGCACATGTTGGGCAGAGAGAAGACAATATCAGGTAGGAGAATGTTGTAGCCAAATCAGGTTCGCCTGTATAGACTTATGAAGTAATGGGACCAGATGTGGGTACTTATAATCTCGTATACAGAGGTCAGGAAGCAATGAAGAACTACCACTGTATGCAATCCCTCTCTAGAAGACAAGAGACCCGCAATCAGTTGAATGCTCTTATTGCAATTCAACATTAGAATGAGTTTACTTGTTAACCAAATGGAGGTATGTGGAGAGTACTCTCATGTACCAATAACATGGATGCTCAGATACCAGAGTATCAACCACGCCTCTAAGTACAACAGAGGTTCGAGCATGTAGATGGATTGACACTACAAGCAGAAGTGGGTAAAGGTACACATGGGTACCAATTATTCATGAATATATGTCTGGGAGTATAAGATGGGTCCCTGTATAGCCTGTCCAGGTTATAGGATGGTATTATTATTAATCTATTAGCATACAAGGGGGGACAAACAAGGCTAAGGCCTAGTAGTCTAGTGATTTAAAGTAGAACCCAATCACCAAACCAAACAGTTGCATATCATTTTAGGTTCCACTTGAGTCAAGAGTTTTCCTATCTACACACACTTTGATTAGTTCACCTCTTGTCCATTTTCTGTAATTACCAAGGGGACAAGCTGATCAATGCTCCTTGTCCTGTTAAATACAATTTTATATCAGACTTACTACATCAGGACTCAAATAAAACATGAGCTATAAGGATAGGCAGGGCACCACAAAGGTAATTGCTCTGTCACAAATTCCAGAGTTGGCCAATCTTGACTGATATCTACAAGTACCAGTGATACCTACCCGAGTCTGCTTGATGTATAGAAAGTCTAGGTTGGGGATGTTTTAGTAATGAGTGGCAGTAGAAACTTGCTACTACAGTTTGCAATATTTGTACAGGGATAGTAGACCATACAAGAGTAAGGAGGGGTACCAAGTTCCCAGTTTGAGTGCAGGGTATCAGGGTGATTGCACAGCAGAACCATCTTGTATCAAGTTTTTAGATTTGTTTGTATCAAAACCATTTCAATTAACCGACAAACATGAGATGTAGACCATGTCAGGTTACAAATTGAATGGATATTAGTTATAGCAGATGGAGATGTTGGTAAGGGGAGACTTTAAACAGGACTTGGATGTGTTCCATGTCCAGTTGTATGTGAGGTACATGCAACTAAGTGAAAGGATATAAAGGGAGTGGCAGGGAAGGGCTAAACAGAGGCATTTTGGTCCTTAAGGTCAAGTGGGTTATCTGGTATACACATATATATCCTGAACTGGTATGAGCATGCTGGGTTTTCAATAGTAGCTTTAGTAGAAGACTACTCCTGCTATGAGAGCTCCCCCAACTTAAACTAGCTAATACTTTCCCTGTCATTCCTATTCACCAATCTCACCTACCTAACACTAAGTAGGGCAGTATATAGTGTTAGGCAAACCCATGTATCAGTCCATTTAAATGCTATACAATTATGGTAGTATTGAATCTCTGACTAACCAGATTAGCTTTGGGCTATACAATAGAGTGAAGGATATGTAACAGGACTTAGAGTGTACAGATGTGACAGGAATAGATATGGTGGTTAAGGATTAGACTAGTGCCTTGAAGCTTTTAAGGTATGTCTCAAGGAAGTAACAAAATAAGTAGAGTCGATTATAGGATATTGGTGTCAGATTGGTGAAGGTACAAACACGGGTAAGTAGCTAACATCCAAGTTAAGAAAGTAGTTAAGGTAGAATAGACTTCAAAAATCTTAAAAACCAAGTAGATAGATTATCCTTGATTTCAGCTTGTTTATTGACATGATAAAATTATCTAACAGGTTGTTTGGACCTTGATACGGATTGTAATCCGTACCCGCAGCTTAGGACCTAAGACAAGTATACCTTGCCTCCCTCTACAGTTTTATTTACATGTATTACATTTCATTATTCATTCCTTTGATTGTTTATGGACTTGTGCTCTTCGTATTATACTCTGTTGAGTTGCTTGCATTGACATATAGTCGTGTTCATGTTTGGCCTTGTAGTCACATTTGGAGTTGTTCTCACCAGTACCTTGCTTGAGTCGTATCATAGATCGAGTACATGTAGTTGAACTGCTAAATCCTTGATTATTATTTTACACAACCAGAGAGTCCACACTCGGGAAGAGGGTTGATCAGTGCACCGGAGATTCCACACTCTGGACGAGGGAGTTTGTCGTGTTCATTGGCACCAGAGAGCCCACACTCGGGACGAGGGTGTTTTTCTTGAACTAACTAGAGAGTCCACACTCGGGACGAGGGTTAGTGATTAGTTCAAACCCGTGAGGCAACACTCGGGATGAGGGCTTGGTTTTCCATTAATCTCGTGTTCATCCGGCTGTTCATTTACATGTAGTTTGTTCTAGTATTCATGTTCATAGTCACTTGTCTTGTTTTGTCTTTCTTGTTTATTTTCTTATGCGTGATAAAACTATTAGATAGGCATGTTTATATGTATCTTGCTATGTCCTCTTAAGACCTGATGATCTCTTCAGGTTAGCCGAGTTTGAGTCAGGAGCAGACGAGATGGTTTGAGTCAGCATCAAACCACGGTGCCTTGTAGTTGAGGTTGTCTTAATTAGCAGTTTGTACTCAGTTAGTTTATTTCATGTCTTTATATTATTCCGTCTATTGGTAGTGTATTTGTGTCCATCAGACGTGACTTTGATTCTTGAAAATATTCAGTTATATTCATTATTGTTTAGTTTCATGGATATTCATTGATCTTGGTTGTGTCTTGATTAGTCTGTAGATTGGATATAGATTTCCATGCGATACTAGATTCAGTGACTTGTGAGTTATAGACAGTGTTCTACCACCGATACTGCGACGTACGCTGGGCTTGGGCACGCTTCGTATCCAAAAAACGGGTGCGGGTCGTGACCAATTTTTTTGGTGGCCCATACAGGTCTGCGTTAATCACTTCGGTTATGTCACTGTGACGACGTGAGCCTGCAAATAGGATTAGACTCATAGAATCTCATCCACATGTATTGACTCATTAATGATCTCTATCCTTGATTTTCTATTGAAACCTTGACTTGCATCCTGCTTGAAATTATTCAACGGCTAAAGTGTTTTCTTTATTATAGTTAAGATGGACTCTCAAGACAGGAACAACGTTCCCTGAACACTCCACCAACTGCAGGAGGCTTTTTTACATACATGACTCCACCAATACAAGGAGGCCAGCTCACTCATATGGACAATCAGCCACAGCTCTCGAGATTCCGTAGAGGCGACATTCTACCACCTCCGCAGTTTCCTCTGCAGACTCCACCACCAGCTCCCGTTCTGCCGCCAGCACAAGTCCCGAATCCAGTACGCGTTCCACATCCAGTACCAGCCATGCACCCAGCACCAGCGATGTATACAGCTCATATGATGCATCCAGCACCTACGATGTATCCAGCACCTGTTCTTTCTCTGCCATCGGTACTGGACAATATTACACTTTTGGGGATCTTCCTGTCACTACCACATTTCTAGTTTGAGGGTAAATTTGTTATTTTTGGGGTAAATAAAATTTATTAGTATTAATTAGAATTTATGGGAATTTTTAGGAATTATTTTGGATTTATTTGGACTAGTTTAATTTTTGACTAGTTTTGACCCTTGTAGACCAACCTAGAAACTAACCCTGGTTAGTTGGGCTTGGTTAGGTCAAGTGACACTAGTCTAACCTAGTATGACTTAAGTTAGTAGTTATTGATTTATTAGAATATTAATTAGGAATTTAGGAATCAAGTATTTTGATAAATGGCTTGTGGTTTCATAAGTCATTTTGTGACTAAACTTGATTGGACTAGCTAAACCTAGCTCAAACCCCACCCACACCCATCATGGCCGGCCACCTAGGTTAAACCTAGGGATTCCCCCACTATAAAGTTCCTCCTAGTTTTTAGTGCTAGCCTCTTTTAGAGTTCATCCAAAAGTTCTAAGGAAAGAGGTGAGTTCCATCTTCCAAAATTCATTAAAAATCCATTTTAAATCCTTTCTTCCCCAAACCAATTTCATTAGGACCTAAAACCCACCCTCTTGTTGCTGGTATGATTTATTTGCAGGAAGACATCAATTTGTGGGACTTGGTGGCTTGAGGAGTTCATCCTATTTGAAGGCTTTTTCATCCATTGTTCCTCAATAGGTATAACTTCCCAATACCCTATTAAATTCCTGTTTAAATCCATTTTAGGAAGGCCCTAGCCCTACCCCAACTGTAGGATAGGCTAAACCTAGGGTTCGAATCCATTTCGTGTCCGTATTGGACACGTATCAGTCATGTGTGTAGGGTGTTCGACGAAATATCCCTGAGAGATCAACTTTACTGTTTTTAAATTCTGTTTGAATAGGAATGTAGATCTATGTGTGCTTGTTGATTTTTGTGAAGGGACCATGGTCATTTTGTGTCTGTGTCGGGTGCAAATCGGGCTGGACACGAATGCGTGCACTGGCTCGGGACTGGTTTACTTCCCCTGCTGCTCGAGCACGATTGCTCACTGGACACGGCACTAGAGCACATGATTTTCACTGGACACTTTGGGGCAGTGTCTGTCACGACACTCCCCAAGTGGCATGACCTATGGTGTCGTGTCGGACACGTACGGATGTGTACACTGGTTTTTGCCTGTGTTAGTTTCAGTATGTTTTTTGTTCTGATACGCCTATACCAGTCACGACACAGGACACGTTGACCCAAACCAGGGTGACACAGACCTAGGGGGACCCTAGGCAAACCATCCTACAAAGGGACTCGACCCAGTTCGTGTCGTGTCGTGCACACGACACGCGTGCACACGTACACGAGGACTGGCTTTCTGTGCATTGACCTGAATGTGTATTCTGATGTTTAATTATTTTAAATGCTTCTAAATTAAGTTTTATTGGTTAATTAGTTTCTAAACATCATGTTTAATCTCTGTTATGATAGGATTACAAATTGTTCAGGTCTTATGTGGAGTTTTGGGCTCAAAATACATTAACTGATACACTGTTAGTGTTTCCAGATCTAGTTTTGTTTTGTCAATGATTTGTAGTCTAAATTAATGCCATCCTCCACATGTTTACTTCCTATATTATGTTCACACCCTATATTAGTGATACCAACCTCTGATTTTGTATTTCTCTTTGTTTTGGCTTGTGAATTCTTGAAAACTCCAAATTACTGATACATGTTCCTAATTTGTTTAGTATAAAACCTGAGAATGGGGTTGGGTGTTTTGGTGATCATTGTTCAGTAATATGGTTGGAAGGGGACTGAACTGAACCTTTGTTCAGGAAATTCCTGATTTTGAATCTCAGTTTTCAACCTGAGATTGTTGGGGCATCAATTGCTTTCCTGTTCTCTTCTTCAGAACTGAGTTAAGTCCCAGTTTAATAAAACCTGAGTTGAATCTCAGTTTCATGTTTGAATGTGATTCCCTCTTTCCTTCTTTTCTTGTTAACTTGATTTCATTATTAGTCGAGTTTGATGTGGTTCCTCTCTTTACTGTTACCTGTACACTGTCACAGCACACACACACACTTTGAATTCCTGTGCACACTGTTTTATTTTCCCTTTCACTGTCATTCCTGCACATTGCTTCATCACACACACACACACACACATTTTTTTCCTCTTTCTTCACTGTTTTGTATATAATCACATTTGACACACACTTCTCTATTGCACACACACATGTGCACTGTTATTGCTCACTGTTTGTAAATTTCAGATTTATCAATAGAGCCTAGACACCTAATGTACAGTCTATATTATGACTATACCTATATACATGGTGTGTGAAATGTTCTGGAGAATGTGTATACTTGTGTACTTGTGTGTGATGCATATCTATATGAATACATATAGTATTTAGCCTAGGTATGCATAGTGTTAATCAATATTTGTATCTATATATATAGTGTTGTATATGCATAGGTGTATGAGTACTTGAAATGTTGTGTGTAGTCTAGTATAGCCTTGTTAGAGCCTAGCATGACTTGTTAGACCTAGTTAGTTAAGTTTAACCTAGTTTAGACAAGGTTGACCTAGTTTGACTTCTAGGGTTGACCAAAGTTGACCAAGAGTTGACTTTGGTCAAGATTGACCTAGAATCATGTAGAATGCATAGTAGGACTACATTACACTATTCTGGACTTGTTGTGACTTGTGCTGTTCTGATTAGGAGCCAGACACCACTCCTTGGACAGTACGTTTCATTCTGGACACTCAGTTACAGGCGAGTACATTCTCTGATCATTTCATATCCTGCTTAGAATTATATTCCTGCTTTAGATTACTATACTTGATGCTGTCACGACATTATCACGGATTAGTACTATATGGATCTTCTCATGCGATGTTATCCCCCTCGGGAGCATCGGGTACATTGTGTCATGTGCGTTTCACTTTCATCGTGTACTCCTGTACTTTCATTACATGTGCACTCCTGTGAATCTTGTACTCTCATGTTCACGGAGCCCCCATGTATACTATCATGTGCACCCTATATGGGCCCCCATGTGATATCCTGTGCAATAACATAACCTGTTTAGATCCTTGTGTATTGATTGGGGATACGGGGGAGTGCTAGTAGTCGTGTGAACAATTCCATTGTAGTGTAGATTCCTGTGTACCTCGACATCCTGTGCAAATCTGTTCTATTCACATGTGCTATCTCGTACTCTGACTCACTAGCCACTGATAGTTCTCTATTTATAATAGATATTTCTGTTACAGTTCTCTCTCTTGTTTACATACTATATTTCTTCAGATCCTGTATTTTACTCTACTGCATGATTATATTTTCTAACCTGCTATGATCTGTTGAGATGTAATGTACTCGCTCCTGTCCTGACTGGACCTGTTGAAAATATTACAGAGGACGAGGAGGAGGCCTGCCTGGACACCTACTACGGGGCAGCCTTAGATGATACCTGTGAGCTGGACCCTCAGGAGGACCCAGCTCTAGCTGAGGAGATCACCCTGATTGCCTAGACTAGACTAGTTAGGCTTATCTTACTTTTTGCAGTCTTGAGACATGTTCTAGTTAGACTCTTTATTTGGGGATCAGTTGTATATATTCTTTTATCTGAGACTTTGTATTGCTGGGATTATCTTAGACTAATGTTATCTATTTCATTTCCTTGAGTTCTATTTCATATCGTGCTATCTCTTCCTTAGTTGTGATTGAGTTTCTATTACTATGTTACCCCGTTCGGGGAGTATAAACTGTTTAGAGATACACTGTTAGATGTTGTGACCTAGGACAGCGTTCTACCGCCGACACTGCGGCGTAGGCTGGACGTACTTACGTCTCGTGCCCTTACTCTAGGGTGCGGGTCGTGACACGTTTTTAGTGGTGGCCCATGCAGGTCTAGACTAGAAATGTAGTGGTACTCGACTAGAGTATCAATGCAGCCTGCTATAGGATATAGGACATTAATTTTAAGATACTCAATCACTTTAGGAAAATTTCCTTTTATTGCCATCTAAATCCTTTTGTCAGCTGATCCTTTGAATTATAATTGTCCGCCTTTGTTATTTCGCTTCTTTCTCAAAAATTGATACTCTTGTTTGTCTATCTTCAGGATGGTAGAGACTCGATTGCAGCGTGCCACCCATGAGGATGCTATAGAGGGGACTGCTACCTCTCAGCCAGCACGACGAGGCCAGGGGACTACAGCTCCTGCCACCTCAGCTCGTGTTGAGACCTCGGCAGTCGCAGCAGGGGGTATGCATCCACCGACTGGGAGGCAGGACCCGGTCTTTCCAGAGGATCCTTTCCAGCCGACACCGCCTCCTGGACATGTGGACGCAGCTCAGATGTTCGCATATTTTCAGCAGTTTATGGACCGACAGCAGGCTCGGCAGGACAGAGGCATGGAGTTGGCCGTCACGACAGCCGCAGCTCGACCAGTGGTGCAGCAGCAGAGGACACCGGGGATCGAGCAGTTTCAGAAGATGAGCCCCAGAGACTTTATGGGGACAGAGGGGATCCTGTATGTCGACGAGTGGATCGAGCATATGGAAGAGATCTTCCGCTTGGCCAAGATTCCAGCAGACCTTCAGATCGAGGCTGCAGCTAGCCGGATGCGAGATCTTGCTCGCACCTGGTATCAGTCGGACCCCAGGGTGGGGGTACCAGGGCAGACTTGGGAGCAGTTCAGGGGCTTCTTCAAGAAGAAGTTCTTCCCAGATTTAGCAGTCAGAGCCTTGGAGACACAGTTTGAGAGCTTGGTCCAGGGGAGCCTCTCAGTTGAGGAGTATGCTGGAGAGTTTGGTCATCTCGGCAGGTTCGTGGAGGGCTTGAGCGAGACGGCGAAGGCCCAGAGGTTCCGGAAGGGTCTGGTCAAGGAGGTCAAGTCCCTGACCAAGGGCAGCAGAGATGCTACGTTCGAGGAGATCTTGACAGGAGCCCTGTTGGCTGAGGATGATCTTGAGCTTAGGCTCAAGAGAGGGAGAGACCCAGCTGGGGGTAGTAGCAGCAGCGGGGGCCAGGCCAAGAGGCCTCATTTTCAGCACCAGCAGCCGAGGCAGTTTCAGCCGCAGCCGATTCAGCAGAGGCCGGCTCATCAGCAGCAGTTTCAGCATCAGGCACCCAGACAGACAGTCAGTTGCGCCTTCTGCAAGAAGCCAGGTGTAACGCCCCAGTTTCGAAATACGAGGACGTACACGGCCAGCTACACCGTATAAGGTACAAATATGCTATACGGTGATGACGGCTGTCCAGTCTGGTTGGGTATCCGAGCATGCAATCAATCTATGGCCTAAATCCGATCTCATATCCACAGGTAAATCACAATGAAACAATATCAAGAGAGATAGTCATATGAAAAACAGAAAATACTCATATGAAAATCTGGAATCTACAGTACAGGATAATAATGTAGACAAGTATACCTTCCCACAGTTTCCAGCATGGTCTGAAACTGAAGCACACCCTCCAAGTCAAGTCTGGAAGATCCACCGGGTCGGTCTCAGACAATCTGGGAACAATCCAGGGTTGGTCAGGCCAACCGCAGCAAGTACCAGAAAGGAAGGCTCAAGGACGGGCGAAGAAAACCAGCAGGATAAAATATGACAAGAATAACATCTAAAAACAGTAAATAAGGGTAAGGGATCGTGCGGTACCAACGCACGATAACAATCCACAAGTATAGTAAAGCTAACACAATCACAATCTCCCTAGCATCCACTAACACCTGCATTGCCAGCTGGAAATCAATATCAGCTGGCTAGCAGGCCACAAGCCAAACAACACAGAAGGATAAGCGGCCACACAATGCCTACGGCTTGCTATTATTAGCTAACTAGGGTTGTCACAGGCCTAATTACTAACAAGATGCAGTTAAGGTATTCCTATAGCCACAAGCCCTGCAGACTATCCAGGTTATCCAGGACGAATGTATAATATATAGTGGGTACATCGCCCAGAAGACAAATGTACCCTAATAGCTAGCTGGAGGGGTGCAACACATGACAGTGTGCTGGAAATGTGCCCTACTCGACGGCAGGCTACAAATCCCATGAGCGCCTAGATAACGGGATTGCCTGTAGCCGGAATACCTCGATCTATATGAGCTACTTGATCAATCTAGTTGTTAACCTAGTCAGATTCATTATGGATCCCTGACCGTGGTACTCAGGGATCCATGTCCTAGACATGATGCAAGACAAGACTGGACTGGTGGCTTATACAAGCATAATCAAGAGAAATCAACTACGGTGTCAAGACGGGGTCATGCCTAGCAAGTCAGGACTGGCTGTCGCAACAGCGGTCAAGAGTAAACATGTCATGTCAAGAGTACTAGTCAGGAGTGCGCCACCACGGGCCACTATCAAGAATCAAGAGTATACATGCCAAGTTTACTGTCAAGTCCAGAGTGCTAGTCAGGAGTGCACCTCTACGGGCCACTATCAAGAATCAAGACAGGTCCAGGTCATCGTGTAATACCAGGAACAAGGTCAAACCTATCAGTCACAAGAAGTCACATGCCCAAATCGTGACATGGATATCAAGTCGGTTATAAGATCAAAATCTCCACTATAATAGTCTCTCAAGTACACATGGGAACCTACAGCTCAAATCATCAAGTCGATCCATCCACCAGATCAATCTAGCAAGAGTCTCCCATCCATGATGGAGTGAATATCACGTCAATAAAGACAACCACCAAATACCAAGCTCATTCCCCTCACAATGCTAGGCCCTCTGACTCACAAGAATCCTCCAAGTCAATGATCACAAGCCACTAGAAAACAAGCCCCTCAACTACCAAGACACAGCAATCAAACCAGGTTCCCCAACTACCGGAATACACAAAGGTACCAGGTTTGGGCGTTTGGGAAGTCGAGTAAAAATCATATAATAATACCCTCGATATTCTCCTCGTTCCACGAAATATTCGAAATCACCAAAATCCAAGAATCCACATATATCCACCAAGTCAATATCCCAAGATCGTACTCTCCATAATACTCAATCCTCAGTCATATCCACAAGTCACATCTCCCAATACATAGGATAACTGTCAGCTCTATCTGACTGAACTAGGATAACTCCTAGGATGGAGAGTCAGGGAACAAGAGTCCGGTAATAAATGTCGCCGGAAGTGGCAAGGATTACATGGACCGCTCTGGAGCAAATCCACAACCCTTAAACCAAATAAGGACCAGGGTTGCAGACCGTCTCCCGAGTGGAACCGTTCTCCTTACGCTATCCGACGGACAAGACATGTCAAGACGTTAGGCGACTAATCTAGTCGGGAGTCTACCTGGCAGGCAATGGGATCAGGTATACCATACCAAGGTGAACAGGCACGAGCCCAGTCCAGCAAACGAAAGGAATGGTTCTGCCCAGTCCTTCGAACCAAATTCCCGATCGGGAATTTTAGAAGAATCCGGCAGAGTCTCCTCTGTATTCTGGACAGGAGCTCCCAGCGAATTGGGGCTAAAACCACTCGGCGCAACCCGCCGCAGAATCGCAGAATCGCAGGCTGAGAACACTAAGTCTCAGCTACCAGCAGCACTATGATACGTACTGGGAACAAGTCGATAGCCGAGAACACTAAGTCTCGGCCTCCAGCAGCACTACGATGCGTACTGGAAAATCAATCGAACCCGAGACCACTAAGTCCCGGCCTCCAGCAGCGCTACAATACGTACTGGGCGCCAAGCCAACATGCACAATAATAAAATAATCGCCTCGCAGGGCGCATCACAGCACATGCTCATAATTCTAACCCAAGCACAATCACAGCCACAAGAATAGTTCGCTAAGCCGTTACCCGACCGCGAGTCGGACACGGGGCATACAGGGACAATCCATACATGTGGGTCGTGCTCGTGTCCTCGGAGGTGTGGATGACCCATCCGAGTTATCCGATACGGTCTATCCCGGTATCGGACCAAGCTATCCTAAGTTATCATCAAGGCAGATCTACTGCTAGGCTACACTAATCATGGTTATAAAATTTACAAGTACAAATTAATTAAATGAAATAAATTCCAGGAGAGAGGGCAAGAGCCGTCGATGAGCAAGGGATACTTGTCTAGAGGGCTCGGCTAGGTAAGCAAGTCATCGGCGATCTGGATCCAAGCTAGCACGTCCATCGAGGTCCTCAGAACATATAATAAACAATCATTAGAATTAAATAATAAAATAATAACAGGAAGCACGGAGGATGGCAGGAGGCTATACCGTGCGGGTCCCGCAAGCAGCACAGGAATCTGGCACGGAAACTGAGGCACGCAGACCGATACGGGCACGCAACCCGAGATGTGCACGTATATTGAGACGCGTACGAGAATCGAGATAACTCGAAGATCGAGATGAACAAGAGACAACATATACGTAAATCGAGATGCGCACATAGATCGAAGAAATCACGAATATCGAAACGGCGTACGAATTACGTGACACGTAAATCGAGGCGAGCACGTAAATCGAGACGACCCAAAGTCCAAGGAGCATGTAAATCGATACGGCACACAAATCGATGTGTGCACGCAAATCGATGCGGTACGGAGTCCAATACGGCACGCAAGTCGAGGCGGCACGTAAATCGATACGTGCACGCAAATCGGTGTGGCACAAAAATTAAGAAAGGCACAAAGGCTGAGGCACGGAAAACGAGGCGGTATGCAAACCGATATGGCACGGTGCCCGAGGCAGCGCGGGGCTCGAGGCATCCCACTTCCCAAGGCAGCACGTAGACCGAGGAGGTACGCAAATCGAGGCGCACACAAACCAAGGTGTGCAAAACGAGGCACATGTGGACCGAGCAGCGCATTGCTCGAGGCAGCGCACGCACCGAGGCACATGGCCCGAGGAGCACACGGCTCGAGAATGGCACGCGGCCCGGGGGGCTCGCTGCTAGAGCAGCGCGGGGCCCAAGGGCGTCCTGCTGCTCGAGGCTCGCACTGTCCCCGAGCACGATGACCGGAGGAAAGGGATGAGGGTGGCGGAGCAGTCGGGGGGTCCTGGCGGGGCTCGGCTAGGTGGTCGGCCGCCGACGGAGGAGAGGTCAGAGAGAGAGGAGAGCGGTGGTGGTGGCAGTCGCCAGAAGTGGTGGATTCGGGATGGAGGTCGATGGCGGTGGCTGCCAAGGCGGTGGAAGTGGTGGAGGAGACGACGACGAGGTGGAGGCGGCGGCGCCCGGAGATGGAGGGAGGCAGTGGTGGTGGCTGAAGGCGGGGCCAGCTGTGGTGGCTGGAGGAGGAGACGACGACGAGGTGGTGGTCGCCGGGAGTGGTGGTGGCCACGACGAAGCTGGCCGGGCGAGACGCGGGGGATAGATGGAGAGGAAGCTCGAGGGAGAGAGGGGCTGGTGGAGGAGATGGCGGCGAGGGTGGTGGTCGCGGCGGAGGAGGTTGGGAAGGAGAGGGAGGCCGGGAGAGAGGGGATCGGGAGGAGAGAGGGAGAGCAGAGAGAGGAGTTCAGAGAGAGGGATTTGGGGGAGGGAAGGCTTCTCTAGGAAGGAGAGAGTGAGAGAAAAAAGAGAGAGGGTGGGGGATAGGTAAGGATATTTTGGGAGGGGTAGATTAGGAACAACAAATAAATGGTAACCATAAAAATAATAGGGAAAATTCACCTCCAATTAAAATAATAAAAATTTTAAAAACATCCCAAAATTAAATCCTCGAAATACAGAAATACAGTCAAATACATGCTTTTAAAATAGGAATATTACACTAGGGCATGGATGGAATGAGTGCAGGAAGAGGCTCGGGAAGTACCTCTTTTGCGGAGCAGCAGATCACCAGATGAGGGATTGTCCTAGGTCTGTGGGACGAACAGCTCAGAAAGGTGGAGCCAGAGCTCCAGCAGGTCAGCAGTGGGGACCAGCCCTGCCGACTCAGCAGCAGAGGTTTGTCCAGCACCAGCAGCAGGCCAGGGGAGGCCAGCAGGGGCGAGCTTTCGCCATGGCAGCTGGAGATACGGAGGTGACTGGAGAGCTGATTGCAGGTTCGATTCTTCTCGACTCCACTCCAGCATTTGCATTGTTTGATTCCAGTGTATCGCATAGCTTTATTTCAGTATCTTTTGCGATTAGACACGGTATCATAGCTGAATCGTTGCCTAGGACTTACAAGATCATGACCGAGGGTGGTATTATCCTCGTGAGTGATGTTTGTAAGGTTGGAGAGTAGTTTTGGGAGGCCATGAGTTGGAGGTGAGCCTGCTCGTAATGCCATTGCCGAACTACGATATAGTACTAGGCATGGATTGGTTGAGCAGGCACCACGCCAGCATTGAATGCAGAGGGGGTAGAGTTCTCTTCAGAGCGCCGGGGGAGCCAGAGTTCGAGTACTCCAGACGTCAGGCAGAGCAGAGCAGCGGAGTCTTCTGTGGAGTCTCGGTCGAGGAGCAGGCGATTCCACACCCCTTGATAGCAGAGTATATGGATGTTTTCCCAGAGGAGTTGCCGGGATTGCCACCAGACAGGGACATAGAGTTCTCGAAAGACTTGGTTCCAGGAGCGGAGCCCATCTCTCAGCATGTCTATCGGATGAACAACAACGAGCTGGTGGAGCTGAAGAAGCAAGTGGATGAGCTACAGGACAAGGGCTTCATCTGCTTGAGTTCGTCGCCATGGGGTGCACCAGTGTTGTTCGTACTGAAGAAGGATGGGTTAGTACGCATGTGTATTGACTATAGGGCACTCAACAACCTCACGATCAAGAACAAATACCCACTGCCGCGGATCGACGATCTATTTGACCAGTTGAGCGGAGCTCGGGTATTTTCTAAGATTGATCTGAGTTCGGGATATCACCAGGTAAAGGTGAAGAGGGAGGATATTCCTAAGACCACTTTCAGGATGCGGTATGGACAGTTCGAGTTTTTGGTTATGCCGTTTGGGCTAACCAATGCACCTGCAGTATTTATGAACCTTATGAACAAGGTGTTCCATCAGTATCTGGATCAGTTTGTAGTAGTGTTTATTGATGATATCTTGATATATTCCAAGACTGAGGAGGAGCACGAAGAGCATTTGAGGATAGTGCTGGAGATTCTCAGGAAGGAGCAGCTTTATGGGAAGCTCTCCAAGTGTGAGTTCTTCCTGGACCGGGTGGACTTCTTGGGGCATGTGGTGACTGGAGATGGTATCTCAGTTGACCCCAAGAAGATCGTGGCAGTTGAGGCATGGACAGCGCCGACTTCAGTTGCAGAGATCAGGAGCTTCCTGGGGCTGGCAGGGTTTTACCGGAGATTTGTGCAGGATTTCTTCCGGGTTGCAGAGCCGTTGACACGGTTGACCCGAAAGGATACTGAGTATGTATGGTCAGAGGAGTGTCAGGCAGCTTTTGATGAGTTGAAGAAGCGGCTGACGACAGCTTCGATTCTGACGTTGCCTTCAAGATCAGGTGGTTTCACTATTTATAGTGATGCTTCAGGGAAGGGGCTGGGCTGTGTGTTGCAGCAGCACGGGAAGGTAATTGCCTATGCTTCCAGGCAGTTACGTCCACATGAGAAGAACTACCCTACCCACGACCTGGAGCTGGCAGCAGTGATTTTTGCTTTGAAGCTGTGGAAGCATTATCTATATAGTGAGAGGGTGGAGATCTTCACAGATTACAAGAGCTTAAAGTATGTGTTCACTCAGAAGGAGTTGAACATGAGACAGCGCAGATGGTTGGAGTTGATGAAGGACTTTGACATTGTACTACAGTATCATCCAGGAAAGGCCAACGTGGTTGCCGATGCCTTGAGTAGGTATCCGACAGCCATGTGTTTGACCATGGATCGGCATTTGCTTGCCGACTTGGAGAGCCTTGGGATTGAGGTGATCGTATCGGGAGTGCAGTTGCAGCTATGGGGGATGCAGATTCAGTTAGACTTGGTGGACAGGATCAAGGCGGCCCAGTTCGAGGATGTGGCTTTGCAGAGTATCAGAGAGCAGATCAGTATAGGAGTGGGGAATCCTGAGTTTTCACTTGCAGAGGATGGTGCCCTGAGGCACGGTGCCAGGTTATGTGTGCCTAGCGGGGAGCTCAGAGAGCAGATTATGCAGGAGGCCCACAGATCTCAGTACTCTATACACCCGGGTGCCAACAAGATGTACCGAGATCTGCGGGAGCATGTATGGTGGTCAGGAATAAAGCGGGAGGTGTCCCACTTCGTAGCTAGGTGCTTGGTCTGTCAGCAGGTCAAGGCAGAGAGACAGAGGCCCGGTGGATTGTTGTAGCCGCTGTCCATTCTCGAGTAGAAATGGGAGCATATCACGATGGACTTCGTATCATGATTGCAGCGTACTCCAGAAGAGAAAGACGCGATTTGGGTCATCGTTGATAGGTTGACCAAATTAGCCCACTTCTTGCCATTCAAGGTGGACACGTCTACAGAGAGGCTGGCGGAGTTATATATGCGGCAGATAGTCAGGATCCACGGAGTTCCGGTCCGCATCGTCTCAGATTGGGATAGCCGTTTTACTTCCCATTTCTGGAGGAGTCTGCAGACCAGCTTGGGCACTCAGCTCAAGTTCAGTACTGCATACCACCCCCAGACGGACGGACAGTCGGAGCGGACTATTCAGACCCTTGAGGATATACTGCGGACGTGCGTTCTGGACTTTGGAGGTTCTTGGGAGGATCATCTTCATTTGGTGGAGTTTGCCTATAACAATAGTTTCCAGGCCAGCATCGAGATGTCACCTTTCGAGGCTCTGTACGGGCATAGGTGTCGTACACCCTTATCCTGGGATGATATTGGTGAGCGAGCTTTGCTAGGGCCAGAGATGATTGTGGATGCGGCCGAGAAGGTGAAGCTCATCAGGGACAGACTTCGCGTGGCGCAAGACAGACAACGGTATTGGGCCGATAGCCACCGGAGACCCTTGAAATTTGAGGTACAGATTAGAGTAGGATTAGATTTAGGTTGTTTGTTTGTGATTTTTAATCATGTTTGTTTATTATATTAATTGAGACCTTGCTTGTGATTAGGTCAGAGACCAGGTTTTCTTGAGGATATCTCCGACTCGTGGTACGATACGTTTTGGTGGAGGCAGAAAGCTTAGCCCGCGCTTCATCGGCCCTTTCGTTATCAGCGGGAGAGTCGGTGACGTAGCTTACAGGCTAGACTTGCTGCCTGCGCTTGTGGGGGTCCACAACGTATTTCATGTATCACAGTTAAGACGGAACGTGGCTGACCCTAGCCATGTGCTCGATCATTCGGAGATTGAGGTAGGGCCTTCTCTCAGCTATCCAGAGCAGCCAGTAGAGATTCTGGATCGACGGGAGAAGGTTTTGAGGAACCAGGTTATACCTTTGGTACGCGTCGCATGGAGGCATCATTCTCCAGGAGAGTCTACCTGGGAGAGGGAGGATGAGATGCGCGAGCGGTACCCCTATCTTTTTGGACCGTGAGGTATACTTTCTATCCTTCTCATTAGTTGCAATTCGCCTTTCAATTTCGAGGACAAAATTCTTTTAAGGAGGGTAGATTTGTCACTACCACATTTCTAGTTTGAGGGTAAATTTGTCATTTTTGGGGTAAATAAAATTTATTAGTATTAATTAGAATTTATGGGAATTTTTAGGAATTATTTTGGATTTATTTGGACTAGTTTGATTTTTGACTAGTTTTGACCCTTGTAGACCAACCTAGAAACTAACCCTAGTTAGTTGGGCTTGGTTAGGTCAAGTGACACTAGTCTAACCTAGTATGACTTAAGTTAGTAGTTATTGATTTATTAGAATATTAATTAGGAATTTAGGAATCAAGTGTTTTGATAAATGGCTTGTGGTTTCACAAGTCATTTTGTGACTAAACTTCATTGGACTAGCTAAACCTAGCTCAAACCCCACACACACCCATCATGGCCGGCCACCTAGGTTAAACCTAGGGATTCCCCGACTATAAAGTCCCTTCTAGTTTTTAGGGCTAGCCTCTTTTAGAGTTCATCCAAAAGTTCTAAGGAAAGAGGTGAGTTCCATCTTCCAAAATTCATTAAAAATCCATTTTAAATCCTTTCTTCCCCAAACCAATTTCATTAGGACCTAAAACCCACCCTCTTGCTGCTGGTATGATTTATTTGCAGGAAGACATCAATTTGTGGGACTTGGTGGCTAGAGGAGTTCATCCTATTTGAAGGCTTTTTCATCTATTGTTCCTCAATAGGTATAACTTCCCAATACCCTATTAAATTCCTGTTTAAATCCATTTTAGGAAGGCCCTAGCCCTACCCCAATTGTAGGATAGGCTAAACCTAGGGTTCGAATCCATTTCGTATCCGTATTGGACACGTATCAGTCATGTGTGTAGGGTGTTCGACGAAATATCCCTGAGAGATCAACTTTGCTGTTTTTAAATTCTGTTTGAATAGGAATGTAGATCTATGTGTGCTTGTTGATTTTTGTGAAGGGACCATGGTCGTTTTGTGTCTGTGTCGGGTGCAAATCGGGCTGGACACGAATGCGTGCACTGGCTCGGGACTGGTTCACTTCCCCTGCTGCTCGAGCACGATTGCTCACTGGACACGGTACTAGAGCACGTGATTTTCATTGGACACTTTGGGGCAGTGTCTGTCACGACACTCCCCAAGTGGCATGACCTATGGTGTCGTGTCGGACACGCACGGATGTGTACACTGGTTTTTGCCTGTGTTAGTTTCAGTGTGTTTTTGGTTCTGATATGCCTATACCAGTCACGACACATGACACGTTGACCCAAACCAGGGTGACACAGACCTAGGGGGACCCTAGGCGAACCACCCTACAAAGGGACTCAACCCAGTTCGTGTCGTGTCGTGCACACAACACGCGTGCACACGTGCACGAGGACTGGCTTTCTGTGCACTGACCTGTATGTGTATTCTGATGTTTAATTATTTTAAATGCTTCTAAATGATGTTTTATTGGTTAAATAGTTTCTAAACATCATGTTTAATCTCTGTTATGATAGGATTACAAATTGTTCAGGTCTTATGTGGAGTTTTGGGCTCAAAATACATTAACTGATACACTGTTAGTGTTTCCAGATCTAGTTTTGTTTTGTCAATGATTTGTAGTCTAAATTAATGCCATCCTCCACAAGTTTACTTCCTATATTATGTTCACACCCTATATTAGTGATACCAACCTCTGATTTTGTATTTCTCTTTGTTTTGGCTTGTGAATTCTTGAAAACTCCAAATTACTGATACATGTTCCTAATTTGTTTAGTATAAAACCTGAGAATGGGGTTGGGTGTTTTGGTGATCATTGTTCAGTAATATGGTTGGAAGGGGACTGAACTGAACCTTTGTTCAGGAAATTCCTGATTTTGAATCTCAGTTTTCAACCTGAGATTGTTGGGGCATCAATTGCTTTCCTGTTCTCTTCTTCAGAACTGAGTTAAGTCCCAGTTTAATAAAACCTGAGTTGAATCTCAGTTTTATGTTTGAATGTGATTCCCTCTTTCCTTCTTTCTTTGTTAACTTGATTTCATTGTTAGTCTAGTTTGATGTGGTTCCCCTCTTTACTGTTACCTGCACACTGTCACAGCACACACACACACTTTGAATTCCTGTGCACACTGTTTTATTTTCCCTTTCACTGTCATTCCTGCACATTGCTTCATCACACACACACACACACACATTTTTTTCTCTTTCTTCACTGTTTTGTATATAATCACATTTGACACACACTTCTCTATTGCACACACACACATGGGCACTGTTATTGCTCACTGTTTGTAAATTTCAGATTTATCAATATAGCCTAGACACCTAATGCACAGTCTATATTATGACTATACCTATATACATGGTGTGTGAAATGTTATGGAGAATGTGTATACTTGTGTACTTGTGTGTGATGCATATCTATATGAATACATATAGTATTTAGCCTAGGTATGCATAGTGTTAATCAATATTTGTATCTATATATATAGTGTTGTATATGCATAGGTGTATGAGTACTTGAAATATTGTGTGTAGTCTAGTATAGCCTTGTTAGAGCCTAGCAAGACTTGTTAGACCTAGTTAGTTGTGTTTAACCTAGTTTAGACAAGGTTGACCTAGTTTGACTTCTAGGGTTGACCAAAGTTGACCAAGAGTTGACTTTGGTCTAGATTGACCTAGAATCATGTAGAATGCATAGTAGGACTACATTACACTATTCTGGACTTGTTGTGACTTGTGCTGTTCTGATTAGGAGCCAGACACCACTCCTTGGACAGTATGTTTCATTCTAGACACTCAGTTACAGACGAGTACATTCTCTGATCATTTCATATCCTGCTTAGAATTATATTCCTGCTTTAGATTACTATACTTGATGCTGTCACGACATTATCACGGATTAGTACTATATGGATCTTCTCATGCGATGTTATCCCCCTCGGGAGCATCGAGTATATTGTGTCATGTGTGTTTCACTTTCATCGTGTACTCCTGTGCTTTCATTACATGTGCACTCCTGTGAATCTTGTACTCTTATGTTCACGGAGCCCCCATGTATACTATCATGTGCACCCTATATGGGCCCCCATGTGATATCCTGTGCAACATAACCTGTTTAGATCCTTGTGTATTGATTGGGGATACGGGGGAGTGCTAGTAGTCGTGTGAACAATTCCGTTGTAGTGTAGATTCCTGTGCACCTCGACATCCTGTGCAAATCTGTCCTGTTCACATGTGCTATCTCGTACTCTGACTCACTAGCCACTGATAGTTCTCTATTTATAGTAGATATTTCTGTTACAGTTCTCTCTCTTATTTACATACTGTATTTCTTCAGATCTTGTATTTTATTCTACTGCATGATTATATTTTCTAACCTGCTATGATCTGTTGAGATGTACTGTACTCGCTCCTGTCCTGACTGGACCTGTTGAAAATATTACAGAGGACGAGGAGGAGGCCTGCCTGGACACCTACTACGGGGCAGCCTTAGATGATACCTGTGAGCTGGACCCTCAGGAGGACCCAGCTCTAGCTGAGGAGATCACCCCGATTGCCTAGACTAGACTAGTTAGGCTTATCTTACTTTTTGTAGTCTTGAGACATGTTCTAGTTAGACTCTTTATTTGGAGATCAGTTGTATACATTCTTTTATCTGAGACTTTGTATTGCTGGGATTATCTTAGACTAATGTTATCTATTTCATTTCCTTGAGTTCTATTTCATATCGTGCTATCTCTTCCTTAGTTGTGATTGAGTTTCTATTACTATGTTACCCCGTTCGGGGAGTATAAACTGTTTAGAGATACACTGTTAGATGTTGTGACCTAGGACAGCGTTCTACCGCCGACACTGCGGTGTAGGCTGGACGTATTTACGTCTCGTGCCCTTACTCTAGGGTACGGGTCGTGACACTTCCAGCAACAAGCCAACATGTTCCGCGACACATTGAGTGAGGCTCTTCAGATTAGAGGTGCTCCCCGACAGCGCCCTAGAACTTCCAAGAACTTCATGGACCTCCGGCCCAGGGAATTCCATGGGACCGAGGGAATCCTCTATGCTGACGAGTGGTTGCAGAACGTTGAACGATACCTGAAGATGGCCCGAGTCCCAGAAGATCTGAAGATTGAGTCAGCTAGTGGGCAGCTTTTCGACATCGCGTAGACATGGTACCAAAGCGACCCCGATTTTTTGATCCAGATGTGACTTGGAAGGAATTCAAGCGACTATTCAAGAAGAAATTCTATCTACACATAGCATGAGAGGCGTTGGTGAGTCAGTTCGAGTACCTAGAGTAGGGCAACCACACCGTCGATGAGTACACATCAGAGTTTTCTCGCCTCAGTCGTTTCGGAGAGAGCTTGGTAAGCACCCATGAAGACAAGACACGACGATTCAGGAAGGGACTATCTCACGAGATTCGTCTAGCCATCGCCACCAGTCGAGCCGCCACTTACGAGAAGATTCTGGAGGTCACCCAAGCTGTAGAGGAAGAGCTGAGTCACAAGCCAAAGAGGAATCGAGGCACATTCGGAGGAGGCAACAACCAATCAGCACCGACAAAATGTCCCAACATTCTAGGGAAGACCTCAACACGGCAGCATCAACAGCAATCATAAGCAGCCCCACAACAAGTTTAGGATGTTCCCACCTGCCAGTATTACAAGAAGAGGGGCCACGTCCAAGAAGACTGCCATAGATGGTTAAGGTTGTTGTATACTTGCGGATCCAATCAGCATCTATCTCGAGATTGCCCAAAGAAAAATACGACTGCCCCGCCATTACCAGCCGCACAGGGAGAATAAGCTTATGCCATGATCACGGAGGATACAACAACACCACCAGGAGCAGCTGGCAAAAAGTTCCAATAGATATTGGCAGTAGTATAGATAGGCCTATATTAGACTTTGTTTGTTTAAGAGGAATTGAATTTCTTATATAGCATTTAAGTTAGACTATCCATTCTAGTAGATCACAGCTCATTAAATTTCGAGGATGAAATTTGTTTAAGGGGGGTAGAGTTGTCAACCCCTTGACCAAGTTTTCCTCAAATTTATTAAATTTTTACCTATTTGTTATTGTCTTATTTATTTGTTATGTTTGATAATTCTTTTCATTACTTAAAAATACCAATAGTACATCAAGGGGTAATATTGGAAAAGAAGCAGGGACCTTAGTGCATAAATTCAAATTCAAATCCTTTCTACTACTGGCCGACCCTTAGAAGATTGATTGATTCAATTAAGAGGTAACTCAGATCTCTAAAAATGAATAAAGGAGGGGAGGGTATTCACTCCAAATCTGATTTAAAATAGATTCGTTCTATCAACTTCTATAAACCCTGTATATATATAGGTAATCAAGGTAGCAGCCGACCTTGATCACCCAAGAAATCGTGATCTCCCCAACCGCAAGAAAGTCAGAGACAACCTCCAAAAATCTGTTGAGAGGAGAAACAAATTTCTATCAGGTAATCCCCTTCTCTTCACCCATCTTGTTTCTTTAAACCTAATTGATTATCATGTTAGTATAGGTAGATGTGTTTGTTTTAATTCCTAAAAGAACCTGGAATAGGTGTTAATTGTGTGTTCAGTTTGGGGTCACCCTACTATGGTCATATACGAATTGGGAAGTCACCTGTGTGGGAAAAGATCAGTAACCATGTATCCCTACGTGTACCAGGGGTACTCCAGTATCAATAAACCCATATTAGATGTAGGTGTCTCAAGTATTCCTATGTGTCATAAATGAAAAAAATCATATAGACAAGGGAAGGAACTGGTGTGACTGTAGTGTTAGGACATGTACAGAACGAGGGGGTCCTACAAAGGTATGATTCAGAGGCAAGTGATTTAAAATACAAGTAATCTAGATGGCAAGTTGGGTTGGGCACATGTGGGGGCAGAGAGAAGACAATATCAGAAAGGGGAATGTTGTAGCCAAATCAGGTTCGCCTGTACAGACTTATAAAGAAATAGGACTAGATGTGGGTACCTATAATCTCGTATACCAAGGTCAGAAAGCAATGAAGATCTACCACTGTATGCAATCCCTCTCTAGAAGACAAGAGACCCTCAATCAGTTGAATGCTCTTACTACAATTCAACATTAGAATGAGTTAACTTGTAAACCAAATGGAGGTATCTGGAGAGTACTCTCATGTACCAATAATAGGGATGCTAAGATACCAGAGTATCAACCACGTCTCTAAGTACAATAGAGGTTCAAGCATGTAGATGGATTGACACTACAAGCAGGAGTGGGTAAAGGTACACATGGGTACCAATTATTCATTAATATATGTCTGGGAGTATAAGATGGGTCCCTATGTAGCCTATATCCAGGTTATAGGACGGTATTATTATTAATCTATTACCCATATAAGGGGGGACAAACAAGGCTAAGGCCTAGTAGTCTAGTGATTTAAAGTAGAACCCAATCACCAAACCAAACAGTTGCATATCATTTTAGGTTCCACTTGAGTCAAGAGTTTTACCTGTTTACACACACTTTGATTACTTCACCTTTGGTCCATTTTCTATAATTACCAAGGGGACAACCTGATCAATGCTCCTTATCCTGTTAAGTACTATTTTATATCAGACTTACTATAGCAGGACTCAAATAAAACATGAGCTATATGGATAGGCAGGGCACCACAAAGGTAATTGCTCTGTCATAGATTCCAGAGTTGGCCAATCTTGACTGATATCTACAAGTACCAGTTATACCTACCCGAGTCTACTTGATATATAGAAAGTCCATGTTGGGGATGTTTTAGTAATGAGTGGTAGTGGATACTTGCTGCAACAGTTTGCAACTGTTGTACAGGGATAGTAGACCCTACAAGAGTAAGAAGGGGTACCAAGTTCCAAGTTTGAGTGCAGGATATCAGGGTGATTGCACAGTAAAACCATCTTCTTTCAAGTTGTTAGATTTCTTTGTATCAAAATTATTTCAATTAACCGACAAACATGAGATGTAGACCATGTCAGGTTACAAATTGAATAGAGATTAGTTATAGTAGATGGAGATGTTAGTAAGGGTAGACTTTAAATTAGACTTGGATATGTTCCATGTCCAATTGTATGTGAGGTACATGCAACTAAGTGCAAGGATATAAAAGGAGTGGCAGGGAAGGGCTAAACAGAGGTATTTTGGTCCTTAAGGTCAAGTGGGTTATCTAGTATACACATATATATCCTGAACTGGTATGAACATGCAGTGTTTTCAATAGCAGCTTTAGTAGAAGACTACCCCTGCTATGAGAGCTCTCCTAACTTGAACTAGCTAATACATTCCGTGTTATGCCCATTCACCAATCTCTCCTACCTAACACCAAGTAGGACAGCATGTAGAGTTAGGCAAACCCATGTATCAGTCCATTTAAATGCTATACAAAAATGGTAGTATTGAATCTCTGACTAACCAGATTAGCTGTGGGCTATACAATAGAATGAAGGATATGTAACAGGACTTAGAGTGTACAGATGTGACAGGAATAGATATGGTGGTTAAGGATTAGACTAGTGCCTTGAAGCTTTTAAGGTATGTGTCAAGGAAGTAACAAAATAAGTAAAGTCGATTATAGGATATTGGTGTCATATTAGTGAAGGTACAAACAAGGATAAGTAGCTAACATATCCAATTTAAGAAAGTAGTTAAGGTAGAATAGACTTCAAAAATCTTAAAAACCAAATAGATAGATTATCCTTGATTTCAGCTTGTTTATTGACATGATAAAATTATCTAACAGGTTGTTTGGACCTTGATACAGATTATAATCCGTACCCGCAGCTCAGGACCTAAGGCAAGTATACCTTGCCTCCCTCTACAGTTTTATTTACAAGTATTACATTTCATTATTCATTCCTTTGATTGTTTATGGACTTGTGCACTTCGTATTATATTCTGTTGAGTTGTTTTCATTGACATATAGTTGTGTTTATGTTTGGCCTTGCAGTCACATTTGGAGTTGTTCTCACCAGTACCTTGCTTGAGTCGTATCATCGATCGAGTACTTGTAGTTGAACTTCTAAATCCTTGATTATCTTTTTACACAACCAGAGAGTCCACACTCGGGACGAGGTTGATCAGTGCACCAGAGAGTCCACACTCGGGACGAGGGTGTTTGTCGTGTTTATTGGCACCAGAGAGTCCACACTCGGGACGATAGTGTTTTGCCTTGAACTAACCAGAGAGACCACACTTGGGACGAGGGTTAGTGATTAGTTGAAACCTGTGAGTCCACACTCGGGATGAGGGTTTGGTTTTCCATTGATCTCGTGTTCATCCGGCAGTTCATTTACACGTAGTTTGTTCTAGTATTCGTGTTCATAGTCACTTGTCTTGTTTTGTCTTTCTTGTTTATTTTCTTATGCATGATAAAACTGTTAGATAGGCATGTTTATATGTATCTTTCTATGTCCTCTGAGGATCTGATGATCTCTTCAGGTTAGCCTAGTTTGAGTCAGGAGCAGACGAGAGGGTTTGAGTCAGCATCAGACCACGGTGCCTTGCAGTTGAGGTTGTCTTGATTAGCAGTTTGTACTCAGTTAGTTTATTTCATGTCTTTATATTATTTTGTCTATTCGTAGTGGATTTGTGTCCACCAGACGTGACTTTGATTCTCGAAAATATTCAGTTATATTCATTATTACTTAGTTTCATGGATATTCATTGATCTTGGTTGTATCTTGATTATTCTGTGGATGAGATATAAATTTTCATGCGATACTAGATCCAGTGACTTATGAGTTATAGACAGCGTTCTACCATCGAAACTGCGGCGTAGGCTGGGCTTGGGCATGCTTCGTATCCAAAAAGCTGGTGCGGGTCGTGACAACTCCGACGAGCAAAGTTGTTCCATTAATTAGTTGATCAATGGCCCAACGGTTGAGACATCCATGTTTCTTTAGCATGGATATGATAGCTGTAGCATCAATTTTTGGGTAAGGCGTGTGTCATGTTTGTACCTTATGTATCATGTTACTACTTTTTTGTACCTTATATGTCCTGTTTGTGTTTGTGTTTGTTCCATCCTGACATACTTAGTAGTTTATGCTTCTTTTGTTATTGTATCCATTCCTACTATCGCCTCCACCAACTATCTCACCCTTCTCTTGGCCTATGATGAGAGCAACCATGGCTACTCCTCGACTGGTCTTGCCACTGATATTACTCTTTGGCCTTGCTTCTACAAGCAATATGAGCTCTCTATCTCTCTCTCTCTCTCTTTCTTTCTCTCTCTCTCTCTCTTTTGCTCTCATTCTCACACGGGCTTCCCTCTGGCTACATTGGTTTAGTTAGATTGTTTGTGCTCTTGCAGGGCTACATTGTATAAATGGAGGACAAGGCTTAAGAAGAAGCACAGTCTATCCAGGAGATTCATCATGGCATTCTTTATACTCTGCTCAAAATTTTCGGTTATGTTCTGTCATGTTCTGTTCTATCATGTTATTTCTTTCTTAGTGAACAATCCTTGCACTTAAGTACTTTGTATGAGTAAGAAGTACATCCCTATTTTTTATTTTATTAAATTTTTTGGTCATACGTGATTGATTATATATAATGAAGAAACAACTGCTTCATCAAAGTTGTGCAACTACAGTCATGGATTTATCGGGTTTGCGGTTGTTTTGACAAAATCTCAGGCTAACTATATCGCTTGTTTGTTCCATGAGTTTAGTTTCACTTTCCTATTGATAAAGTTAGTAGAAATGAAGAAATTCAGATAGGTTGCTTAATAACACTCTCATTGGCGATTCAGATTTGCTTGGGGTGGTTCGCGTTATTCCTAACGGGATCTCTGCCTTCTCACTACCAGGGTTAGTATTTTCTCCAGCTGAATCCTCGGACGCTAAACAGGCTCCTTTTAAGGAGTCAACGGGCGGTAGATCCATCATTTGCGTTCTAGATACCGGTAAGTCTAGAATTAATTGGGGGAAGTAAACAGGATGCTATGAGTTCATAAAACAAAAGACTGCGACAAATCATATTAAAAGATAGCATGGTATCAATTTCAAACTGTTATGTCGAGTATGGAGCTTCCCTTTCCTTTCCTTTTTTCTCTTTTAGTATTATAAAGTTACAAAGTATTTGTTCCAAAACCATTCTATTTTTGGGCATGTTAGGATGTAATCTATTGATGAGATTGTCATTCTCTTGTCTAATGAAATAAAATCATTTTTTAACTTAACAAGTTTCCCTAATTTTTATGTTTTTTAAAATATTATTTTAGCTGATTATTATTGTTATCGAGTTTATTAGACCTATCATTATTGACCTGCTATTTTTATATGCCCTTTTTCTAATATAAGTGTGTTAACCTTTCAGTTTTGCCAAACAACAAACATACTACTATAATAGCATCTTTCCTATGGTGGATTATTGGCTTCTATTAGATGATATCTGGTGGTATAACACTCTTATGCAAGATGCTCCTAGTCCTAGGCTCTACTGGTATAGCCATTACTTTTTATGCCTCCTACTATCTCTTAGTTTAATATAAATTTTTGGTGCAAAGCTCCAAGCATGCAATCAAGGCAAGAGCATATGCATCCATCTGTTGTTGACAGTGATGAGTATTTAAGTGACGTAGGCAGACAAGGGCTTCATGAAGAAGTAAAGAATGTTGCCAGGCTATTATGATGGGATGTCCTTCGGGTTCAAATTTTTTGTTATATAGTTAGGCAAGGTGCCATGTATTTTGGTTTACTTGTATATATAAGTTTTGGATGTTTAAAATGCTGTACAAAAATCATTTATTTTTTTAGTTTATTTGGATATGTCGTTAGATTTTAGCATGTACTAACGCACATTTGTTAATATAAAAATTATGTTTATTATATATTTCTTTGATGTTTGTGATGTTTTGGACTATGTTAATATTATATGTGTGTGTGCAGTAATTGGCAAACGAAGGCATATATATAATATATAATTATAAATAATGGTTGAAAAAAATCAGCTTCTCTTGACAGCTTTTCCAGGTCAAGAAATGACTTTCTTGACGGTCAATCCGTTATCTAGGTTAGAGTCAAAAAAAGTTTCTATCTACCTTGACGATTTTTAAAAATGTTTCCTTGACGGCTAAAAACGGTCAAGGAAAATTTCTTAGTTCACGGTTTAAAACCATCAAAAATAAAAGAATCTAGCAACCGTCAAGAAAAAAACGTAGACTTTTCTTGACTTTGGCCTAGTTGACAGATCCTCAAATGTAAAGATAATCCTTTCTTCACGGGGAATAACTGTCAAGAATGGCCTTTTTTCTTATAGTGTTTGATTAGTAAAATACAAAATTCTGTAACATTATCAACTACTGAGACTGAGTACACTATCGCAAGATGTTGTTATGCACAAATTTTATGGATTGATCAAACTCTAGAATACTAAAGTTAATGCTATAAAAATATACTTACTTACTATGACAACATTAGGACTGTTAATCTCATACTAAGCACATAGAGATAAGACATCATTTATTAAGAGATCATCAGTTCTAAGGTAATACATGCTTAGAATTTATTGACATAAAATATCAACTCGCAAACATCTTCACTAAACCCACAGTGGAAGATCGATTTAACTTTATTTGTCGAGAATTAGAAAATTGGATTCAGATGGCATATAATTTGCAAATATTAAGAATTAATCTAAATTCTTTCTTATAATGACTATTATGGATGAACATCGAAAGGGCATTTCTGTTTAAGGGGTGTAAATAGACTTAAACAATATCGTATTTAAGAGTCTTCTGACCACCGCTAGTTGAGGTCCGATATATACAGCTACCCCAAGATAATCAACATTTTATCGAATGAAGATTAACCAAGTACTATATCACAAAAGGCTTTGATTATTGGCTTACAGAGTTTGATATGCAACTGTATGTACAAAGAATGGGTTTAAACATAATTCTGTTTCTGGTTCAAAGAAATAGACCTCAGATAGAGTTCGAACAAAACTCAACCAGAACTCGGTCGCTTTTCTATCCAGAATTCGAAATTGTATGGGTCCCACTCCTTGTACATATATAACTTGTCCCTTCCTTCTTCTTCCACACAATGAGTAGCCTCCTCGTCCTATAATTTCTTCTCTTCAAACCCTACTTTCTAAACCCTATGTTGGAGATTTGTCATCCTCAAGCCTCTCGAGACCCCAAAACTTCGATTTTAGGCTTTCCTGGAGTTCTCTTCCATCTTCTAAGTATAAATCTTTATTCTTCTCTCTAATTTTTCTTATGGATCCTAGATTTCCTAAAAAAAGAAAATAGTTGGTGAAGCTTCTTCATCAAATACTCCCCAAGAGAAAACTTTCCACTCCCTATTTATTTAATCCATGCCCGATGAGGGTGATTTTAATGGATTTTTATGCCCATCACTTGACAATTCAATTGCTTGGTTTGACACTTTTCGTGAAAGGAATGCTTGTTCAGGCTTACCGATAATTTTACTACTTTTCTAGCATAACCTGAACAATTTCAAGGTTCTAGGCTTAGAAGATATTCTTACAACAAGACATCATATTTATGTAAATGTTATACGAATATTCTACTATAACTTATCTTTTGCACACAGCATTATATGGTCTAGAGTCAGTCGCATTAACATTGCATTTGATGATGAGGACCTAGCTAAAATAATTCATATTCCATTTGAAGGTGATGCATTGGTCGACATCACCAAGTTCAAATTTCAAAATGATATGACTCTTGATTTGTTTAGAGATTCGACCTGTGAGCCTAACCTTCGTCCTTATGGTCGTCTCCAACCTAAATAATTGAATAATTGGTTTTATGAACAACATCATACGATTTTCTCTGTTATTCTTCCTAAGGATACATCTACTGATGAGATTACTATGCTCGAGATGACTGCTCTTATTCATCTACACTTCTCTAATTCCTTTTAGCTTTCCTAGGACCATTATTGAGAGCATGTTTGGTTGTCGCAAGAACAAATGCAACTTACTTTATGTGATGGTTTTGCCTATCATCTTTGATTATTTTGATATTTTCGTGGACGATTGTCCATTCTCAGCTGACCCAACCGCTGGAAGGGCTGTTTCTACCATTCCAATTGCTGCTTCTCCTTCTACTGACGATGACTTATCTCCTGGTCATCATGATGCACCTTCAGCGCCACATGCTCCAGTAATTACACTTGAGTCTATCCAGGATATGCTCTAAGATCGCTTTCGATCATTATCAAAAGATTCAAGATCATTTTTGATTAAAAGATGATTGATATCATGCTATGGACTACCGTACTACTCTTCAGGCTCATGCCATATGCAACACTTTGCCGAATCTTCCGTGTAGCTTTCGTCAACACCTAGCCAGCCCATTATGATGACATGGTTCTCGTGTTGATGATCCATACATCCAGCTATACTTTGATCTAGCTACTATTTTCTATGGTCCCAACTGAATTGCGGATACCGGTGATGATCAATAGTAGTTTAGTCGATGATGTTTTAAAAATTTTTTATCACTATGTACTTGAGTTTTTTTAGTTTGTTGTACTTTCATTTATGCTTCTATTTGACATGATATTATTATCTAGTTGGGATTTACATTTGTCTTATTTACTGTAATGAGATGTGTTAAATTCTACTGCATAAATTCTAGATTGTTTTAGATATATATTATGTTTTCTAGTTCATGTTACTTTCTTTTATTATGGTTCACCAATTTCGTGAAGCTTTCCATCTCGATAAAAGACAATGGAGGAGAAATACTGATACGTCAAGTGTCAGATGATTCATTCATTGTTGGGGAGCAAAAGTGTAAACCCCATAGATTTTAGGGTTCTTTTTTTTTAAAATTTAAATGAATTATTTTCAATAGATATTTTATTTTAATTAGTTTTGATCATTAAATGTACTTTTTTGTGACTTTGATTTTTGGAGTGCCAGGGTTGTCAATCTCTCAAAACTTTCTTCATGAGTTTTGCAGTAGACAAGATTATCTTAATTTTGATATATTATGTGCCACTCAAACTTGTTCCCATGCATTCCATTTGCATCGTACAACTTTCTGGTCAATTTAGGCAATTTGACCATCTACATAAAACTTGACCTAACTTTCAATTTAATTTCGGGGCTCGATATCGATCTAACCTAATCGACCCAATATATGGTTTTGACCTATTTTGAGCCTACCACACACATGCGACTTGTGTGCCATCCATGCTATTATTTCATTAATGATCATAAATGACTTAAATTGTATTCATGATCAACCAAGCCCAAACATTGCCCAATCGAACCCAAACACCTAACCCAAATACACCTCATGACACACCCAACACCACACACCTTTTTCTCTTCTTTTATTGCTATTATTACAAATATTCCAATTATGATATGTATTATTAAATAAGTGAGAAAGAGTAATCACTATATATATATATATATTTTTTTTTGGGAAACAGGAAATTTATTGACTAAAGCAGGATGCGGCCCATAACAACCAGCCCACTACAACCCAAAAAGGGGCTGGAACACGACAAACAAAACGAAACTAGGCGCTAAGCCCACAACTGGGCAGCAGCCGGTCCAAACAAAACCAAAATGAAAAGTGGGGGGGGGGGGGGCACGTGGCCAGCGGGAGGCAGGATTCGAAAAAGTTCAAAAATTCGAAAACCGAATTTTCGAAAAAATTTCGAAAACACGCGGGCCAGGGCACGGAACCCGGGGGGGCACGTGTTGCTCCTGGACCGCGCGCGAGGCCCGAGGGGACTGCACCGCGCAAAGCCCGAGGGGGGGCGGCCCGAGGTACTCGGGACTCCCCGAGCGCGGGGGAGCACCACCGGGAGGCTCCGCGGCGGGCATAGCCAGGTTGCTCCGAGCCGGGGGGATGCGACGCCGGGGGCGGCGCGATGGCTCAGCGAGAAGAGGCGACGCCGGCGCCGGGCAGCTTCGAGGCGGGGGGAGGCTACGCCGGGGATGCCACGGAGGGAGGGTGGGGTTCCACGGCGGCTAACTCCGGAGGGGCGACGCGTCCTGGCAGGGGCAGCGAGGGGAAGCGAGAGCGACGGCGCTGGGGGAACCGACGGAGGGGACGCGCCGAGGGGGCCCGGGGGGCCTTAGGCCCACTGGTGGGGGGGAGGGGGGGTAACGGCCGCAGGGGCACCACTGCTCGGAGGCAGGGATGCCGGAGCCATCGAAGGAGGGGGAGGCCCAGTAAGGAATGGCCGGAGGCTGGGCCGGGAGGGGCGCGACCGCCATCGAGGACGGTTGGGCGGGGGTGGCGACCCAGTACCACCGCAGGGTGGCTGGGTCCTGCCAGTAGACCCCCGCCGAGGAGGAGAGAGACGGGGCGGGGCTGGCGGCGGGAGGATGAAGGGAGCCCGTGGGACCCTCGCCCGGAGCGAGGGAAGGCGGCGCGGGGGAGATCACGGGAGGCTCCGAGGGGGGGACCGAAGGGTCCTGAAAGGAGGCCGCCTCCAAGGAAGAGAGGGGAGCGGCAGCGGGAAGGAGGCTGGGGTCCGCTCCGAGGCCTGGGGGCAAGGGAGTCTGCCGCAACCAAGGACGACGGGGGGGGCGCCGAGCTGGGAGTCTGGGTGGGGTGGAAGCGCCGGAGGAATGGCAGCGACGGGGGCGGAGGGCTGCATGCCCAGTGGAAGGGGTGGTTCGGGCGGATCAGGGGCGTCTCCCGGAGCCGCGAGAGCAGAGGACGCCGGAAGGAGGGGGGGGGAGGAGGGGCTATATTAAATATATATATATATATATATATATATATATATATATATATATATATAGATAGATAGATAGTGATTACTCTTTCTCACTTATTTAATAATACATATATAATGGGAATATTTGTAATAATAGCAATAAAAGAAGAGAAAAAGGTGTGTGGTGTTATATATATATATATATATATATATATATATATATATATATATATATATATATATATTTTTATATATATATATATATATATATATATATATATATATATATATATATATATATATATATAATTTAGAGAGTAGAGATGCATGTATATACCTTTAGAGTATATATATTATTTAGAGTATATATTAATTAGAGCCTATGTGCACTTAAATATAAATAGAGTGTCTAAATACATATGTATATTCAGAGTATATATACATATATGTTATTAGAGTATACATGCAAATGACCTCTAGTCTAGTAGTTAAGAGAGATGCATGCGTCCCGGAGTGGTCAGGAGATCGATTCCCGGTGGGAGCGTTCACCACAATTACCTTCTTTATAAAAAATCGGAGTATACATATGTTTTTGTATATAATTTGGGGTAAGGTATAGTCTTACATATAATTAGGGAATATATACTCACTTGTGTACTCTAGGTTATATATACATTTTTTTTTAAACAAGAACCCGTTTTATTCAAGAAAGCCAAAAGGCCGAACATATACAAGTATACCATAAGGCGCAAAATACCAAAGCCTATACATGTATACTGTCATAAGTGCAAAGCAACTAAAATCCAGACGGCTAAACCGGAGAAAATAGAGTGCTCCCAAAAGTCGAAAGGGCGCTGAAAAGAGAGGCTAACTCCAGGCCTACCAAAATTGCTCCGAGGAGTGGGAGCAACGGTTCCTGGTTTTAAGAATTTGGCGACGGACTTCGCGGGTCAGTTGATCAGGGTTGAATTGGCGCCCCTTATACCTAAATTTATTATGGTTCTTCCGGAGTACCCATATACCTGCGGCTGCAGCGATCTGATGGCTATGGTAGTCTTCCTAGTTAGTTAGGAGATCGTTGAAGCCCCCGGGCCGATGCCTCTTACTGTAGCGATGGGAGAGGTCACGCCAAATCTGATTAGCAAGATCTTCGGAGAGTAGGATGTGTTTCGCGGTATCTGGACTGTGAGAGGTGCAACAGTGGCAGCTGGAAGCGAGGCTGTAAGCGATGGAGGTGAGGAAAGCGTGCCGTCGTCCCTGACCTCCCGTCTGGCAGAGGCCATCGAGAACTCACCTCTGATGTTGGGGGTCCAAATCCATTTATCTGGAAGATCGATGATCCTGAGGCAGCATAGGCAAGCTCTGACACCGCCTCCTGCCCGATCTACTCTCTGATCTGCTTCCATCTCCATCCCGCCTTCAGGTCCCAAATATCCCTGATCATGCAATTAGAGGGGGCGTTCGGGGACAGCTGGTAGATTCGATTGCTAATCCACCATTCAAGGCTTGGAGATGAATCTCCGGAACTGAGACACAAACGAATGAGGGGTTCAGATAGCTGACAGCCATGGAGAATACGGCGCCAGGATGTTGAGGATTGACTGTTAGCTTCTGCTGTCGCTGGATGGGAGTGTTGGAAGTATCTGGCTCTTATGAACTGCGTCCAGATAGAAGTATATGATCGGAGCTTCCACCATAATTTTATTGAGCTGGCGACCACGATGTGAGATAATTTAGTAAACCCGAGGCCTCCCTCGTCCGTGGGTTTGGCCATCGTTTCCCAGCTGGCCCAGTGATGCTTATCCTTACCGTCTTAGGGACCCCAGAAGAAGTTGGCAAAGAGAGCCTCTAGGAAGGAAAGAACCTTCAACGGCGGGGAGCAGACTGCCAGGGAGTAGATAGGAATGGAAGAAAGCACGTGCTTGATGAGGATCATCTTGCTGCCTGGAGATTGAGTGGAGTTGTGCCATCCCTCATTCTTCTTCCTGACGTTGGTAACCAGCCCGTCGAATATGCCCGAATTCGATCTTCCGTAAACCAGAGGATAACCCAGGTAGGAGAAAGGAGGGTATACGGTGGAGAAGGAGGTGAGATTGGTGAGAGTGGCTGAGTGGCTCCTATCGACTTTGTGGCGGGTGTAGATGACCCTTTTATCGCGGTTGATCTGCTGTCCGGAGCATCTGGAGTATTTCTCCAGGGTATTACGGACCACCTCAACGGACCCGGTATCCTCCGAAGAGAAGATAAGGACGTCGTCGGCATAAGCCAGATGGGTGATAACAGGGCAGCCAGCGGTGGTGTGGAAGTGGCAAAATTTAGGGGTGTTGACCATACTGTTATAGTTTCTGCTGAGGGCCTCTGCAGCGATGATGAGGACGGTAGATGATAGAGGATCTCCCTGTCGGACCCCTCGGCTAGTTTTAAAGAATCCGTCTGCCTGCCCGTTGATGACAGTGGAGAACCAAGAGTTGCTAATAGATCTGTAAATGATGTCTATCCAGGTTTTGGAGAAACCGAAGTTCCTGAGAACCCAGATCATGAATTACTAGTCCAAGCGATCGTAGGCCTTCTCCATATCAAGCTTGATGGCTATACTGCCCCCTCTCGATAGGAATTTCATGCAAGTAATCATCTCCTGGGCAAGGAGGATGTTGTCTGTGATGTTTTATCCTGGTACGAAGCCGCTTTGTTCCTCAGAGATAATCTTGGGTAGAAAGTAGGATATTCGGGTGGCGATTATCTTAGAGATGATTTTGTTAGCGAAGGTGCATAGGCTGATCAGGCGAAAACCTTTGAAGGTCCTCAGATTATCGTTTTTTAGGATAAGGATAAGGTTAGCTCGAGATAGGGATTTGGGGTAGCTAGTACCTTGAAAGAAAGCAATCGCGGCTTCGATCACGTCAGTTTGGATGATGTTCCAACAGGACCGGAAGAACACCCCGGAGAATCCGTCTGGTCCAGGGGCGCAGTGTTCGTCCAGGGGCCAGACCACAAACTTGACTTCGTCCGCGGATGGAAGGATAATAAGCTAATCATTATCCTGCTCGTCGATGATACAAGGAACCTTGGCCCGAAAGATTTCATCCTTGACCACGGTGTCTTTGTTGAAAAGGTTTGAGTAGAAGTTGGCGACGGCCGTCAGAATGCTTCGCTGATCTTTGAGAAGCGTGCCGTTCTCATCTAAAATGTGATGGAGGGTGAGCTGATGCCTGCGTTCCTGATGCATGCATGGAAGAATGTCGTGTTGTTGTCGCCTACGTTATCCTATTTCAGCCTGGCTTTCTGCTTCTAAAATTTTATTTCCACTTTTATGCTGGATTTGAGGATGGCCTTAGTAAGGTTTAGCGTGGCTCGGGCCTCAGGGGAGCGGTCTGATGTGAACCTGGTTCTGGTAGGATTGACGTCGTCCTCCGTCGCCTTAATCTCTTGAAAGATGTTGCCAAATGTAGATTTGCTCCATGAGGTGAGGGCTGACCTAGTAGCCTTAAGCTTCACGGCCATTCTGATGAAGGGGTCTGGGTTGTCCGCCAACTTCCAAGTGTCGGCTACCGTATTCTGGAATTGGGGGTGGTATCTCTAGAAGTCGAAGAATCTGAAAGATTTTTTGATTGGGTTGTTGCTGACTTCAATGAGGAGAGGTGAGTGGTCAGATTCGGTAGAGTTGAAGTGGAAAAGGTTGGATATAAGGTTCATGTCGGACCACTTGTTGTCCACAAGTGCATGGTCTAGGTGGGAGTATTGGCGGCGCTCTCCTTCTCGCATGTTACACCAGGTGAAGGTGTTGTCAGAGTAGGAAAGGGGGTGCAAGTTAGCTTGAAACATAAAGGAGTTGAAGCCGTTCATGGCTGGTCGGTGGAGGAGACGACCGCCCGACTTTTCCTCTGGGCTCGCGATCGTATTAAATTCTCCAAGACAGAGCCATATAAGGCTGTCGATGGAGCTTCTGGGGTCTATAAGGGTATTCTAGAGCTGCTTGTGCTCGGTGTGGTCGCAGCTACCGTGAACAGCAGAGATAAGGGATCAGAAGGAGAGAGATCGGTGTTCCACCCAGCAGGAGAGCGCCTGGTCGGTGTCGAGGATGGTACCGAAGAGACAGTCGTCAGAGAAGAGGATCCAGATGTCGTGACACCCCACAATGGCATTCGAAAAGCCGAGCTGAAGTTGAATGGCTTTGAGTTTCTTTTAGGGGATTTTCGGTTCGATGATAACAATAATGTCTATATAGTAGATTTTGATAAGGGAGATCAATCTCCTTATGACAGGTTTATTGGCCAGTGCTCTGACATTCCAGGTGAGGATGTTAACCATTAGCTGGATTGTTGTTGGGGGTGGGGTTGAGCTTGATGGCTGACCTGGTGGTCATGGCTGAGGGCTCTTGGACATGTTTCTTTTTCTTCTTGTTTTGTTGTGATTTTGGGCCCTTGTGTGTAGCCGCATGGTTTGCTGCCGTCATTTTACGATGGTCCGGAGCTTCGCTACCAGGGACGAGGTCTGGGCGGGTTAACGAGCTCTATTTTTATCTCGGCAAGCGTGCTGAGGGTATTGTTGGGGTTCAAGAAGCCGGCCTCCTGAGCTTGTCGGATCCTGGCCTCATAATCTGGGCCTAAAGAATGTTCGGCCTCGATCATGAGAGAGGGGGAGGGTGAATCGATTAGCTTGTGGTAGAAGACTTGTGCCAACTGTATATCCTCAGAATGGACCGAGGTGCCAACGGCTAGGGTAATGACATTCTCTGTACTGTCTACTGGCAGGATTTGGTCATGGAGGGGGTCGTCAGTCGCTAGAGATGTGCTGAGGATCTCGAATTTGTTGAGGAGAGAGATGCCTGTTATCGGTGCTGCCTCGACCGGAGGGGGAGAGGTGGTTGAGGCGTTTGGGCCAGGGGAGATAATCGGCATCGGCTGGGTATCCCTTGACGGTCCCGATGTGGCAGCAGCGGAGGTCGTCACCATCTATACTCCGTCACCGTCATCGTGGGGGAGGTTTGTCTGATCTTCTACCGCAAGAGATGGGCCTAGCATCTCGAATCTGTTGAGAAGGGTGATGTCAGTGGGCCTGGATGGGCCCGATCCATTCTTCGACGAAAAAGGGGCACGAGGACTGGGGGAGTTGTCGCTGTCTGTGAAGTGGGAGTGGGAATTGGGAAGGGGGAGGATAGGTCCTGACGAGGGGATTTGTGTCACCCTTTGGGTTAGGGTCCTTTCCGGTGCTATCTTCTTGAGCTCTGGGTGTTTCTTGAAACAATGCTTCGGAAGATGACCTCTAATCTGGCAATGGTTGCAGAAGCTTATGTTGTTGTTGTATTCGATCGTCTATGGGAGTGTCTGTCTTCCGAGCTCGAGCTGTATAAGCATGGGATGTGTTTTCCATAAATAAATTCACTTTATTTATTTTGTATCTGAGAAAATTACAACTGTAGGAATCTAATCTAGAAGACAATTACTTTATCCCTTGGACGATGCGATGAAGAAGACTCGAACTTTGAAGAACTTGGACAGCAACTGGGCAATCTCTCTGTTCTCTCTAAAATTGACTGTAGTCTCTGATGAAGATGAAGAAACTCTTTTTTATAGAGTTCAGGATAACTGTCCTTAAGCATACGCTCAGGTAGTTACTTGACGTGTGCATAACTGTAGGGATGCGTGGCGAATTCTGATGGAGACACATTAGCGTGCGGTTGAAAGTAGTGGAGCATGTTCAGGAGAGATTGATGGCCTGGATGCCACGTTGCATAACTTCTAGAGAAGTGGATAACTGGTACAGGACACGTGAGAACGTGTGTTGACTGTAATCCTGGATATGGTTGCTGTAATACGCTGCCTTGTTGAAGGAGAGTTTATACGCTGACTTGGACAGCGTAGTGCCATAGGAAATCCATACGCTCACTTTATGGGCAAGGAGTCATGTGAGGTCATACGCTCGCTTGGTTAAGCAAGGAATCATGTGAGGTCCATACGCTCACTTGGTTAGCAAGGAATCATGTGAGGTCCATACGCTCACTTGACTGGGTGAAGAAGGAGTCATGTGAGGTCGATACGCTCACTTGACTGGGTGAAGAAGGAGTCATGTGAGGTCGATACGCTCACTGGAGAAGTGGCCACGTGGCTATCATCAATCTTCTTTGGTACACCATATCTTCCCATAGCTGACAAAATCTTCTCGAGCGTCGTGACTGCGGATTTGACGGCTGACAGACTGTCATAACTGATAGTAATGATGGCTTTTGTATTTATGAAGGCTGTTGAGTTGTCCTCGTAAAAGACAAAACCGACTCTTCGAAAACCTATACTACGGTTACTTTTCTCGTGACAGCTGTCTTTGCTCGAAAGATGAAGTGTCAGATTCATTCCTCATTTAAACATATGCTGTGCTGTCACTTCAGTAAATAATAAAATATTTACTGAGCGTATGGCTTTTGAATGAGCGTATGGCTTCAACTGACATCTGTCTTTAGGCGTATGGATGAAAATGACAGCGTGTCATAATTTTCCACATCCTACAAGACCCCCTTCAAAGTTTTCGAACTTTATGAGTTTCAAAAGTTCGAAATTACTTTGAACAGAAAGTGGGAATGAGTCCTGACACGCTGGCATTAGTTCATTAAATGTCATGATGACTCTTCATTTTTCGAGATTGATTGAATCTGATGGAAGAATATGAACAGCCAGCAAGCTCTATTATATAAACCGAGAGAATTCAATTTTTGACTTTCATCTTTTGAAACCATGACTCCAAAAGAAGCTGCTGAAGAAGAAGCACGTAAGTTGGGATTCTGTTCCCATGGTGACCCCACTTTTGGGGGCCAAGAACCCGAACCTGTCGTCATCGAGCTCAAGGACGACCCTATGTATTTAGCCAAGAATTTCTTGGGCTACTTTGGTCTGGACGGCTCCTCTTCTTCTGATGGGCAGAGCCTCGCAGAGAAGCGTAAAATGTTCGTTGCTCTGTTACACCGCATGGGGGTCCAAAGCGTAGAAGAGTTAGGTGTCAAGCTTAGTCGCTCTGGAAAATAGAGCGTGACTTTATTGCACTCCTTTCCTTTTCTTCCCCTTCTTTTTTTGTAAGGCCATCAGTGCCTTAATAAAAAATGGATATTCAAGAATCTTCTGTTTAGTCCAAATCTGTGTTGAAAACCAACGTGTATCGATGAATAACTGTAGAATACGCCGTCTTCCAAGTTGTAAGTTACGCTAGATAGCGTATGTCAATGAAATAGCGTATATTACGCTATTTTCCAATGTTTTGTGAATTTCGCTGAATAGCGTATGTCAGTGTATGTTACGCTATAAATTACGCTGTCCTTTAATGTTGTGAATTACGCCAAATAACGTACGCCAATGAATAGCGTGCACCAATAAATAGCCCGTAAGTTACGCTATCTTCCAACGTTTTGAAAAGCACTCTTTGAATATTTCCAAGGCTGTGCTGGTTTCCAAAGTACACGTGTCATTCATTCCACGTTTACGAGCGCTATTCATGCGGATCCTTTCCAAGAATAGGTTCATGCTCCATACTTTAAATAGATGGATGAACTCCACGCAAACTCATCTTCCCATTCTTCTTCCTCTCTTCTGAGAATGAATTTTCTATGAGAAGGAAATAGGAAAGCCATGTTGTCTGATGTCAAATCTCTGTGCACGCTACCAGACATGGATCTGTCAATCCTTAGCAGCAAACTCAGCGGTAAGTTCAATATACACGCATCAAAATTTTTGTTTGCTAAGGACAAATTCATCTTCCCGAAATGAACAGAATGCATCTGTCTTTGCTTGGCCAGTTTCTGTTAACTGATTTTTCTTTACTGTTTCTTGCAGAATTTTGGCTGAAAACCTTCTTCAGAACTGGCATTGGTGATATGGATGCTGTGGACAATGTTCTTCTGACATCTACATCAGGGAGCTCATACGCTTTTGACGCGTATATCAGACAACTCAGAACTCTTCGTGAGATAGAAGGGTCTTCCTCAGATGGTAGGAAGAGCCTTTATACACGAGAGTTGGATGGTGGAGTCAACTCTACCCCGAGAAATCGGGTAGTAGAGTTCCTTTCACGGCAGAACTAGGAATTGTATCCCAAGGTTTGGATACATTCCTATCTGCTTGAGGTGCCGCCGTTCCTCCACGAGCTGTATTGGCAGCAACACACCGTCGGGCTGCCATACTCTGTGGTTCTCCTCTTGTCTGAGAGAGAAGACCAGAGTTTGATTCCTGCTGAACTGGTCGTGACTGAGACCCAGATAGTCAGGAATTACAACCAACAACGAACCTGACGGAGAAGGTCCGACGGAGAAGATCCAAAGAAGAAGATAGATCTCTATTAGGTTATCGTTGTGGTGTAAAATGAAAATCTAAGATTTGTAATAGATTTCCATTATGATTTGTAGGAAAGTCTAAGAAATGTAATAGACTTTTTATGAAAATATGATAATGGAAATGATAAATCTTCTTTATCTGAAGTGATTTTGTATCTCTCTGGATGTAAAAAGAACATGATAAATAGAAATCTTAATTTCTTTTTTTTTAGAGTGTACAATACTATCAGAGGTAATATGGACGTGATAGGATGTAAAGACTCAAAAAAGAAAGTCAGATTTGTATTTATACAGAGGTCAAAGGTTATGAAAATGTGAAAGATAACGAATTCCAATCGATAGAAGATTATGAACAGAAGAACCATCGGATGAATATAATAAATGTACGGATGAACCGTCAAGTATTAATGAATGAATATCGGGAAAAGATACGTTCCTTTAATTCTGGCAAATATATGCCTATAAATAGAGCATCTCTTTGAGTAGAAGGATCACACATTATTCTCCTTTATTCAAAATATCTTCCGAAGAGAACACGAAGAAAACCGAAGTCGTCTCCAAAGTCGATGAAAATGCTAAAGAGCACTCGACTCCACAAAAGAAGGAGACGGGCGAAAGCTCGTCTGCTCCCAAGCTGCCGAAAGATATCTTGGATTTCCTGGTCGAACAAGGAGAAACCGAAGAAGAAGAAGCAATGAGGCTGGCTGCCTGTCAGTTCTTGGTGCGGTCAGGAAATGATGTATTCAATTCTTTTGCTAATTATGTATGTGGTCCTCGTCCCAAGTACGAAAGGGATACCAGTGATCTTCCATGATGATGTACTTCTTGAAGAATTTGTCTCAAATAAACTCTGTTTAAGGAAACTTTGTTTATGATGTATCCTTCCTGCTTTATATTATTTTGCCTTTATTCACTGATCTTTAGACCCAGAAATCAAAAGGACAAGTTATCATTTTCATAGAATATGGTACATACTGAGATAGAAAATTCAGAGGTGATATGGACATGATTTTTTATATAAGATTTTTATTAAATCCACTGGGAATCTAATAAGACAAAATATCAAATTCTCTGGGAAAATGATACATCGTAGAATATCAGTTTCCGCTGGGGATAATGACATCGAAATAGCTTTTGTAGAGAAGAATAAATTTTTGATTTTACACTTGCTGGGAAGTAATGAAAATATTATTTATACATAATATTTCTTTAAGAATTTGCCATTGATAGGCATCATCGTGACTTTCCCGTCCATAGAGGCAAGCTGATATGCTCCATTAGAGAAGACTTTGTTTACTACGAATGGGCCTTCCCATTTCGCGTCAAATTTGCCTTTGCTCATATGTGTCATGGTCATCGGACGTCTGACAGTAAGGACCAATTCTCCCTTTTGATATGTTCTGACTTTGACTTTCCGATTAAAAGCTTTTGAGATTCGGGCTTGATATAGCTCGATATTTTGTTGCGCATACAATCGCTTTTCATCTAGAGCTTCCAACTCTTGAAGTCGAAGACGATCATTATTCTCTGTTGTAAATTCATTGGAGATTGCAACTCTCAAAGAAGGAATTTGTATCTCGAGGGAAAGAACAGCTTCACACCCATATACCAAAGAGAAAGGTGTACATCCGGTCGCATTGCGAACTGTGGTGCGATAAGCCCATAAACATTCACCAAGCTTCTCACTCCAGTTACGTTTATTGGAAGAAACGAACTTTTTTAAGAGTTTGATGATTATTTTGTTGAAAGCCTCTGCTAGTCCATTGGCTGCTGGATTATATGCTGTAGAAGCCAGATTATTAATCCGATGATCATCACAGAACCGAGTAAATTTCTGGCTGACGAACTGTGGTCCATTATCATGGATAATACGCCGAGGAACACCAAATCGATAGATGACATGATGTTTGACAAAGTTGATAACATTAGAAGTCTTGACTTCAGATAAAGGGATTGCTTCAGCCCATTTAGAAAAGTAATCAGTTATTGCTAGAATAAACCGATGTCCTTTTGATGATGGTGGATTGATAGGACCGATGACGTCCATGCCCCAAGCTTCAAAGGGCCATGATGCCGCTGTTGGGTGTAAGAACTCCGATGGTTGATGGATAAAGTCTGCATGAATTTGACAGGCTTTACATTTCCGAGCATATTGAATAGTATCAGCTACTATCGTGGGCCAATAATAACCCATACGTCGGATACGATCTTGAAGTTTTGGACCTGGCTGGTGAGCTCCGCAGACGCCATCATGTGCTTCACGAATTATCTGTTGTGCTTCTTCACCAGCGATGCATCTAAGGAGAAGACCATCATAGGCTCGACGATATAGTGTCTTCGTAGTATGATTATAATAGAATCTGAGAGACCGGCGTCGGATAGATGCTGCTTCACTCGGGTTATCAGGAAGTATGTCATACAACACAAAGTCCAGAAACGGACGTCTCCAGTCTTCAGTTACGGTGTCTATTTTGTTAGAAAAGACATATTCCATAGTAGAATCGGAAGAAGACAAGGACACTTTGTCAAACTTTAATTCAGCATCAAAGTTGAGAGAATCTTCGTCTGGATTATGGGGAAAAGCCAAAGCCAGATTATTTTCAACGCAGAATAGTTCTCGGTTATAAACCACTATCACTTGCTGACGTCTGATTGGTATGGCTAATACAGCAGCAAGATTAGCCAAAGCATCAGCTTCTGCATTATAGGCTCGTCAAACATGTTCGATAAAGAAACCTTCAAAGGAGGAGGCCATAGAGAGTGCTATTCGATAATAAGGTATCAAATCTTGATGACGAACTTCATACGTTCCTCTGATCTGATTGATGATAAGCTTAGAGTCTCCATAAACTTCTAAATATTGAACATCCAGATGTTTAGCGAGTTGAAGACCAATGAGCAACACGTTGTATTCTGCAACATTATTTGAACATGATTGATCCAGAGAATAAGCCCTCTGAATAGTTAATCCCTCTGGGGATACAAGAACAATTCCAACTCCGGCGACAATATTGCCGTTAGGACCTATTCTAGATGCTCTATCAAAGAATAGACGCCAGGTAGGAACTTCTTCAGAACCCAGATTTGAATCCAGAACTTCATCGGGAATCTCATCATATAATTTAGAATCTTCTGGGACTGCATGAGCTGCTAGAAAATCAGCAAGAGCCTGTCCTTTAACTGACTTCTGAGGAATATAATGCATGTCATATTGGGCTAACAAGATTCCCCAATTAGCTAGTCTGGAGTTGAGAATACCAGGTTTCTTCATCATAATCCTGATGGGATTTACTCTGGAAATGACATGAATCATTTGACCGATAATATAATGTCGCGTTTTCTGAACAGCAAACATTAATGCTAGACATTCTTTCTCGATTGGAGAATAACGCGGTTCAGCACCCGTCATTGTGCGACTGAGATAATAAATGGCCTGTTCATGACCATCTTTATTTTTCTGGGCCAGTAATACACCAAGAGAATGATCCATAGCTCGAACATATAGAAGAAATGGTATTCCCGAGACGGGAGGTACCAAAACTGGAGGGTTCATGAGGTACTGTTTGATGTCATCAAATGCTTTTTGACATTCTTCGTTCCAGATGAAAGATACACCTTTCTTCAGAAGTTTGTGGAATGGTCTGCAGCGTCCTGATAAGTTGGAAATGAATCTCCTGATATAAGCAATTCTTCCTTGAAATCCTCGTAGCTCTTTTAAGCTGCGTGGAGGACGCATCTCTTGGATGGCTTTGATCTTCCCGGGATCCACGTGTATACCTTTAGCGGTAATGACGAAGCCGAGAAATTTACCACTAGAGACGCCCAGGAAGGACTTAGTAGGGTTCATTTTAAGTTGATGCTGACGCATTAAATCAAAGATAGTCTTCAAATCTTGGATATGATCCTCCTTTCGTCGACTTTTGACTGCAATATCATCAACATAGCATTCGACTATTTTTTGGAGATGTTCGCGAAATATAGTGCTCATTGCTCGCTGATATGTTGCTCCTGCATTCTTGAGACCAAACGGCATCACTGTATAACAGTATGTACCGATCGGCGTTCTGAAGGAAGTGTGTTTTTCATCATCTGGAAACATTTTGATCTGGTTGTATCCCGAATACCCATCCATAAATGACATTCGTTCGAAACCACATGTATTATCGATCATGACATCAGTAATTGGAAGAGGAAACTCGTCTTTAGGACAAGCTGCATTGAGATCGCGAAAGTCTATACAGACCCAGATCTTGCCAGTCTTTTTAAGGACAGGGACAATGTTAGCCACCCAGTCAGGATGTTATTCCTCTCTGATAAATCTGGAAGCCATAAGCTTGTTGACTTCAGCTTCAATTGCATCCATAATGTCTGGACGAAATCGTCGCTGTTGTTGTTTGACCGGTTTAGCATTTGGCATAATATTAAGCTTGTGCATTGCGATCTTCGGATCTAGTCCTGGCATATCCTCGTAGCTCCAGGCGAAGACATCGATATAATCATGAATAAGCTTGATCATGTCTTGCTTATCTATTTCTGAAAGACTCTCACTGATGAATATTGGTTTAGGGGAACCTTCTTCACCAACATCAATTTGGATCAGTTTATCTTCAGTAGGAGGTTCCTTCTGTTCGAACCTGAATTCCCATTGATTATCTAATCTTTGAGCCCATTGTTCTGATTCGGGTGATATTTCAAAATCATCCTCATCTTCATCATTTTCTTGTGGGCCATCAACAGAGACCATATTGATGGATAGAATAGAGCGATAAAGATCGCCAACACTCGTGTCAGAATCCCAAGAGAGAGAATCAGAAGACTCAGATCGTTCATCTTCAGATTGTTCGTCTTTATTGAATTTTGACTCTTCATGGACTATATTGATAAAGGAAGTAGGAGCAATGTAACCTAAACCACATTTTGTCCTTCCGTATTTTAATGGAGGAATTCGAACAGGCATTCTTCTTCCTTTTCCATTATTGAGCCTGGTTCTAAAGTCATAACCCATATTCTTGATGATATTTTTGGATTGTTGACTGTAGCAACGCAGTTGTAACCTTCCAGTATCATCGTTTATGTCATCTTCTTCCAAGTTAGGAGGATTCTGAGGTCCTTTATAGAAAAATATTGGATTTTCTCCCTTCTTTCGACTGGGGACCACAAAGTATGATTTCTGTATAGAGTCTAATGATACGTCTGTATGAAGAGCTTGAACAATCCCTATAGTTAGTGGCTCTAAGCTATTTAGCAATTGTAAATAACTTTGTACATAACTACAAACATCAATATACTGCAAAGGAGATGCTTCATTAATACAAGATGCTGTATTTACAACAGAAGGCTGAGCCTTATCAGACTTAGTAAGATTAATGACAAAGGGGGAGGAAGAAGAACAGTTAGAATTTTTGTTTCGATTAAGATCGATAACAAAAGGCTTAGAAGAGGTGAGCTCCCTTGAAGAAGACCGTGGATAAGTAATGCGTCCACTGACTGGAATGACTAGAGTATCTGATCTAGCCTGAGAAGATGGAGGGGGAGTGATGAGTCTACTGACAGGAATGATCAGCGAACTTTGTGAAGCTTGGGAAGATAGTGCAGTAGTGCGTCCACTGACAGGAATTATCAGTGAGCCCTGGGCAGATGATGAAGTAGTACGTCCACTGACCGGAATTATCAGTGAGCTTTCTTCGGATGATCTAACAGACTGCGGAGGAGTGATACGCCCTTTTACAGGAATAACAAAAGTGTCAACTTTGGATGTCTCATCTTCATTATCCATAGCTTGCAAGACTTTCGAGTATTCATCTTTGTACATGCGAGCGTCATTGAAGTAAGCTTCGACTCCTTTGAATGGGTAAAGATCTGCCACTTCTTTTTGAACCTCTCCATTATCATCAACATATTTGAAGCACTGATGAAGGGTTGAAGGAACAATATTATGTTCATGCAAGAAAGGTCTCCCCAATAGAGCATTGTACGAGCAACCATGATTGTCGATGATGTAAAAAGTAACCTTAGTACGAAGATCGCCTATTTGAAATTTATGGCAAATCTTGCCTAAAGGCTCACTTTTTCCTTGATTGAATCCCAAGATGGTAGTGATAGTGCTGGAGAGACTATGCACAGGTATCTTCAATGCATCTAACATAGCCTTTGGCATAATACTGAGAGCGGATCCTGGATCAATCAGTAAACGATCAACCTTCATAGAATCAATATATCCTGTATGATATAAAGGACGGTCATGTCGATTATCCTCTAGCAGCATATCGTCCTGCGTAAAGGTAATGTTTGGAATAAATTCTAATACATTATGGCAATGAGAAACAGGTTCTGTTTCCAACTTCTTGAGAAGAGTTAAGCAGGTTTCTGCTTGCAGCAGTGCTTCACTTAAAGTTTTTCGAGTCTCTTTAGAGAGACGTAAGAGCTCGAAGATTGATAATTTAGCTGGGGTATTGGCTAGTTGAGCCAATATATCAAAATTATAAGGCTTTTCAAGTCCTGTAGGAGATGACTTCTTCAATGGTTTGTCGAAGCGGACTTGTTGTTTGCCTTTGTCAGCTGCTGTTGGTTTAGAAGGAACTGTCTCAACAGGAACATTTAAAGGCTCTTCAGTAGAGACTGGAGTTGAAGCTGTAGCCGGAGGAACGTCAGAAATTTCTTCAAGAACTTCAGCATAATCTTTCAAATATACTTTTCCTGACCGAGTTCCAACATGAACTTCAACTTCAGATTCTGGTTCAAGGTCTATGGAAACCATGCTGCAATTCTTTATTTTGCTCTTGGTTCTTTTATGTTTGATGAAAGCTTCATTCCAGAAACCAAGGCCAACACGAGATTGATTATGTCTCATGGTGATGGCCAAAGGTGCTCGGAGTCCCTTGCCTGAGTTCAAACCTGGGGCAGTGGCTAGATCATAACCCATCTTCACCATCAATTCACGAGATTGTGAACTGTATAAATGAAAAGCAGGTTTGTACCTATCTTCAATTTGAGGTACAGATTTTATCTTCGTAGAGAGTGAATTTCCTGCTGAGATGAAAGTAGAGGTTAGATAAAAATCGGGTGAGAAACTAGAAGTCACATTGCATGACTTAGTCTTCCCGAACTTCTTTTTAGATGAGGAAATCTTCCGAGGAGAAGAGGAAGACGTCTCAAACTCTGTCTTTAAGTCTGGGTGAATCCACATGATTTCTTCCTTCTTAGTTGTGACAGGAACAAGTCCGTCATTCTGTGCTGGTGGGATGTTTATAACTTCGAGAGTTGCTTTGGGGATAGGAACAATCCCACTTTCCACCTTTAAGGGAGGGAAGTCACCGAACTGTATTGAAATTACATTTGCTGTGACTGTTTTGTCTTTGGGTGTTAATGTCACAGCTCCTGATTTAATCATCTCTTGAATCTTCCCTTTTAATACATAGCAAGACCGGATTGTATGACCCAGCATTCTATGATATGGACAGTATTTTGGATGATCTGTCTTATTGGCTTCATCAGGCTTTTTAATTTCTGGCAATTGAATCTTATTACCTTTGAGTAAGCATTCAAAGATACCCTGAACATCGTCATCATCGAAAGAATATTCTTCTTTCGGCCGAGGAGATCTCTGTTGTTGATTTGTTGGAGCTGAAGTAGCTTGGGTAGTCTTTACCTCTTGACTACTGTTTTGGAGATTGACTTCAAGAGCTTCTTTTCCTTTGCGATTGTTGGGTCGAGTACTATTGCTAGCACTCTGATTTGATTCTTTGGGAGCCATTTGTACCCCCAGACCCTTAAAGGTCTCAGCACTGACCTCGACAGCCTTGGCACTGACGATGAATGAAGGCCAATCTTGGAACTGAGTGGACCCTGTCTACATGCTGATAATTGGTAAGAGGTTCGACTTGCAAGTGTCGATCGTAACAGCATCAGGAGTTCCAAGAGGCATTTTGAGGGCTTCTCTTCTGAATCTCTCAATGAATTCCTCAGTGGTCTCATTATTCTTCTGTTTGATTCTTATGAGGGCCGACATGGTCATATCATTGAGCCCTTCATAGAATCGTTCAAGAAACATTTGCTTAAAACCGGCAAATGAGGTAATGCACCCATTAGGGAGACTTCTATACCATTCATAAGCCGTTCCTTTGAGACATCCAATGAACACCCGAGTAAGGAGAGCGTTACTTGGTTGCAATTGATCAGTCATTACTTCAAAATGATTAATGAACTGACTTGGAGAGGTTGTCCCATCATAGAAAGAGATGGTCGGAGGTTTGTATTTTGGTGGATATGATACCTGCTTCCATTCTATCGGATAAGGCTGTTTGATGCCTAACCTTTGTAAACCATCCTTCTGTTTGAATGCCTCGAATTGAGTTTTGAGATTCTTCAATTCTTCAGAGATAACTCCCGAAGATTGTGGAGTTGTGGCTTGTAGAGTGTAATTGGGAGGAGGGACTGCAGCATATGTACCACCCCCAGCTCCAGAGTGACTTGGTGTGGTTTGTACAGGAATATTAGATTGTACCCCAGGAATAGTAGAGGGTTCGGGGTTTGGAACAACAGGGGTATTCAATACCACTGGTGGTGTTGTCTGTTGTTGAGCCTGCATTAGAGTGTGCATAGCACTCAATGTATCTGCCATAGCTCGCAATTGTTGTTCTAAAGAAGAAATCCTCTGTTCATGAGCCTCATTGCTAGTCGAAGGTTCATGATCACTTTCTGCCATATAAGTGATAATCATTCGAGGAATAGATGATGAAACAGTCTGTTCTAAATCATCACTGTGTGAATCAGTATCTTTCCCAGGGCTTTTTACAGGAGTCAATACTGGAAAATTGGACTCTCCAAGGAAGTCTTCTGTGATCTCCGGATTACCACTTGGATGAGAAGAAGAAGAGGCTCTGGTCAAGGCTCCGGTCCTGGATCGAGTGCCGAGATAAACACCATCTTCAGAGTCTGATATAGCATCAGACCGTATGCTACCCCCAATGTTTTTGGAAGTCATGTTGACAGAAGCATAAAGAGGTTCATCTTCATCCAACATTGGTTCATATTGAATCCGTTCGAAAACAGATTGTCTTTTTGGTGAACAACAACATTGGATGACAACCCGAGGTTGGAAGTCACAACCATGCTTTTCATGGCGAATATGGGCAATGTCATAGCCAGATGGAGTGTCAATTCTCTGTTTATTTTGCAAATATTCTCGGAGATCTGTAGGAACAGATTGGGAAGTATTTGAAGATAGTTTCTGTGTAGAAACTTGTCTTTTGTTCTTCTGTCTTCTTGGTTCCTGAGTGTATAAAGACTGATTAATTTGAGCCACATAGTTCTTGGCATATTCTGCATCAGGGTCTAATATACTTGTCTCAGTGGAACCGAACCGATTCTGATTAAGCTTATTACGAAGATCCGTGGGAGATTTGACTTTGATATCAGTCTTGGATACTTGTAATTTGCCTTTCTCAGACCGAGAAATTTTGAGAGAAGGAAGATGAGTATTATTCCGACTAGGAGTCGGTAATAATCCATCTTTGGAGGAGTTAGCCAAAAGGCGTTTTCCATTGTTTGATCTAGTAAGAGTACTAGTCAAATTAACTCCAGAGGTAAAGACCTTAGGAGTAGAGGAGTTGACTAAAGAGTCTTTCTCCTTGGTTGGCACAAGATGTGCAAGTTGAGGGGGAATCATTTGTATGTTCTGTGGAAGAGAACCCCCAATTTGATTTTCAGAAACAGTCAAAGGACTGTATTTATTAGCATACGCTGACTTCAGTTTGGACTTCTGGTTATACGCTGCCTTTTTATTAACATACACTGGCTTTGGCTCAGCGTACGCTGCCTGATGTTGGCTTTTGTACGCTGCCTTTGCCGTACGCTGCCCTTTGAATGCCATACGCTCAGAGTCATCAATGGCTAAAGAGCCGACTGCTGTCGTAAGAATAGAAGGAGAAGGGACTTTGACATGTCCAGAGATGGTTTTCCTTGGACACATTGACTTGGTTAAAGAACCAATTTTGTCAGCGTGACTAGGGGAAACCATTGTTGCCGTGTTCCGAAAAGCCGAAGTGTGCTTCATGGAAGTTGAAGACGTGTTCTTGTCAGCATGAGAAGTGACAGAAGCGTCTCGGATTGCTGCAGAAGACTTAGGGACATAGACGGAGTGTCCCTTCTTCTTGGCAACAGGAAGAGCGGAGGAAGCAGTGCGGCCCTCCTTCGCCTTGAGCATTTCTTCATAAGCCGATTGGTCGAATTGTACAACCATCGTCTTCTTCGTCAAGCCGATCGACGAAGTATCACATTGAGTTGTTGCTATCTCATTGGAGGAGACAGCTTTCCCCAGCAGAGTCGCCAATTTGTTTTCTATAAATAAATTCACTTTATTTATTTTGTATCTGAGAAAATTACAACTGTAGGAATCTAATCTAGAAGATGATTACTTTATCCCTTGGACGATGCGATAAAAAAGACTCGAACTTTGAAGAACTTGGACAGCAACTGGGCAATCTCTCTGTTCTCTCTGAAATTGACTGTAGTCTCTGATGAAGATGAAGAAACTATTTTTTATAGAGTTCAGGATAACTGTCCTTAAGCATACGCTCAGGTAGTTACTTGACGTGTGCATAACTGCAGGGACGCGTGGCGAATTCTGATGGAGACACATTAGCGTGCGGTTGAAAGTAGTGGAGCATGTTCAGGAGAGATTGATGGCCTGGATGCCACGTTGCATAACTTCTAGAGAAGTGGATAACTGGTACAGGACACGTGAGAACGTGTGTTGACTGTAATCCTGGATATGGTTGCTGTAATACGCTGCCTTGTTGAAGGAGAGTTTATACGCTGACTTGGACAGCGTAGTGCCATAGGAAATCCATACGCTCACTTTATGGGCAAGGAGTCATGTGAGGTCATACGCTCGCTTGGTTAAGCAAGGAATCATGTGAGGTCCATACACTCACTTGGTTAGCAAGGAATCATGTGAGGTCCATACGCTCACTTGACTGGGTGAAGAAGGAGTCATGTGAGGTCGATACGCTCACTTGACTGGGTGAAGAAGGAGTCATGTGAGGTCGATACGCTCACTGGAGAAGTGGCCACGTGGCTATCATCAATCTTCTTTGGTACACCATATCTTCCCATAGCTGACAAAATCTTCTCGAGCGTCGTGACTGCGGATTTGATGGCTGACAGACTGTCATAACTGACAGTAATGATGGCTTTTGTATTTATGAAGGCTGCTGAGTTGTCCTCGTAAAAGACAAAACCGACTCTTCGAAAACCTATACGACGGTTACTTTTCTCGTGACAGCTGTCTTTGCTCGAAAGATGAAGTGTCAGATTCATTCCTCATTTAAACATATGCTGTGCTGTTACTTCAGTAAATAATAAAATATTTACTGAGCGTATGGCTTTTGAATGAGCGTATGGCTTTAACTGACATCTGTCTTTAAGCGTATGGATGAAAATGACAGCGTGTCATAATTTTCCACATCCTACAGGATGCTCGGATGAGATGTCGATCTCTACGCAGATCTTGGCGTAGTTGCCTTTGGAGAGGTTGTGAGTCTCCTCTGCGATGGCTACTAGGGTCCCGAAGGAGCTGGCAATTCTCTTGAGCGCTGCTGGGGTAAAGCAAACTAGGGGAATATTCGACAGAGTGATCCACGTTGAGATGATCTTGGAGTCTTCCTTGGGGTTGAAATAGGGAGTCCATTTAGCGATCTTCACGGTTAGGGGTCCTATGTTGGTTGTGCCCTTAGCCCTTACCAAGGAGCAGTCGGTGTCGGAGGAGAGATATAGGAGGATGTGTTTGGAGTCCAATGGAGTGACCTTGTAGGCGGATGAGAGACCCCACCTAGCAATGGTTTCTTTGGTAATGGGCAGTTTGGGGCATCCGGATTAGAATTTGAGCACAAAGGTCCTGGAGAAGGAGGATGATAGAGAGGTGATTTCATCGTTGGAGAACGACACTGTAATGGTTTGGCCTTCAAAGGGAGCTGAGAACTCGATCTCAGGAAGATCGATCTCCTGTTCGCTGGAGGGAAGTGTAGCTGCCAGGTCCGGTCTTAGGATCTCAGCGAAGGATGGAACGTACGACTTCGGGATCGCAGCGGAGGCGCGGTCGGGGAGAGGGAAAGGAAGTTGCCCGACTGAGATGATATCACGGCCCGAGGAAGAGCCACCAAGCTGAGGTTGGCGGCTATCGGATCCCTCTGAGAGGGGATAAAGGTTGACAAGACTTATATCGAGCCGCGATGGGCCAGGAATCTTGGGCGCATGGTGAATACGGGGAACCGCGACGTATGTGCTCGAAGAGCTGCCCGTGGGCGCATGGCAGCTGACAGAAAGGGCGCATGCGCTCGATGATCCGTGTACAAAGGATATATGACTGAGTCTGTAGGGGGGAGGCACATAGGCCCGGGGAGCCAGAGATGTGGGCGCATGGGCCCCATTAGGAGAAATGGGCGCATGGGACTCCGCGGGAGGGGAAAAGCTGCTAGGGGTCTCACATCCGCCAACAGGATGGGCCGAGAAGACGCATGGGCCCCTGAGAAATCTGTGGGCGCATAAGGCGCCACGAGGATGGCGCATGCCCGAGAAGAGGAGTCAGGCGCATACGCCGCCACGCGGAGGGGGGTTTGAGAACGCCGCTACGTGTAACAGGCGCATAGTCCCCGAAAGGGGGGAAGGGCGCATATGCGGGCGTGAAGTTCGAATTTGGCAAATTCAAATTCGAACTTAAGGGGATGATCCGCGTAAAAACCGATACGACGGTCGGGGCTAGGCCGTAGGCATGGCCGCACGTTGATGACGATGGTTAGGGCCACCTAAGAGGGGGGCGATGCCGGGGGGGCTGGGCGCCTCCGGGGACGCTCGGCTGAGCGGTCTGAGCGGGGATGGGCCCGACGGCGGTAGTGGGTGGCCACCGGAGCTTCGGGGCGACTCTGGTGGTCAAGAGGCCCACCATGGCCAGCTGTGCACCGGTCCAAGCTGCCAGGGGGAGGAGCTCCAGGCTACCGGCGATGGGCATCCGTGACTATCTCGAGAGCTGAGAGCCGGCCGTCGGAGGAGATACGGGCAGGGGGGCGGTTGACTGCCTGATCGCGATAGGGCCGACTCCATCACCGGAGGCGGGCGACCGGTGCTGTCGGCTCCGCTCGGCCGGGGGGCAGAACGGAAGGGGATCTGGAGGATTGGGGAAGGGGAAGAGCTAACATCTCAGAAATTATATATATATATATATATATATATATATATATATATATATATATATATATATATATTTGAATTATATTTTTTTAATATTATATATATATATATATATATATATATATATATATATATATATATTTGAGTTAACCAAAATATTTATCAATGGGTTTAATTTTTATACCGCAACCAACAACTACCTCATGTGGCCTATAGCTCTAACAGCAGGGTCGCGTCAGGCAGGCGGAACCAGACTCTAAGCCAAAGCTACTGACTCGAATCTTGACCCGTTATGGAGGATTCAAAACCTCCTCTGCGTAATAGCACGCTATAGCCGCGTGTTCTGTCCACCGCAGAACAGCAGCAGTACGCCTGTATGTTCAAACAGGCTGTCGACCTCCGCTCTGCCTTCCTTTTATATTTTGATTCTGCTCTCTATCGACCATTCCAAGCCTTGGCTGCCTCCTCCCTCTCCAGGAAGCTTACATCACCTTTCGTGGCCGTCGACGACGACCGGTATAACATCCCCTTAAATATCCCCGACCAGCCACCATCGCATCGCAAAAAATCCCCGACGATGCTCCATCATGCATGACCAATGCGATAACAGCAGCGGCCATGCAAGCATGCGAGTACAGGCACTGCAGCAGCGCGACGACTATCGTACACAGTTGGTCGCGACCACCGCGAGGCCCATATTGCTTCGACGACCCCCTGCGTGCCACCCCGGTATGTCATGCAACGTCCCCATACATATTATGGAAGATTTGTACGTTTCGCACGAAATCCTGTCGTGACGTGCGCAAAATGGAATCCAGATTGTATTTCGGGACAACAACTTTGGGCCTATTTTTTGGACATTTTGATCGTTGGATCGTCGATCTGATTTTTCTGTCTCAATCTTGATGTATATCCTTTTGCCCTCCTAAAATTTCAACCATTAATTTGATCGTTTGATTGATCAAAATCGACCACTAAGTTGTTAGATTAAATTGTATTATTTTTGGCAATTTTGTGGAGACAACTTCCCCGATTCGTTTCTCTCGTCGAAGCTCCAGTTGACGGACCACCAACCCTACTTTGTTGTAGGTATAATCATCTTTGTGTCATACAAATTTCTTCTTTATTGGATGTCGTTTGGTTTGTTAAAATCGATGCCAAAGTTGGCCTCTCGAAACCATTAATTTCCAACATATAAAATTACGATTTTGGACCCAGGATTCTGAATTTCAATTTTGACACCATCAGTGAACTCATGGCATCGTTCTTCCAAAATTTATATATAATTTGCTGAGTTTGGAGCAACGTGGCCCTGGCACGCATTTTCATACAAATCGGGTCCCAATGTCCAGGCCAACGAGTCATTTTGAGATCGGCTCATCGGAATCCAATTCAAGATATACCGTTGGATTTGTATCTCATCATTCTGGACTCGTGGACATGTAATTTTCTAAGTTTAGAAAACTTTTATTTTGGCACATTTTTTGGTGCAAAGCGGGTCTAACGACTGATATCATTTTAATCCGAAGTTACTATTTTTGCCCTTGTATCCAAATTAGACTTATGGACAGGCTACCCTAGCTAATTTGACTATTTTGGACACGTTGGTGATGTTTGTTTCATCATCTGACGATGTTTGTAGATTTTTCCTTCATGTATCACCTTTAATTATAATTCATTCATATTTATATTTGTATCTCGGATTCCATGCGTCGAAATTGAGATCAGTCGATTCCAATAATCTCACATCGCTAAAATTGACTAGCTGACGATGTGGATCACCATGATAAAATTGTTAACCTTACGATTGATCATTTTGTGTCAATTTGCGAGTCGTAGGCTTCGCTATACGAATACCGAAAAGTAAACTTGATATTTTAGCAATAATGATTATAGAGACTAGCGTAACCTAGTTCTAGATGATTAGTTAACAAGTGACTTAGATAACCTAAGGTAATATGTGACTAGAATGATCCAAGCTCTCTAGGAAGGAGTTATTACTCATATGTGGATTTTAGCGTGTGATATATGTTTATTTGTGATTTGGGTTGATAGATATTTACATGGAGTATGGTTCATTAGCTCATGGATGGTTAGACTTTGGTACTGCAGCCTCAGCATAGATTGGTCAACTCTAGGTAAGTATACCGTGCCAATTTGATATTCATTATTTACATGCTTGTTTCCTTATCAGTATTTTACTTGGATATACTGCTACATGATTCACCTGCTCTAATTGATATGATTACATGATTTTACCTGCTGGCACATAGACATGATACACAGATTCATATTGCATGGCATATAGGTGATTCATTTATATTCCCTGGATGTTTACTTGATGGTGGATTTTCTGCACATGCTGACTGGACTTCTAGACTTATTGATTGTTAGAGTCGGACTGGACGTGTCGTGGATGCGATGCGGGCAGTTTTATTAGGTGGGAAGGACGGTTACTAGACGAAGGAGCTAACTGTAGCTTACTTTATTGATGTTGTTGCAACTGGTGACTCGCACCACTGCACTTGTACCCCTTAGAGAAAGCATCTTTGTCGAACGTTGTCCTCAAGTGCATTTCACGCAGACTATATAGTTTGCTAAGTAGTAGTGTTACTGATTATCTGACTATTTTCTGTTACCTGTTCCTGGATTATTTGTTTACCCTCTTCACATGTTATTTACTATACTTTATTTTGGCACATATATTGTGTATCTTGCTACGTCCCACTGAGGACCTGGTTTGCTTCCAAGTGTATGTTGAGATATGACATAGGATATTGATGGTTACTTTTTTATATTACTCTTTCAGGTATCGTTAGTTGATGCCTTCGTATCATCTTTCTATGGTATTACGTATATAGTTTTCTTAGTAGTTTAGTAGAATTGTGGATGTATACATGGATACTTGGATACTTGGACAGATTATACGTATTCGAGTTGGACTGGGTCTGCTTGAATGCGTAGGTGGTCATTGCCTCGTAGCCTGATCCTGCATCTTTTGGGACTGGGGTGTGACATAGTTTTTATGGTAGCCCATGTAGGTCGAGTCTTCGTAAAGTGTAGGAAGTTGTAGTGGTACTTAGGACATGTGTGCTACTACGAGCCTGTGACCAATTGAGAAATAAGATTTGATAATACATCCATAACTAGGATTATAGGTTCTCTAGGACCCTCCAACATGATTGCTCTCATGTTATCTTCTTTCTTGACATGATTGCTTTCATGTTCATTCTTTCCTATGAATTGACTAAACTCTTCTCCGTTGACCTCTTGAGTAATTCCTCTCGTTCATTTTCGATAAATTATTTAAAATGCCTCATTGATGGGTCCAAAAAAAGTTTGAGAAAGTATATTTATTCTTGTATTATGGAATCAAGGGTCTTTGCAGCGGGAGAAATATTAGTAAGGCAGGATTTCAGATGACGACATCATGGTTACATATGTATCTCTAATTCTACTTAAACCACCTCCTATGCAATTTGATTAACCTTTTCTCTTGTACATCGCAAAAAGTTAGTTTGGAAATATTTTATGGATTTAGCCAAGATAAGTTTAAGAACCTATATTATCTGGCATAGTAATTGTGCACTGCAGCCATCCGTCGTATTATGGAACAAGGAAGTTATTGCAGCCAGATGCACACTGGCTTGACAGTAACTTCACCTAACATAATCACGGAGGTATATGGTTTTCGAGTTTTACCTCGACTACATTCTATGCATCTCGTTTGGCCTCATACCATTCTTGGAGATATTTCTACAATCTTTCCTGTCTTGCTTGACCCTTAACTTGGTTGAATATCATATGGATTTCTTGACCCAGTCTTAGGCCCTTATTACCTTCTATTTTTAATAGACAACTGAAATAGGAAAACCTCGTAGCTGTATTATATAATATAAATGGGTTATGTTGTTGGTGTGACTGGGTTGTTTGGGTGGTCTAGAGCGGATAAATTTTCTCATAGAATAATTGGGTTAAGTTTCTAGGATAGGTATTAATGACTTGCGATATGGGATAGAGTATTTAGAGTAACTGCAAGAAAGAAATTGAAGGATTATACTGTGACTAATAGTGATTGTGATAAAATAATGTGATAATGACTATTTTAGATACGAATGACAAATCAGAATAATAAATTCACAATCATGAGGATTTATAACATGTAAGATTTGGCGACTAGGCTGACTAGACCCTAATGATAGATATTGAACGTATAATTTCAAGGAAAAGCTGTAGAGAATGATTGAAGGCAATTAATACAAAGAGCTTGTGGATTGATAGAACGAGGATACTTAGGATAGGATAAGGAAACCAACTACTTATAGATTAAGATTGGAAAATAGGACCGATGACCAAACATTGTTGACATATATAGACATATCGAGGATGACCTATATTTGAGGGTGTACATGAAAGTTCCATTATGGTACAAAAGATTCTAAAGGACAAACGAAATAGTATATGGTAGAAGGACCTTGTTGAACCTAAACCAGAATAATCGTAAGGAGAAACAAAAGAGATGAACACAAGGATAGCAGATTGAGTAGTGTAGCCTTGGTAGAGACATATTATAGCTTGATCTATTGGATGATTTTTCTTTTCGTGGACGAAATTCTTGTAAGGTGGGTAGGATATAAACTCCCTGGATTTTATGATTCCTTTTTTTAAATTTTAAATAAATTATTTTCAATAGATATTTTATTTTACTTAGTTTTGATCAATAAATGTACTTCTCTGTGACTTTGATTTTTGGAGCACAAAAAAATGTCAATCTCTCAAAATTATCTTCATGATTTTTACAGTAGACAAGATTATATTTATTTTGATATATCATGTCCTACTCAAACTTGTTCCCTTACATTTCATTTGCATCGCACAACTTTCTGGTCAATTTATGCAATTTGACTATCTACCGTAAAACTTGACCGAACTTCCAATTTAATTTTGGGGCTCAATATCAATCCCACCTAATTGACCCAATATATAGTTTTGACTTATTTTGAGCCTACCACACACATGTCACTTGTATGCCATCCCATTGAGCTCCCGTATGCTATTATTTTATCAATGATCATAAATGACTTAAATTGTATTCATGATCGTCCCAAGCCCAAACTTAGCCTAATCGAACCCAAAATCCCAACCCAAATTTATGTGGGCGCCCTCATGCCACACCCAAACACCATACACCTTTTTACCCCTTCTTTTATTACTATTATTACTAATATTCCTATTATGATATGTATTATATAAGTTAGAAAGAGTAATCACTTTCTAATTATATATATAATATATATACTCTTAATTAAAATTAAACATATATCTATGTATGTGTGTATATATACGCACTCGACCCAAGACGGCAGGCTTGTCCCCTCGGGGGTTGCGCCCGCTGTCGCCTCGTTTCCCCCTAGCTCACTCTTCGAGGTCGTGTGATGTTCTTTATTCAAATCCATGTTTGAATTTGAACATCCCTGCGCCACCTGTTTTGGGTGGTCCAGTGTATTCCAAGTGGCGCTCGATCTACCTTGACCCTCCGGGTGGCGTGCCCCAGTTTGCGCTGCCTCCTGTCGGCGCTCATCCCTTTGGTCGGCCCCGCGCACTCTGTGAGTGGCGCTCTCCCTCTTGCTCAGCAGGGTGGCGTGCGCTTCGTTGCGCCATCTTCCACTGGCGTTTCCTTCGTACTTGCAAGACTGCGCCACTCGGCGTGCCTGTTCCCAATCGTCTTTATTTTGAGATCGCGTCGGTCTCATGCCCGGATCAGTCTCCCTCGAGGTTTCCACCCCCCTCGCGCTCTATCAGGTTCGGCCTGAGGTCGTGGCTGGCTCCCCCCGACCCACCTCTCGACTGCACGCCATACAGCCCTTCTGGCTCTTCCAGCGGACCTCTTAGCGCTGGCGCCTTCTCTTCTGGCTCCGATCCCTGCCGGAGTCGTACGCATAGTTCCCCCAGTGCATCCTTCTGAACCCTCCCCAATGGGATCTTCTGCCCCTAAGCGTCTCCGCAGCGGGTCTACACACCTTCACCCGATGCCATCCGAGGCGGGTCTGTGTACCATGGCGACTTCGTCTTTCTCCTTGGCGCTCCTTCCTCCAGCGCCATCCGTGGCGGGTCCACGCACCTTGGCGCATCCGTCTTCCTCCTCCCCTTGGGCGCCCCTGATCCTGCGTCGTTCTCGGCGGCCTCTTTTATGGAGATTGACTCATCTGGTGCAGGGCCTCTGCCCTCCGCGGTGCATTATGCGCTCCCTCCTAAGGCGCCTCCGCCCCGGGACACCCTCTGTTCTGGCACCATCCTTGGGGGCTCATCCTCGGCGCTCCTCTCGTCCGCACATCTCTTCCCCGTGTAATGCGCCCCTCCGCGATCGAACCTTCCCCCTGCGACTTCTGCCCAAGCATCCTCTTATGCTGACAAGCTTAGACCTGACAGATCTGTCAAGATTTCCCTGCTATTCTTCGATGTTGATCTTCTTGATGTTGATTACTCGACGGAAACGTCCGTGATAATGGTGCCATTCTCAGACATAGAAATGGCGTCGTTGTCAGCCTTCTTCCCGCATACCTTCGTCCTCAAATTTTCTACCGGATGCTTGAAACTTCTGAGGGTCCAGGAAATGATCGCCGGCTGGGGGCTCACCTCAACATATAGGGTGGCCCCCTTAGATCCCAATCACATCCTCATGCACCTATCCTCAGATACTGACCACAAGAACGTCTGGTCGAGAGGCACAGGTTGGTTAGATTCCTACCTCACAAAAATCGTCAGATGGTCCCCGAAATTCAACACTAAAGAAGACTCAGCGACAGTATCGGCTTGGGTGACCCTTCGCAATCTTTCCCTTATTTGCTTTGTTCTGGCTGCGTTAAAGCACATTACTAACTCCTTTGGGACGTTTGTGGCCGCAGCAGAAGAAACTAGTAACCTCTCTAAAGCAAACTACGCCAAAATATGCGTGGAGCTCGACCTATCGAAAGATCTCCCCAACCATATTCAAATTTTGCTCGACAATATGATGCACACCCAGCAAATTATTTATGACAATAATATCATCTTCTGCAAATACTGTCATATGCGTGGCCACTCCACCGAGCATTGTTTTCGTACGTACCCAGAACTGAGGAAGAAAGAGACTCGAAAGGGCGCCACTACTAAATCGGCCAGGAAATCCAATCAGTCCCATCAATCACCCCTCGTTCCTCTACCTAAATTCCACATCTGGTTTGAAGGCAGTGCCAGAAATCCCCGTATTGAAGATCTAGACTCCCAGGTAGAGCTATCGCGCCCTACAAATCCCTAGCTCTTAACGTTACCAAAAAATTTAACATCCTCGCTTCAGCAATACCAGATGCCCTATAGGAGACTTTCATCACTGACGAATCCTCAGGGGCCTACAACCCGGAAGAGGGGATAGAGAACATCGGGGACCCCGGTAAGGAGACAAAGCAACAGAGTCTCAAACACCCGAGAACCTTTCAGAATCCAAGTGGAGGGAGGACCCCCAACACCCCGACCCAGCACCCCCTCTACATCTCAACACGAGGCACCCATTCGAGCGAACGCGCTGGCCAACATTGGTCAAGCTCCTGTGGCCAGGTTTCAACAGGCTATAGACGCTGGCCTCACCAACTCTAACAGCTACTTCGGAGCCTTGGCCGAAATTGTTGGAGAGGTTTACATGAATCTGATAGAGAAGACAGTCAACCAAGCGAAAGACAGAACTACCAGGATGGACGGATAGGCGGAAGACACTACCAAAAAATTAAAATAACACGCAAAGGAGGCCATGGCCATGACCACTAGGTCAGCTGCGAAACTTACAAATCCTCCCTCCCCAACATCCTCAATGCTAAACATCCTTTCTTAGAGTGTTAGGGGCCTGACGAACAATCCCACCTTGAGAAGTTTAATTAGTCTCAAGAAAATCCACATAATATACATTTTTGTGATCATAGAACCCAAAATCACTCATAAGAAACTCAAATCCATTCAGTTGCAGTTAGGCTTCTCCTCCTGTAACCCCTCTTTCCAAAATCTTCAAATATCTTTTATTATTTTATTTGGATTAAAATAGTGATTTTTGGAATTTTATAAATATTTAATTTAATAATTATTATTATAAAAGGTCTTAGTCATAGTTAAGTTTTAGAGTGCAAGATGACTATAAATCATGGCACGGATAGTGCAGTGACGCGCTTTGACTAGTCTATTAGCCATGGTAGGGAAGGCCAAGCTATAAGCGTTTCCCAACTAGAAAAACCAGGCCAAGTTGTGACATGAGCCCTATAAATAAGTTAATTACTTATTAATTTGATCATTGATTTTGATGAGGCCCGATTGTGCTAAACTAGCCCGGACTGGACCCGAACCAAGCCCAGTCCCATGTAGTCATAAGGTGTGTCCAAATAAGTTCATGACGATACGTATCTTATGTGTGTGTGTCGTATTTTATTTTTAAATCTAATGACTATATTTTCCTAGATAATTGTATATATGTATTATAGATACCAGTATTATCTGATATTCAAGTGACAGTTATTTAAAAATAGGATAAGTAAATTTCTTAGATACATTTGAGCATTTTGGAAAGTTATAGGCTATGCGCGTACTTGCACGTGTATCGGATAGATAAATACATATATATATATGAGTTCAGTGTTAGTTATAAAAGTTTGGTAAATATATAGATATCGTATGTGTATTGCTATTTATAGTAATATTTTAATCTATTACAAATTATAGTAATATTTTATTTTTGAAAATATGATAGCATTGCTAAATATTTTTAGAACTTTCAATTTTAATATGCTAAATAAATACAAGGGTGGTTATAAGTGTGTATATACGGTATATATATGTATATTAGGCTTTATATATAAATAGAGTTTTATTTATAATTTTAGTAAATATAATCAATATATATATATATATATATATATATATATATATATATATATATATATATATATATATATATATATATATATATATATATATATATATTGCAACCATTGCTGCAAAATTATTTTTATAATATTTTTATAAGGGTTCCTCATATTTGTCTAAAAGTAGTATATACACATATGTGTTAACTTATATATATATATATATATATATATATATATATATATATATATATATATATATATATATATATATATTAAAATAAATAAATAAATAAATAAATAAATAAATATATATATATATATTAAATATATATATATATATATATATTAAAATAAATAAATAAATATATATATTTAATCAACAAAAGAAAAAAAAGGAACAAAGAAAAAACCCCTCATAGTCGCAAACAAACCCCCTCCCCAGGCCGAGAAGACCCGACCCCTTATAATAATGTGGTTGTGTGTATATAAAGGAAACAAGGGAGAAAAGAGTTACAAACCCTAACCCTAGCTCGACCCTCGACCCCGTGCGACCCCCAACACCCCGGTGCCATCGTGCGCGTCTGTGCATCACCGACGGCCTACCAGAGCGTCGCCAGGACCGATCGTGCTCGACAGCAGTGCACGGAGCAGCAGCAGCCGCAACCGTGATGTGCTATCTTCGTGGCGAGATTCCCGCTGCCTCGGTCGATCGTTTTCGGATTCGTCTTCGCTGGTTCGATCACAACACAACCCTCTTCACAACCCGGCATTTAGTTTCTGATGTATTCGCACAACCTGTCCAAGAAATCGACTCGAAGTCGATCAAAATTCTGTTCGCAAAATAGGGCATATAACAGTCCATGTACCCACATTGGAAGATCAATTTCGATCGATCTAGTACTAATATAGAAATTATACTTAAAGAAAGTTATAGACCACCTGACCAAGATCAAAACCTATTAATTACCTTATTTTATTACTTATTAAATTATGTTTAAAATTAGTTGGAAGTTGACAAAAAAAACCTATTTTCAGAAACTAAAAATTTGGGAAAAATCTCCGATATGTTGTCCGCCCCGACAAACCGGGCGACGTGGTCGCAAGACATAAGCATCGAATGGCGCGTATGACTGTTGTCGACATGTGGGATTTGACGGAACTCGATTTCGTGGCGCGTGCGCGACAAAATTGATGCGTGTCCGTCGAGATACCCCGTATCGGTCTCTTTGCAAACTAGCCCATAACTTCATATACATTCATCATCTCGAGACAAAATTTGTGCCAAAAGGACCGTATCATTTTTCTGGTCCTGTATGCCAAGTTTGGTCCGATTCCGAGAAGGTCAAACGGAATGCTATTTTGGCGGGCCCGCGACCTGATCCAACCGACGAATTTGTGCACGACCCGTCGGAATCCAACTTTGGACATACGATTGGGTATCAAAAAATTAGACCTGTAGACATATAGTTTGACGACTTTAGAGACCGTAGTTACTGGCATGCTTTTCGGTGCAATGTGGGTCCAACAGCGGACATCGTTTTGACCCAAAATTATTATTTTGCCCCTGTATTCAGAGTTGGACGTATGGGTCGGCTATCCTAGCTAATTTGACTATTCTGAACATGTTAGTAATATCTATTTTAGCATCCGGAGACTGTTGTGCGAGTCAGGCTTTTGTAGTTTACTAAGTGGTTTTGTATTGTCGGTTTCACCAGCAAAGGACCACAAGCAAGTGTACTTTCTGATTGCTTTCAATTCTGATAGTTTTTGCAGTAAATATCATACATATGATCTCTTGCTTATTGACACGCTAGACATACTAGTTAGTATCATGGACCTCTACTCATTATATTCTTATTTTATTATGCTTACCGTATTCGTGACTTGTTCGGGTCCATGAGTACAGGTCGGGAGAGGAAATATCTTAGTAGAACTATCCTTTATATCCCCCGTATATTTCGTCGAGAACAGCAGTCACACATTTCATGTGCGGGGTGCCTGATTTCCCCTTAGCCGTTCACACATCAAAACTGATATTTCAATACACGGAGGTAGTTGTCCCATTTATTTATTTTCTCACCACTTGTCATGTCACCAAGTTTACATATTCTCTTCTAATTGATATACCATGCTCTATGTTTCTGCTTTCATTCTAGTTTTACCATGACATCAGTTTACTTTCTAGTTTTCTTCCACATATGATATTTCTATGTATTGCAAATCCTATTCTATTGCGAATAGCCTGTCGGTTTGTGTGCTTGTTCCATTCCTGACTGAAAACCAACATTTTTTAGGTTAGCAGTAGCTTCTCTTAGCATTGGGAGATACGAGTATATGCTGAGAGCAACCATAGATGACTAGTTAGATGTATGGTAGTTTTCTATAATTGTGAAAGTTTATATTCTCCTTCAAAATGTAAACCTTATAAATTTTGTAAAGTTGTTTAGTCCTGTGAATGAGCAATAAAGTTATTCTTCATATAATTTTAGAGTATTATGGTTAGACAACATTCTACCGCCGACACTGTGGCGTAGGTTGGCTTGGACACACAGAAAAGCGGGTGCGGATCGTGACAAGTTTTTGGGGTGGCCCAAGCAGGTCTGTTTTCACAAAAGATTACGAAATCGTGGTAGTATCATATTATTCGTACTACTGCGAGCCTGCTACTAGGAAATGCTCATTCATATTAGAAATAATTTAAATTTAGGAGGATGACTAGGACTATGAGGCCCTTATTCAATTTGACCGCTGGATAGTTAAGATTGGTATACAGGTCATTTGATTTAGGTAGAATTCAATCCTATTAGATGACATGAGGAATTTTCATAGTGGATTGTATAGGAAGGTAGTACCTAAGGAGGGCAGACTCTTCGATCGATAAATTAGAACTTCTTAGAATCCAACCCTTACCCTTGATCGTGACATTTATCTTCCCCTCTTTACTCCTTCTCTCTCTCCAATTAATGGTAGCTCTCCCATTTACTGGCAGCAGAACAGAGAGAGAGAGAGAGAGAGAGTGACTGAATTAATTATTTTCTGTACAAGGCATAATATATATACTATTTTAATTTTATTGTACATATGCATTGTACGTATTGCATTAATGATATTTTGTTTTGGGTACAATATATATATATATTTATATATATATATATATATATATATATATATATGTGTGTGTGTGTGTGTGTGTGTGTGTGTGTGTGTGTGTGTGTGTGTGTGTGTGTGTGTGTGTGTTTGTATTAAAAATATTATGATCATATTTATTATTGTATTTAGTATTATCTACATTGTGCTTAAAAATAAATAGATATAAAAGTATTATATTTTGGGCTAAATATTGTGTTTAGATTCGGGTTGGTTATAATAGATAGGTTTAGTCCATATTCTTATATAAGTTTACATTTATAGGCTCTCTTTAAATAATAAATATTATATAGTTATAAAAAATGTTTTGGGCCACAAGATAAATTCTTTATTAATTATTATGGGCTAATATTGTTTTGGTTTAATATATGAGATTTTGGGTTTAGCTAGTTGTATTGGGCCAGATTGAAAGTAAATGGTTTATTTATAGTACATGGGCTTTTAAAATAATTGGACTATATAAGTATATATATGGGTATATATATACATGCATATGTATTAGACTAGAAGACTCATCATTATTTTGGCTTCAACTATCAACCCTCATAGTCTCTCATTCCATTTTGAATTGATACTTGAATGACAGACACTTACCTTTCTCCTATCTTAATCACCTTAGAATTTATTTAAATTATTTTTCTGCCTAGGCCGTATTACTTAATTATATTGATAATGTAATTTCCTAAAAGGTCAACACTCTATTCCTATCCAATGACTTTTGAGCTTAACGTGATCCAATCATCCATATATTTATTCCAACTCAGTTTTGTTGAAATTCAAGATATATATAAGTTTTCCCTCAAATGTTCTAATATTGGAGAAATAAAAATTAAATTTACATTTATTTTGTCTTTGATCATTTTTCCCTAATCGATCGTATAATTATGAATACCTTTACTTCAAGTACAAATACTAGACATTTCATATCATGATCGAGTTGTTTGAAACTTTGAAGCTTCCTTGAAAAACTCTTATAGATAGAGTTTGAAAGAATATTCGATGACCTATAAAGGCAAGACAGTTGCGCGCTGTCGGCACTTATTGAATTATCAAGACTGGTAGTTCACTGCAGCCAGCAGCGCACTGGCGTGGCATGACCCCTAAGTTGAAGTAATTTCAAGTAAGAGTATATTATCGAATATTATAAAAACTATGCCTTGTTTGTCCTATTTCTTCTTTAAGTTACTATGTTAATATTGGATAGAGTTGATAGAGTATTTGATACCGTATCCATACTTGAGTCATGGAAACAATAGTTGATTGTAGCCAGATGTACCCTGACGAGGCATAAATTTATGGAAAAGTAACTTCGGATAGGTTTACGATTTTTGTCACTCCCATTTTTCGTTATAATTATTTCTAGTATACGTGTACGAATTTATGACGTTTGTCAAGTGATCCGTGTTTTGACTTGTCTTGCTTAGCTTGGATTGGTATATTTTGGTTCGGCTTGGCTTGGCTATTCTTGGTTTGGTTTGGTTTGGGTTGAGATGGATAGGTTGGTATATAAACCAGCATCTCTCTCTCCTCCATAACTTTTCATTTATTTCTTTCTTCTTCTCCATAACTCCTCCCACCTACCCAAACCCTAGGCAAGTGCAACTTGGTTCATGATGGATCTCAAGTTTTATTGTTCCATTCTCTTCATTGCATGATTCTAAGCTTCTTTAGAACTTGATATTTTTGGTTTTAATGGATAAATTTTGGTAGATCCAAGTTTATAGTTTTTTCGGTTTTCTTAGTTTTGATCTCCTAGACTTTGTTATTTCTAAAATCTAATGGTTCTATGTTATGGAAAATTCAATTCTACACAATTTAGTCTTTCGGAAGTCTCGATTTTCACTTGTTTTGAAGAAGTTATGGCCTTTGGAGTTCATGGGTTCAACGAAGCATTTTTATGCGGGTTGGGGAAGATGAACAGTGTGGGCACGCGCCCCTTAGTGTCGCGCTATCTTGGTTGCGGGCGCTCCTTAGTGCCGCTCCATCTCGGTTGCATATGCCCCTTAGCGTCGCGCCATCTCGGTTGTGCGTGCTCCTTAACGCTGTGCCATCTCAGTTGCGCACCCAGCGTCACTTGGCCCTGCGCCAGTTGCCGTGCGCCACCTAGCTCTCTTAGCCCAGAGCCACAGAACCTCATTTCGCCCAGTGTCACCCAGCACCAATTGGCCCAGCGCCACTTGCCACACGCTACCTAGCTCGTTTGGCCAAGCGCCACCCAGTATCATTTGGCCAAGTGCCACCCAGCACTACTTGGCACAGCACCACATGCCGTGCACCACCTAGTTCTCTTGGCCCAGCGCCACCCAAGATCATTTGGTCCAGCATCGTTTTTCCAGCGTCATTCTTGCTATGATAGCCCTTGTCCCATATCTCCATGCTTGTTCGTATAGTTCTTAGTGTAATATCTTGACCGCGCATGCATCATGTACTTGGCCTAACTCGCGATGACCCAGCATAATAATTTGTTAATATTAAGCACGATATAGTTTGAGCATGTTTATGACTTGCTAGTATTGAACTTGACTTGACTTGGACATGATAGCATGAACCCGTCTTGATATTCGTGATAGTGGCCCGCTGAGGTGCACTCTTGAAAAGTACTCTTGACATGACTAGCAAACCTGACCTGACATGCTAGTGGCCCATCGAGGTGCACTCATGACAAATACTCTTGACATGACAAGTAAACCTGACATAACATGTATAATCTTGATTGTTGTTGTGACATCTATTCTTGTCTTGCTAGTGTAACCCTTGTCTTGACATCATAGTTGATTTTCATGATTGTGCCTGTACAAGCTACATGTCCTGTCTTGCATCATGTCTAGGACATGGATTCCTAGTTACCACGGTCAAGGATTCGTACTGAATCTGACTAGGTTAACAACTAGATTGATCAAGTAGTTCTACAAAGATTTTCCCAGTTACAGGCGATGCTGTTATCCCAGCCACACCTGTGGACTTGTAGCCTACCGACGAGTAGGGTGCATTTCCAGCACACTGTCATGTGTTGCACTCTAAGTCACCTATAATTCTCTTAATTCTTGATAACTCTTGTAACCTCGCCTGGATAACCTGGATAGTCTGCAGGGCTTGTGACTGCGGGAATATCTCAACTGCATCTTGTTAGTAACTAGGCCTGTGATAACCCTAGTTAGCTAATGATAGCAAGGCATAGTACTTGATTGGCCATGCCTGAATGATTGTCTCATAATTAACACGGGTATTATATTCCACCTCTTGATTTCTTTATGCAAGCTAGTATATTCTTTAAAGCATGTCTTTTCTGTTATTTAATTATGCTCTTTTATCAGTTTTTTCTGTTCTTTATATGCTGGTTTTAGCTCCTAAGTGGATCCTCCCTTTTGTGTAGCCAGCTGGTTTTGTGTGGCCAGATTTCGGATTAGCATCCGAGGATCTACCTGCCTTCCAGCCAGATGGTGAACACCAGACGTAATCCTGGTTACGAGTGGGTTTCTTATTTTTTCTCTCCCACTCTATTATAAATTATTCTTTTGAGGCATTTAGCCGTCGAGCAAGTGTTGCCTCGTATTGAAACTAAATTTCTGTTTACCTAAGGGCTGTAACATGATTGACAAATTCTAGGGTTGATCATGTATAACTTAACTCTTGCTAGTCTCACATTTTGTATGACTAGTTTCATGATCATCTGAATATGTAATGTTTGGGATGCCTTACTTTGTATGTCTGATGATCTAACATCAAGTTACAATTATTTGCTTGCTTGAGAATGAGACACTAGGCTTGTTCTTGACTATAAGAGACTGTTGGCTTGTAGATAAACCCTCATGCATCTAGACAATCGTGACCGTATTGCAAGGTGGGTTGCACTTTAATGTACCTAGCTGGCTGTGTCTATCCCCCGCTCTCTAGTATTCTGATTCTGGGGCATGACACGGTTTAAGTGGTGGCTCATACAGGTCTTATAAATCAAGATGTGTGAGGGTTTTACCGAATAGATGTCATAATTAGCATTTGCCCTTGATCTCTACTCGTTCTTTCTAATCTTTCTGAAGCTTGACCTGATAAGGTGCTTTATCCTTGATCTATCTTGGTCCTTCCTTATTGTTCCTTATGTCATTCTATTTATTGGCATTGTTTCTGATCCTACCGATCAGCCGGGTAGAGTACCCCCAGAGAACCAGCAACAAGTAAACCAGCAGCAAGTTGGGGACCAAGCCCAGCACTCTGGAGCAGCATCCCGAGTCATACATTTCGAAGATCCAGAGCCACCAGTTCAACCAGCCCCGTCTGCAGAGCCTGACAATGAAACCTTGATGGGACTCATCCGGGACTTGCTTGCATCACAAGACCGTCGGGGCGATGCCCTGCAGCAGACAGTATAAGATGCTATGTGTACAGTTGGCTATCAAGGGAATAATGCGGCTAACAGCTTCAAGCGCGTAAACCCTCCTTTCTTTGACAGCAGTGAACGTGCTATTGTTGCCGATGCTTGGATATAGGATATAGAGGTTATTCTGGAGGCAGCTCGAATTCCAGAGGAAGAGAAGGGGGCCGTTGTGCGCCTACAGTTATTGGACTTAGCCCGCGGCTGGTGGACGTTGCTAGTAGTTGGTTTGGTGACGCCTGTCTTGTGGGCGGTATTCAGTAACAAGTTCCAGACGAAGTATTTTGATGTAGTAGCTCGGTATGATCTACAGACCAGATTCAGCAATCTCAAGCAGATGGAAAAAACGGTCGATGGATATACGGTCGAGTTTTCGAGGCTTAGTCGGCTTGCTGCCACCTTGGTGGTGACCGAATTGGGCCGAGCACAACAATTTTAGTAGGGACTCCACCTAGAGATTATTCTAGCGGTGGAGCAGTTTGAGCACCATACATTTGATGCAGTTTTGCAAGCAGCAAGGTAGCATGAATATACTTCACAGAGGATAGTAGATCGAACTGGAGGACGGAGGAGGCCTCATGGACAGTTGTCTTAGTCATCAATCCCTGCCCTGGTAGCTAGGGCATTGACTATTGGAGCTTCTAGTAGGGCGACCATAGTTTCGTTAGTTCAACACTCGACTCTGATATATCCTAAGCAACAGAAGCAGAAGCAATCTTCCGCAATGGGCTGCTCTCATTGTGGGAAGCCTGAACATGTGGTTCCAGAGTATCGCAGAGTACAGGGGTTGTGCTTGGCTTGTAGGGCACCGAACCATATAATAGGGTCCTGCCTGCATAGAGCTAGTTCATCTTAGTCAACCCTAACCAGTCCATCAGTTAGGGGAGCAGTACTAGCTTTCGAGGCCATTGCCGCCAAAGGCACAGGCCTTCCAGTACCAAAGGCCGCAACAGTATGTTCATACCCAAGCTCGGATTCAAAACTGGCAGAGAGGTCACCAACATAGGGTTCCAGCACCAAGAGGACATGGTCAAGCTATGGATCTGTCAGTAGCAGAAGAATTGGCTTCAGGTGAGGTTGTGGCAGGTACCATTCTCGTCAACTATTTTCCAATATCAGTATTATTTGATTCGGGTGTATCGCCTTTATTTATGTCTGTACGACTCGCAATACAGATAGGACTGGAGCCAGAGTCATTATCTGTAAGACTCAATATACTTACTGGTAACGATCTTGTGGGAGTAGATAGAGTCTTTTCTTCGTGTCGAATCGTAGTTAGCGGTAGAGAGTTTCCCGCTAGATTGATATAATTTTCGATAGCCGACTATGATATAGTCCTAGGAATGGATTGGTTGAAGGATCAGTATACAAGAATAGACTGCTATGTTGGCAGGATTACTTTTGGTTTTCCCGGTGAACATGAGTTTTTGTTTTCCATAGGCGAAGTAGAACCTTCTACGCCAGTCTTGCGAATGGCAGTAGCAGAAGCAGTACAGTTTTCCAGGATAGTAGAAGAATTTCTAGACGTATTTCCCGAAGAGCTTCTAGGCATGCCGCTAGAGAGAGATAGAGTTCTCCATTGATTTGATTCCAGGACGGCACCAGTATCATAGAGAGTGTACAGAATAGCACCACCAGAATTAGAGATCCTGTACAAGATGATTGAAGAACTCAGAACTAAGGGATTTATTCATGCTAGTGGATCGCCTTGGGGAGCCCCGAAGTTTCTTGCGAAAAAGAAGGATAGTACGTCAAAATTATCTGTTGATTATCATACCTTGAATTCTGTAACAATCAAGAATAGATATCCCCTACCAAGGATAAATGACCTGTTCGATCAACTCAGTGGAGCAGCGGTATTCTCGAAGATTGACTTGCGATCGGGGTACTATCAGATCAAAGTCAGGGAGTAAGACATCCCAAAGATGGCATTCAGATCTAGATATGGGCATTGGGAGTTTCTCGTTATGCCATTCGGGGCGACCAATGTGCCGACAGTATTCATGGATCTCATGAATTGCATATTCATGCCTTATTTGGTCAGCTTGTGATAGTGTTTATAGATGATATCTTGGTCTATAGCAAGAATAAAGCATTGCATGAGCAACATCTCCAAGTGGTCCTTCAGATACTCAAAGAGTACCAATTGTACGCAAAGTTTAGTCAGTACAAATTTTAGTTTGATCGCATTTCGTACTTAGGTCATATCATCACCAAAGGTGGAGTGGAAGTTGACCCCCAGAAGATAGTGGTCATAGAGTCATGGCCAGTATCCAGTACCGTTGTAGAAGTTTACAGTTTTCTAGGATTAGCGGGCTATTACCGGCAATTTGTATCAGACTTTGCTAGGATTTCAGCATCATTGACGCAGTTGACCCACAAGGATGTACAGTTTGCTTGGACAGCAGAGTGTCAGAGTTCATTCGAGAAGTTGAAGCAAGGATTGATGATGGCACCCATTCTCACGCTTCCAGATAGGACTGGAGGATTCTCAGTTTATTGTGATGCTTCAGTCAGAGGATTGAGATGCGTCTTAATGCAGCATGGCAATGTAGTAGCTTATGTATCACGTCAGCTTCGTGATCATGAGAGGAATTATCCAACCCATGACTTGGAGTTAGCAGCAGTAGTTTTTATATTTAAGCTTTAAAGGTATTATTTGTGTGGAGATCGGGTAGAGAATTTTACCGTCCAGAAGAGTCTTAAGTATGTGTTTACTTAGAAGGACCTCAACATGTGTCAGAGAAGGTGGCTAGAGCTATTGGTAGATTATGACATCAACCAACAGTATCATCCTGGGAAGGCCAACGTAGTTGCAGATGCGTTGAGTAGAAGAGTAAGAGCTTATTTTTTAACAACACAGCTAGAGTTATTAGCAGATTTTCAAAAGATGGGAATAGAGGTAGTTCTTTCTACTAATGTAGAATTAATGGCCAGTATAGTTGAGAAGATCAAGATAGCTCAGTCAGCAGATTCTAAGCTTCAGCGGCTTAGGGCAAAATATGAAGCATGACAGAGAGCAGAGTTATTTATTCACGAAGATTGTATGCTTCGAAAAGAAAGGCGTCTTTGTGTACCCAGTGGTGACATCAGACACGAGATCATGGCAGAAGCTCACAGTTTACAGTATTCAATTCATTCTCGTAGCACGAAGATGTATCGTGATATCCGTCAGCATTTCTGGTGGAATGGCATGAAGAGAGAGATAGCTCGATTTGTCTCTCGTTGTTTAGTTTGCCAACAAGTCAAGGCTGAACATCAGAGACCAACAGGACTTCTTCAACCTTTACCGATCCCAGAATAGAAATGGGAGCATATTACTATAGATTTTATAACTGGATTACCTAAATCCCCAGCTGGAAGAGATGTTATATGGGTTATTGTTGACCGGCTCACGAAGGTAGCTTATTTTTTTCTTTCATAATTGGTCAGTCGACAGATCAGCTTGTAGAGATATACCTCAGATAGATAGTCAGATTACATGAAGTGCTAGTCAGCATCATGTCCGACATGGATTCAATATTAACGTCACACTTTTGGCGGAGTCTTCAAGAGAGTTTGGGAACTCGCCTCAAGTTTAGTTCAGCTTATCATCCGTAGATAGATGGTCAGTCAGAGCGCACAATTCAAACCCTTGAAGATATGTTACGATCCTGTACACTTGACTTCGGTGGTTCATAGAAAGATCACCTGTATCTAGTGGAGTTCTACTACAATAATAGTTTTCAAGCCAGTATCCAGATGGCACTATTTGAGGCATTGTACGGTAGGAAGTACATATCTCCTTTAACCTAGGATGATGTAGGCGAGATGCAGATGCTTGGTCCAGAAATGGTTACTCAGACTATCGTAGTGGTTAGACAAGTTAGAGATCATCTTCGAGTTGCGCAAGATCGTTAGTGCCATTGGGTCGATTCTCATCGGCGTCCTCTTGAGTTTTCTATCGATGACCACGTATTTCTTAGGATCTCGCCTACCCGTGGAATCATTCGATTCGGTGTACGAGGAAAGCCTAGTCCTAGGTATATAGGGTCATTTGATATTCTCAATTGAGTAGGGGATGTGTCCTATCGTCCCGCTCTTTCGCCATCATTACGTGAGGTACATGATGTATTCCATGTATCCAAATTGTGACGGTATATCCCGGATCCGAGCCACATCCTTGATCATTTAGAATTGATTGTCGGTACCAACCTTTCGTATAAGGAAAGGATCGTATCCATATTGGATCGAAGAGAGAAGGTACTGAAGAACAAGAGTACTAGTTTAGTCTGTGTTGCTTGTGGCCATCACTCTTTGGATGAGTCAACATGGATAAATGAGGATGATATCCGATCGCGATATCTATACCTGTTTGACTCATAAGGTATAATGTCTACCTTATGCCTTATGCTTTCAAATCCTTGCTTGCATGAATGGCTACTTGATTGACTGCTAGTCATAGATTGGTAGTATTAGTGTAGCTTGTCCCGACACCTCTAGCCTCTTGATTAAATTTCGAGGACAAAATTCTTTTAAGGAGAGTAGAGTTGTCACTCCCATTTTTCGTTATACGTATTTCCAGTATACGTGTACAGATTTCTGACGTTTGTCAGGTGACCCATATTTTAACTTGTCTTGCTTAGGTTGTCTTGGTTTATTTTGGTTCGGCTTGGCTTTGCTTTTCTTGGTTTGGTTTGGTTTGGGTTGAGATGGAGAGGTTGGTATATAAACCAACATCTCTCTCTCCTCCATAACTTTTCATTTATTTCTTTCTTCTTCTCCATAACTCCTCCCACCTACCTAGACCCTAGGCAAGTGCAACTTGCTTCATGATGGATCTTATGTTTTATTGTTCCATTCTCTTCCTTGCATGATTCTAAGCTTCTCTTGAACTTGATATATTTGGTTTTGATGGATAAATTTTGGTAGATCTATGTTTATAGTTTTCTTGGTTTTTTTTATTTTGATCTCTTAGACTTTGTCATTTCTAAGATCTAATGGTTCTATGTTATGTGAAATTCAATTCTACACAATTTAGACCGTTGGAAGTCTCAATTTTGACTTGTTTTGAAGAAGTTATGGCCTTTGAGTTCATGGTTTCAACAAAGCATTTTTATGTTGGTTGGAGAAGATGAACAGTTTGTGCGCACACCCTTTAGCGTCGTGCCATCTTGGTTGCACGTGCTCCTTAGCATAGCGCCTTCTCGGTTGTGCACGCTCGCTTAGCGCCGTGCCATCTCGGTGGCGCATGCTCCTTAGCGTCGTGCCATCTCGGTTGCGTGCACCCCTTAGCGCCGTGCCATCTCGGTTGCGTACGCTCCTTAGCACCATGCCATATCGGTTGCGCGTGCCCCTTAGTGCCGCGCTATCTCGGTTGCGCACGCTCCTTAGCGCCGTGCCATCTCGGTTGCACACCCCGCGTCACTTGGCCCAGTGCCACTTGTCGTACGCTACCTAGATCTCTTAGCCCAATGCCACCCAGTATCATTTGGCCCAGTGCCACCCAGCACCACTTGTCGCTTGCCACCTAGCTCTTCTGGCCCAGCGCCACCAAGCATCATTTGGCCCAATGCTATCCAGCGCCACTTGGCCCAGTGCCACTTTCCGTGCGCCACCTAGCTCTCTTTGTCCAGTGCCAAACAACATTATTTGGCCCAGTACCATTTGTGCAACACCATTCTTGCCATGATACCCCTTGTCCCATATCACTACTTGTTCATATAGTTCTTAGTATAATATCTTGACTATTGATGCATCTTGTACTTGGCCTAACTCGTGGCGACCCAGCATAATAACTTGTTAATATTGAGCACGATACAGTTTGAACATGTTTATGACTTGCTAGTATTGAACTTGACTTGACTTGGACATAATAGCATGAACCCCGTCTTGATATTCGTGATAGTGGCCCGCCGAGGCGCACTCTTGACAAGTACTCTTGACATGACTAGTAAACCTGACCTGACATGCTAGTGGCCTGTCGAGGTGCACTCTTGACAAGTACTGTTGACATAACAAGTAAATGTGACATGACATGTATAATCTTGATTGTTGTTGTGACAGCTATTCTTGTCTTGCTAGTGTAGCCCTTGTCTTGACACCATAGTTGATTTTCTTGATTGTGCATGTATAAGCTGCCTGTCCTATCTTGCATCAAATCTAGGACATGGATTCCTGGTTACCACGATCAGGGATTCATACTGAATCTGACTAGGTTAACAACAAGGTTGATCAAGTAGTTCATATAGAGATTTTTCCAGTTATAGGCGATCCCGTTATCCCGGCCACACTTGTGGACTTGTAGCCTACTAACGAGTACGGCGCATTTCCTATACACTGTCATGTGTTTCACTCTAAGTCACCTAATAATTCTCTTAATCCTTGATAACTCTTGTAACCTCGCCTGGATAACCTGGATAGTTTGCAAGGCTTGTGACTGCGAGAATATCTCAACTGCATCTTGTTAGTAACGAGGTCTATGATAACCCTAGTTAGCTAATGATAGCAAGCCGTAGTACTTGATTGGCCGTGCCTGAATGATTATCTCATGATTAACATGTGTATTATATTTCACCTCTTGATTTCTTTATGCAAGCCAGTATATTCTTTAAAGCATGCCTTTTGTGTTATTTAATTATGCTCTTTTATCAATTTTTCGTATTCTTTATATGCTGGTTTTTGTTCCTAAGTGGAGCCTTCATTATGACACTTGCTCTTTCTGGGATCTGATCCAACTGGTTTTGTATGGCCAGATTTTGGAGTAGCACCTGAGGATCTACCTACCTTCCAGCCAGATGGTGAATACCAGACGTTATCCTGGCAATTAGTGGATTTCTTATTTTTTCTATCCCACTCTATTATAAATTATTCCTTTGAGGCGTTTAGCCGCCGAGCAAGTGTTAGCTCGTGTTGAAACTAAATTTATGTTTGCCTAAGGGCTGTAACATGATTGACAAATCCTAGGGTTGATCATGTATGACTTAACTCTTGCTAGTCTCACATTTTTTATGACTAGATTCATGATCATCTAAATATGTAATATTTGGGATACCTTACTTTGTATGTCTGATGATCTAACATCTTGTAACAATTATTTGCTTGCTTGAGATTGAGACACTAGGCTTGTTTTTGACCATAAGAGACTGTTGGCTTGTAGATAAGCCCATATGCATCTAGACAGCCGTGACCGTATTGCGAGGTGGATTGTACTTTAATGTACGTAGCTGGCTGTGTCTGTTCTTCGCTCTCCAGTATTCTGGTTCTGGGGCGTGACAACTTTCGAATATTGTAGAGGTTATATCTTCATTGGCATATGACTATTAAGCTTCGAAATTGTTTTGTGCCTTATTTCTAGTTACCGTCTTTTTAAAAAATTGGTTGTTCTTTATTTGTTCTCACTACACCAAAATGGTAATTTTGGAACGGTAAAATTCTGTTCCAAATAATTTTAGGAACACTTTTATTCCGTGCCTATTTTTGGGCTGCCAAAATTCTTGGAACGGAATAAAAGCGTTCCAATGGACAATTATTGGAACACTTTATATGCGTGCCAGTGTTGGAACACTAACAAAGCGTTCCAAATAAAGAGTTCCAATGGATAATTTTTGGAACGCATTATATGCGTGCCAACTTTGGAACACAAAAAAGCGTTCCTAATTACGAGAAATCTAATTTAATTTTTGCAGACCAAATAGAACGGATGTAATGTGTTCCAGTGGTTGAAAAACATTCCTATCAATTGCCCAGATTTTTTTTGAAATACCAAACCTATAATTTGAATTTATATATAGATAAGTTGGAACCCTCTCAAGGTTTTATAAAAGTAAAACTGATTATAATATAAAAGAAAGTAAACAAATGTCAATAGCATAAATACACAAATAATAGATAAAGATAAATTTAATAAAGTCAAAATGTCTTACATAATATTGTATCATGTTTAATACAATTTTACTCGACTACGATTCTAACAAAATGTCCTAGTAATGTGAAAATAATTTGAGATCTTTTCCTAGTTCTCTTTCTTCCCCATAGCTAATTTTCCATCGTTTTTTGATCGAAACTCTTTCATTGTTGGGATGGACATTGGGCCTGCAAAGTCGAAAGGTCAAAAAAAATTAGTGGAGAAAAAAAGATCAAAAAAGAACGAAGAGTAACTCGACAAATCCATCCCAACTTTCCAAATAAAAATAGATATTTCACATGTTGAGATTATATTCAATTTTCATAATATATATGGAATATGTACACGAAAAAGAGAGGCTTTGACAAGTAGACATAATATCCAGTAACAATTGCTCCTAGGAGAAGTGATAAAATAAGATGCAGATGAACTTGTAGCAAATATTGTGCCATAACACCAACAATATCTACAAGACGAAATGACAATAAGTGGTAGAATAAAGTGCACACTATATAAAGAATATTTGTCGAGGAAAATCGTACCAATCAATTCACTATCTCTATCTTGTATATATTTCGTAGATGCATTGAATATACATGTATGCTTAATATCAATTGAGTTCCAGAGTTTTATTACTAGCAGAATGAAGGTCCATGTTTTCTTTTACAGGATTTCTTGCATTATTAAGAAAGTGATTTGATAAAAAAAATTCAACGTGTGCACAAATTGCAATCTTAAATATGGACTGAAGGAGCAGTTGAGGATGTCAAGCCTCATAGAGCATTCAAATTATAAATTAAACATACAAGCTGTGATACAAATTCTGATGCATTCATACAATACAAGTAATATTTTCAGTTCCAAATTGGTGAAACAAAATCCTGATTTTATGCCTCTACCTTTTCGTTTTCATATTCACCATAATCTTCCATGATTCTTACAACCCGTTATGAACCTTTAAAACAAAAGTTGTCATCTTAGGTTTAGCACATTAGCATCTTGCTACTCACAAGATGCTCTTCCTAATAGCACATGATAGGTATACTGGTCTTCCCAAACCTACCACATGTTGTCAATACACAATTATTTTTTTCTAAATTAAATAAATTCTAAGGGGCCTATCTGATACTCATACTACTGATAGAGAAAATTAATAAATGTCTAGAACTTACTTGGTAGAATCCTTGACCATGATAAGGAGAAACTGTAGGAGTTAACCCCTAAGGAATGCATCAGCTCCACATCCTCCTGTTTTGAGTACCATTTATTTAGTTTAAAATAACACTTAATATAATCATCAAAATGTTCGTGAAGAGATGGAAGGCTAAGAATGACTTACTTTTCTAATAGCTTCTCCTTTAAGAGTCTTACTAGCATGTAAGAAGTTGCTTAACATGGTTATTGACAAGGTGTAATAGTGAATAAGAGTCTTACTAGCATGTAAGAAGTTGTAATGGAAGAGCACTAAACATAAGAAAGAATTGGTCAAACAGTAGAAATGCTTCTTGATGCAGCCATGTATGTGTCATCAATGGCAAAAACACTACTACTGTACTATTTTCTTTATGAATATTATAAATATAATTTTAAACCAAAACCTATATTAGCTGGACTTGATCCTGAAGTATATACAAAAATGTCCAAGAATTATTAGCTTTCTAGTTCACTGGTCTTATATATCCGAGAGCTTGTAAGCACCCTTTCACTTTACTGCTGCTTCGCTTATTACTGCTTTGTACTGCACCTTTCACCTTATATGGCTTCACTTATCAGAGTTGGGTGGATTATATCCCCATGGGTTCTTGCTAGCCCAGTTCCACTGATCCCGGCACATCTCGTCAATACCATACTTAGCTCTGCAAGGATGAAAATGCCATTAAAATAACAAGAATAAGACTAAACAAAACACAGCGATCAAAGAAAACAAAAAGTTAAAAGATGGTCAGAAAAGAGTAGATTGCAACTCACTTCCAATTCAACTCCTTCTCAGCTTTGGCAGTTGATGCATAGACTATTTCAGCATCACCAGGTCGCCTTCAGGCCATGATCAGAGGGACAAGTATCCATAACAAAAAGATGTATCAAATTTTCAGAATCTTAGTGTGTGTATGTGTGCTAGATTGACATGTAACTGTGAATATCAGTGATCTAGTTTGGATATGTGCAGAACTAGGTGCAGCAGTATAGGGGGGTTCCTGGATGTTTTGAGCAGCAGCTTCTGCAGTTTTACGACATCATGTTATCAACTATATCGATATGTTGCTAAGACAAGTATAACTTCCCAAATCCATATGTTGCTAAGACAATGAACTTGGCATGAAAAGTAAAAGTACGTACCAAGTTGACAACCAGTCAAACTCATGGCCACATCTTGTATATAGCCTCTCTTGTATATTGTTACACTCTATAGATCTTAGTTATTTTATACACTATTTCCAGTTTTTACATGTCTCAACTTGACATAACTATGTTAGTAATTCCATTTTATAGTTTCTTTGAAACATAGTTGAATCGTAAGAAAATATTTCTCAAAAGCATCTAAATATAAAAGACAATTCTCGAGTCAGTAAGTCACTCCAACTTGTTATTTCCTATTTTCGCCAATTTTAGCCAATAGACCAGAAAATACTAGTTTTGCTTATAACTTGGACAAATATATACATACCAGTTATAGGCAGCTGTAGTAGACGAATTTGCTATTAGTGTTCCCTTGGGAATGAACTAGGAAACAGGAAAAAATACTATGTTTACACATAAACAGCTAGAAAGATATCCTTTTTTTTTAACTCTCACTAATGTATGGATAAGGGTGCAAAATGCTTCACATATACTCATGCTTGACATATGTTATACTACCAGGTATCAGCAGACAGAAAATTATGGAGGTTAAACAGAGGGACCTATATAAGATTGGATCCCACTAACTGATTTCTATTCAGAAATTAACACAACTTTTATATCATGAAACACACAATATGCACAGATCAGTTATAATTGAAAGACCATTCCAAATTAAATGGATAATATTTTAAACAGGTAGAAGAGTAGCTTTCACTTAATTAGCAGTCATATTTAATCAGTATGTGCACGGTTAACGAAAGAAGGCACAAATTAATACTATACGAAAAGGAACAAAGCAGATAGATAATTCATACCTTAGAACAACGAGAATCTTTAACATTCTGTAAGGTTGATGTCGTACACGACATGCCCTCTATGGGTGATGGCCCCATAACTGATTTGGACTTGCCCGTTTCAGCATGCTCGTATAAAGAGAATAAATCGGTCAGCATACCAGGTTGAATCTCAACATTAGTGGCAGGCACATTGATCTTAAAAATCTCTTTCAAGTAGTCTTTAACGACATTGATACCTTCAAAATCAACTACCGGTGTAGGTTGAACTGTCGTTATAGAATGAAAAATGGCTGTTACGATGAAGTAAAATAACAAAAACATGTAAAGTTCGTATCTAAGGCATACAATACAATGTGTGATACTTTACATTACAATTCGGGTCAATTTAAACATTGAGAAAGTCAAACAAACATTGACAGTCAAAAAATGATGCTGATAAAATTCATTATCCTTATTGAAGTTAGCCCATATCTCTAAGGGTTCAATTTATAACGATTGAACAAGGATCAATTTTACTGTCTTGCCTAGATTAATTTTTGAGAATGAATTTGGTTTAGAAGGTTTTATAGGTTTGCTATCTTTTCTTCCCTGTGGCACTAGTACAAATTCTTCCTAGGCCCAAAGAATTATTCCTTTGCATAAAGATGTGTGATATCTTTTCTGAATGGAAAGCTGAAACAAAGCAGCAGAATCAGCCTAGCCATCTCAGCAGGTTTCCAAGCAAGTGGAAGGCTTCTGATATAATTGTGAAAGGCTAAGCCATATTCAACCCTTCACTCACATCACACACAGGTGAGGGTGAGCATCATCATCTTGAAAGAGATCACCGTGACCTGAGGCGCCAACCGTACCATATTATTTATGATCCACCAAAGAAACCAAGCTGGGGTTTGTAATTTATGGACCTAACAAATAAATCGGTCCAGAAGCCATCTTGCTCCCAGCAAAACCTAAAATATTTAAATTGAAACCTTAGAGTAAAATAAAAAAAGAGTAAATTTCATATCTAAGACATAGCACCAGTAGAAGCACTAGACCTGTCGATTCGGTACAGTATATGTTAAATACATACCAATATGGCATCGTCAAAAAATTAAAAAACTACAAATATATAGTAATATGGTGACATGATAATATATAGATATAACGTCACAGCAAGTATGAAAAATTAAGATACTATATGAAGGGGGTATAGAGATAAATTAAATAAAGATATAAACCCTAGCTTCTTAACAAAATATAGTCAAAATTGATAAATGATATATTTAAAAACACATCTAATTTCCTATCCCAGAAAAGAAGATAGAGCACGATAGGATCCTAGTAATCAATAACACTCCAAAGATCAACGTGTCATGTCGGGCAAGTATCGAACAAAGATGCAACATTCCATAATGAACTAGGACACACCAGAATGCATATCGTGTCCGTGTCACCGTGCTTATACCATGTCGTGTAGCATTCATGTCCAGCAACATAGTTCACCACAGTATACAAAAAAGTTGTCTGTTAAAAGGGGAAGGAAACTAATATTATTGGTTTAAATTTAAGAGAGCATCATATAGAATTAAAAAAAATTAATCAAGAAACAATTATAATATGGCTACTGATCAATAAACTGAAGACCTCTCGTTTCATGTATAGTATATTTCAAATTTTACAACAAATCAGTTAAAATAATACTCTTGCAAACTATGCAAACTCTGAGACAGGCCCAAAAAAAAGTTGGTGCAAAAAAAAAAAGGAAAATAATCTAATTTGTACCAATTTGTTAGCTAAAAATTATTCAGTGACAATGTTATTACGAGAAGTAGTAGTGGCAGGCGAAGAATGTTTTTAAGGCAAAATACTTTTTATGAAAAAATCATGCTACATTTCCAGCAATATTTGAATAAATATAGATTCTCAGAAATACTCTCTTCAGCATAAGGTACAAGTGAACATTTGAAAATCAATTGAAGCAAGATGAAAGAAGCTAACTACCAAAAACATCAGCATTTACATGTATATAAACAAAAACACTCCTCTACTTACTAAAGCAACAAAACCCTCCTTTACTTACTAAAGCAACAAGAAAAGTAGATGCCATACTAACTTTGAGTTATTTTAACAATCAAAATTGGGTCTTACTTCTTGAAAACATCGAGGTTGTTTTTGTTGTACTTTTATCCCTAATCTGACAAGGGATTAAATGAATCAAGACAATTCTTTGATCCAACTTCCTCGTTTGAGAAAATCCTCAAAGTCAGTCGTAGGAAACCAAAGTAACTTTAGTTGAGCACTGAGTTTACTTAATAATAATGTTGGCCATCATCTTCAAGTTTTTAACCGAAACTTGAGTTACATAAATAGGCGTGTGCCGTACCTTTCCGGACGCTTTCTCAAAAGCTGCCACCATTTCCAAGACAGATGTTCCCTTCCCAGTCCCTAGATTATAGACTTCACAGCCTGCAGGTTTATAAGCATAGAGCAATATTGCAAGGATTTGATTCAGTTCTTTGTGTTCGTTCAAGTTCTACATTTTAACAATGTATGACAGAGCTACGTAATTGTTGTAGTTGAGCAACATTATTAAGAATCATGTAAGAAGTTGTACAAACCAAGTTATTGATGGTGGCATCACAAGTAATATGTTATGTCCACCTACTTACTGTACCCAAGTAAGAATACAAACACTGATACAGGAAATTTGTATCAGAACATGGATACGGATGGGAACTACATTTTTGGAAATGATGTATGATATTGGTTGCTAAACATACAACCTGACAAAGTTGCATTCTTGTATCTCAACAAAACTGATGTATTCTGGAATCGTAATCTGATATAAGTCCCAATATGTATCCTGACACATAATCAGAAAAATACAATTAGAAAATATATAAGTGTGAAATGTCATCTCGATACCAAATCCCATTTAGGATATGATATCATAATCTTCCTAACAGATACATAATTTGACTTCAAAACAAACCTTATATGGTTCAGGGCAAGACCTGGACACAAAACAAACCTTATATGGTTCAGGGAAAGATGGGTCATGTTTTGTTTGTAAGGACCTGGGCAAGACCTGGACACAAAACAAACCTTATATGGGTAGGAAGTTGTTCCAGAACATGGACTTGTATGACTAAGAGGTGAAACTCTAAGACTCGTTATGTGGACAACACTTGTCCTGACAACAGCCCTAATGTGAAGTTGTTTGCATCACCACACAATATAATATTTAAGAGTGAAACCAAATGACTTGCAAAGCCATCCTAGTTAACAAAAATTAGTAACATGAAAACTAGTAAGGAATTGATATACAAACTCTGTTTACTGATAATCAACTATAATGGGGCTTGAAACTCAAATAGCATCACCTGTGTAATAACATACAAAAACAAGTACTTCATGAATTTTTTAATATATATTAGCAGGTACAATATATTTGTATTGAAGGAGATGGTTAAAAAGTAACAAGGACGACATAAATTTGTCTTACTTTCTAAGGTTTGGATCCGATACTGGTGACTCAGCTGTAAAGTTATGCGACATTAAGGAGACTGCCTTATTACAGTGAGTCTGGATCAATAGTCCAAATCAACACACACTTAGTTCATGTTCCTCCACTAGAATATATTCGCTTCAAACTTCGTCTGACTTGTCTAAGGTCTAGGACAGGTATCGAACACAGACACTCCAAATATAAAGTAAATATATCGTGTCTGACCCTGATAAATATAAAAAGAAAATTTACAGAAAAAGAAAAAGAAAATAAAGGTTTTGTATTGTTACTCATCAGTAAATATATCGCATCTGACACTTAGTTCGTGAACCTTTGTTTTCCATACTATTTGGGTTCTATGATAACTATGTTTAGGTGCCATGAGTTAGTTATATTTAAGAGGCTTTTGCTCTCAACTTATGCAGAAAATGACATCATATCATTACCACACAATAGTACAAGTCTGCAACTCCTTTTTTATCATTCCGAAGATATCTGTTTAAAATATTATAAACTCATTAGTAAGGTTTTGTATTGTTACTAAACACTTGTGGAAGGAAGAGATGAGGGAGTAAAATTTGATCGGGTCTTGTACCACAAGGGGTAAAAGAGAGAGATGACGCATAATGACAATAAACTCAAAAGAAAATCATGTTGGACATTAATCCATTTTGTGTAAGAAACTTCATGATATTGTTGTCATAATCAATCCAATTAGTGAAATTAAGGAATCTCAGGAATTATAAGTAACTAGTAATACTAGATATTGCCCGCCTCAGTCAAATAGGAAGGAAGAACTGATAACAGAATGCTTTTGAGAAAAAAAATGCAAAGACAGACAGGAATATGGAAATAAAACCTTCAAAGGTGTTCGATCATCTAGAGGAATGTGCAAGCACCAAACTTCAAAAACCCTATAGATCAAAAGAGGTAAAATGAGCTATGTAATATCAGTATAACAAGTCATCCAGAAATTTAAAAGCTATATGTTCTAAGAAAAGATGTCCTCCAAAAGTAGAAAAACTTCATAATCTGTGAATAATTATATAAACATTGTAGAGTTTAACAAGTCTACGATAAAAGTTACAAGCAACGCTAGTACCCAGATTATTCGACTGATAGGTTGAACATGCCATATTGCGACAAGGTACTTTGCAACTTGATACCAGAAAGATAACACTAGCCTGAGGTAGAAATGACAACAAGCTGCTGCAAGATGATTCCCATCTACTTAGATGAGATCGAACACAACATTTGATGCCAACCCAGGCTTCTAACCATTACGGTTGTCGCCAATTCCAATCCCAACATACTCTTGACTAGTTGTTGGTTCTTACAAACCTAATCGAATTTACAGGTTCCCCCGTATTCTCTCCTTCATATTGAGCTTTACATTAATTAGTACATTGCCTTCCCTTGTAAGAGTTCCTAGTAGTGAGAAAGAGAAATGGAAGCAATTAAGAAAATGATACATCTGAGCTCACTAACTTCTAAGAGGACATGAAGCTATATTGACATCACGTGGGTTTACAAGGCTACTACAAGCAAGATGACTTAATTGATCAAAACAAGGCTTGTTGTGAAAGGCTACAAGCAAACACCTGACATTTACTAAAAAGAATCATTTGCACCAGTTGCGAGATTGGAATCAGTTCAATTGATCCTTTGCATTAGCAGCACAAAATCAGTTGAAGGTCACCAAATGGATGTCAAATCAGCTTTCTATAATGGAGTTTTTTAATAGGAAGTTTACGTGGAACAACCCGTTCGTTATTACAAGAAAGTTCATGAAGACAAAGTTTATAGATTGAAGAAAGGATCATAAGGATTAAATCGAACTCCAAGAGCAGTTGTAGAGCATTCTTGCTCCTGCTCTCATGAGCAACATAATAAAAAGGTAAGAATATCAACAAGTAGAATAGAAAAGACCCAAGAATCGTCCCAAACTCACCAAGTTGTTGAAGATCATATGGGTCTCTCGAGTCCAGTCCAGTCGGAGTGGTGCAACCGGAAAAGTCACCCCTTTTACTTTGTTGCTGCTGCTTCTTGAACATGGATACAAAATAGATTATATATAACATGATATGGATCGTGCTTGTTTCGGAATAAGAAGGAAGGAGGAGTGCCTGTACTTGTCGGGAACTTTTCTTTTCTCCTTGTAAGGCTTCACCAGAACCCTAGCGTCGTAGACGAAATGGGGGTTCCCCTTGGCCAGGATCAGCTTCACCGTCACCGGATACACAAACGTCACGAAACCAAATATCATCTTCTGCTGGTAGGGGAACTCCTGCTGAATTTGCGGGAAGTAGGGTTTTATTTTTGGTGGGAGGGAGAAAGAGTTATTTTGGTAAGGGGAGCTAGGTTTTATTTTGGAGGGAAATAAAGGAACTTTTTGGTTGCTGGAGGGAAAGGAAACCAATGTTTGTTGTTGGAACACTTTACTTAGTAAGCACGTGAGATGCACATGTGTGCATTCCAAATTTGGAACGTATTTGGCATATTATAAAAGCGTTCCTAAATAATAATAAATTCCCAAAAATTAAAATAAATTATATTAGGAACGCTTTTTTGTTTTGGAACACTTTTGTTCCGTTACAACCACTAGGTACAGACAATAAGTGTTCCGAATTGAAAATTGCTTGGTGTTCCAAAATGACCATTTTGGTGTAGTGTCTTTATCCTTCTGTTTTTGAATCATATTTTTACCTATTTTGACTTCTTCCCACTAGGTTCCTAAATGTATCTAGATTTTGTTCTAAAACTCGTGCTTAAATGATTATGGATACATAGTTAACCGTATCGAAACGATTCTGATTTGATCCTTCTTAAAACGATTTTGATCGCGACTAGACTACCTTTATTCGATCGAGCCAATTTGCAGTTTTCTAGATTTTGATTTTATAATCGTACTTAAACAATTTTGCTTAACTAGTCGATTGTGCCAAATTTATTTCAATTTTAATCGTTCTTAAACATATTTGACCTTGACTAAACTATTGGACTGTAGTCATAATCGTGCCTATGTTTCAAATCAATTATTGTTAATTTTATTCCGTTGTGATCATGACTATTTTGATCATATTCAATCTCGTGCTAACTTTTAGTTTGATCGTGCTTAGATGACTTGCATGACTAACCCTGGTCGTGACTGTATCCTAGGTGTATCTAAGTGATTCTAAGTGCGTTTAGACCCTGTCCAGAATTTGATCATCGACCATGCCTACATAATATCATTTAGTAGCTAATCGTGCCTAATGACTTTTCTTATTTAGATCATCCCATTTCGATTCTATCCTTAAACATGCTTATAACTTGACCTTGATTAGATCCTTGGCCATACAATTTGGTCATATTTTAATCGTTTCTAAATGATCAATTGTGCCAAACCAAATTCTTTGATCATTCTTAAGAGAGAATTTGATCATGACGTAATCATAATATGTTTAGATTGTGCCACATCACAATTCCTTTTGATTTTATCCGCGATTACACGTGACTAATTTGATCATGAATCAAATCATCCTCTTGATTATACCAATTGTCATTGTTATTTGTATCGATTGAAATTTCGTTTATTGAGTATACTCTTAGTCATACCTAATCCTGGTCTTTTAAATTTCTAGCACAAAAATTTCTAAGGTGGGTAGAATTGTAAACCCACTTCCCGAGTTTTGAAATTTTATTTATTTTAGTTGTAGTTTTAAATATATTTTTAGTTAGAAAATAATGTTTTTTTTTATATTTGAAGAGATTTGTCTTATTTTTTTTTTTACAAAAAGATACTCGACAAAATAGACTTCTAGAATTATTTGAACCATTTATTATTGCGTATATGTTTCAAATATTATTAAAATATTATTGTAGAATATTATGGATACAGAGTATTAAATTTAGTTTGGCTGAATGTATTTTAAAATATTATTAATAATATCTAGTACTAATTTTATTATGGATTTATTGATAATTTATTGGATTCGATAAATTTTTTATTTATTTTATTATTTAAATCTTGAAGAGATTTTTTGTTAATTTTAAAAATCATAAGTATTTTGACCGTATAATACAAAGTATTAATATATCTACTTATTCTTAAAAAAGTTTTGATTAATATATTTCAAATTATTTTAAATGATATTCAAATTTTTTCGAGGATATGAAATATTGTTTTCAAATATCATGGTGCTTAATTGTTTGACTAAAATTTGATATGTTTGATTAGAAATAATATCATTACCCTTGATTTGGAAATGTTAGTTATAAAGAACATTTGAAATTATGCGATTTAAAATATTATTCAAATTATTATGATGAGTAACAAATTTACTTTCAATTATCCTAGTAACTCATTTTACTCGAATTACTTACTTGGAAATATTTGTTATTATCTTTGACCAACAAGGGTTGGAGAATAATATTTAAATGTACATGATTTAAAATATTTGATAATAATGTATTGTTGCTTTAAATTATAATTGTTATCATAAATGGAATTTAGATTAGATCGAATTTTACTTTATAATTTAATTTAAAATTTATAGGAGAATTACCTACTAGCAGCTTTACTTCCTATCCAATTAGGAATCCAATGTCTATTTAAGGAGGCTCCTCCTTGTTCTTTCCCCACAAATCCATAACCCTAAATTTCTCTTCCCGGATTTTAAAAAAATTTCATTATTCATTTATCTTATTTTATTTATCGTGATTGAAGGTAATTTTTGTCGATACTTTACTTTATGATTATTTCATGTTATCAAAACTTGTTTAAGTTAAAATTTTAAGAGCATTTTAGGGCCTTTAGAGTTTCAAGACTTTTCCTCCTTCTTTCATCTATTTGATCGATATTTCCTTATCACAAATTTTTTCTATCCTTGCACCAATCAACCAAGTCTGTCTATCCTAGTAGTCCGTAAATTCAAGGACGAATTTATTTCTAAGGTGGGTAGATTTGTAACCCCTCTTTTTAAAATCTTAAAATATTTTTTAATATTTTATTTGAATTAAAATGGTGATTTTTAAAATTTTATAAATATTTAATTTAATAATTATTATTATAGAAGGCCTTAGTCATAGTTAAGTTTTGGAGTGCAAGATGACCATAAATCATGGCACGGATAGTGCAGTGACGTGCTTTTGACTAGTCTTGTAAACCCCCTAAAATTTACTATGATTTTTTAGTTGATTTTGATAATTATTTTATGTTGGTATTCGTACGTCTAGCGCGAAACCGTATATACGAAGTATTTAAATTTTTTTTACAAAAGTTTTAATTACAAATATTTTTATAGGAAATAACTATTGTGGATCAATATCGTAGTAGGTAAATATTTTTATATGCCATATATTCTGCCATAGATTCTTCAAACTTTACTACTACGTAAAAAACTATTTTTACTCGCTGTACAAGTATTTATGATAAGTTAGAAAATAATATTTTTGTAAATAATATGTTCTATTCGCATGTGAGGTACATGAAATTAAATTCATTTATATTTTGATTTTTTTTGAAAACTAATTGTAATTTATTTTATTTGTTTGCAAAGAGATCTTTAAACTATTTAAGTATTTATCATCATGAATTTCAAAATTAATTATTATTGTATTTTTAATATTTATAAAAATATAATTAAAAATTTGTTAGATTTAATTATTTAATTGTCATGATAATTTAAATTGGAAAATTAATTTTTCTAATTTTGATTTAAATAGTTTAAAATAAAGATAAAGAATATCTAGTTCTTTTCCATGGATTGGTTGAATTGGTTTTAAAAACGGTTAAATTAATTGCGAATTATCTAGCGGGGTTTAAACAATCATAATCCTTATATAACCAAGATTTTTACTCTATTTATATGTTAGCTTGCCATTATTTTCTTCACACAAATTTCACTCCAAATTTTCTCCACCTACAAATGTGTATGTGCATCGTGTCCGTGCATACCAAGCCATATCCATTCACTTCTTTTATTTTCACCCAAATTGATTAATGTTCTCATTAAAGAAATTCTCTTTTTCCTTCCATCTATTTTTTCTTATCATAAATTCTTACGATCTTTTTACCAATCAACCAAGTCTGTCTATCCTAGTAGTCCTTAAATTTCGAGGACGAAATTTTTCTATGGTGAGTAGATTTGTAACTCCTCTTCCCGAATTTTTTAAAGTTGTTTCTATGTATTTTAATTATTGTGTTTTAAAGTAATTTCCGTCAAAATTTTTAAAAGATATTTTGTGATTATTTTTGTTATCAAAAACTAGTTTTAAATTAATAGTTTGAAATAATGTTTCTAAAAAAATTGTTCTCGAATTTTGTTACTTGAAATATAAAATATGTTGTTATTAATTTCGGTCTTCTGAAAAATTTGTTTTAAAAAAAAATTGAGCGATAAAAGGTTTTTGTCCATTTATTTATAAATAAAGATTTGGACTTATAAAAGTAAGTTTTACAATATTTGATGACATCGAGTATTATTTTGATATGATAATCAGTTATTTGATTATATTTGAATTTATTTAAATTATCTTGATGGTTATCAACTATACTTTAAATTATGTTGATAATTTAAATATTGTTTAAAATACTTACGATGACTAATTGTGGCATTACAATTTGTCTAATCTAGATTTGAAATGTTAGTTGATTTAAAGATTTATCTATTATATGACTTAAATTGTTTTGATAAATATTAAATATCATTTTAATGTTATTATGTTAAGTTTGATTTGAATTTGGATTCATATGATTTGAATTATTTGATAATATAGAATAATACTTAAAATTATTATGTTGATCATTTAAAGGATTGCAACCAAATTGATTTGTTTTTAAATAATTTTTTTGATTTAAATTTATAGGAAGGTATATCCATTAGAAATTCTTATCCTATTGGAATCATATCTAGCGTTAATTAGATCGTTTTTTATTTAAACCAATCATATTCCTTTCCAAATTAGTTGGTAATCCTATTCATCCTTATTGATTTAATTCTAATCCTATCATAATTAGCTAATTGCTAGCCATTATATATATATATATATATATATATATATATATATATATATATATATATCGAATCTATGAATAAAATCATCTTTTAAACCATCCTTGTCAAAAGTTCTCTTTTTTTTGTCATAACTAAGCCCAAAATTCGTCATAAATTCAGCCTCAATTTTCAAAGGTTGTACCAACTTCGAGTAACCATAACTACCAACTCTGGACTCTGTCACGCCCCGATTCCGTAGAATCGATAGTCGTCCCCAGGCGTGATGCCGTGCAAGCCTAAGTTGCGCTTGCACAAGGCATAGTCATAATTGTTATCCGAAACACAACAACAGCAGAATGCGCAGAGTAAATTGAACACACATTATAGAGAAGGAAACATAAGCTTTATTGATAATGAAACATCATTTTACAGACTCGATACAAAGGCGCCGCACGGGCTTTTTACAAACTGACTCCATTACAAAATAAACGTCGACGAGATAGCCATTCCATACATTCATCCCTTAACTTTACAACCAAAATCACAACCACCTGGGATGGTGGGAAGGCGCTCCATCTGTCTTCGATGCTTCAACAGCGGAGTCTTCAAAACAGTTGATCCAAGCTTCAATTTACGGACGAAGATTCAAAACACGCGAGCGTTACCTCCCTTTACGTAGCACGCCCTTCCAGATCTATCGCACCTGTATAGAGAGCGAGGATCAGTACAATCAACATGTACTGGCGAGTGGCTAATTACTTTCCAGGCTCTCATTTGGTTCAAGAATTTGATAAAATCATTCAACTTGCTTTTAGTGGTCTTTCTAACCATCCTGGATATTTTCATAAGAAGCATTAAGTTACACCAAGGTTTCTTCCGGCGGAGCGCGCCGTGCTACATAAAACTTACCATGTTAGCTGATAGTAATTTATATCAAGTGTTTGTTATGGGATTGGCCTAACCAGCCGCCTTGGACGTAGCCTGGTAATACGGGACCCCTGCAACGCAGGTAGCGAGCCCCGATGCAAGTCCCCGTCTTACCGATTGCCTTTCCAGCGTTGCCTAACCAGCGCGACTACAAACAGTTTCTTCCTAGGCCGAGACGGTCCCGTGGCCTCGGAATTCCTCTCGAAGAAACCACCCTTTGTCGACAAGTTGTCCAAGTTCATAAGGGTTAAATGGTGTATTTTAGGATACCGTTGGGGCTTGTTATGTGATCAATTCATTTACTTGGTTGTTTTGCAGGCATGAATTTATTCTATCTCATTTCAACACAAAGCATTTCTTATTCACTTCTAACATACAAGACTTGTGCTCTGCAAGCGAATCATTAAATTTTTAGTAACATTACCCGAGTTCTCATTTGAAATAGAGGGTCGAGACGAAGGGGGTCAGCCACTCACCTTGAATTTTTGCTTGAGGCGAGGGACTTGTTGGCTGCGCTAGACGTCGCCTACGCGATCACCTGAAATCGCACAAGCAACCGATTAGAACACTGTATTATGCAAGAGTTCGATAGGAAATGCGAGCTCGAAATGTAAACCATGAAAACCATCGAAAACATTCACGAAAACTCATTCGGAAAACCAAAGCCAAAACCAACGCAAGCGGCGTGAAAAGCAGAGCAACGGGAGGTCTCTCCCGACTCAGCCGCAAAGTCAATCCTCGAGACGCAACCCGCTGAATATGGGACTTGGTTCCGAAGAATCCATCCCATAACGTGGAATGGACCTTAATCCAACCGTTCCCGTTCGATCGATTCGATCGATCCCGACCTATCGGTCCCGACCGAGTCGATAGCAACAGTGTTCCTTTCTCGCGCACCCCGTGGACGAATCGACGGGGCACGATGTAGGGACGGGGCACTACACCATAACCAACTAAGAAAAAGTTTCGTCCTCGAAACTTATGAACAGAACCTACCTCTTATGAAAATAATGAAGGAAGCTTTTCCTTCATCTCAGACTCGAGTTCCCATGTCGACTCTTCTGCCGTATGGTTCCTCCAAAGTACGCGAACGAGAGGGATCGTCCGATTTCGCAGCAGCTTATCCTTGCGTTCTAAGATTTGAACTGGCACTTCGACGTAGGATAAGTCGGACTTTAGCTCCAGCTGGCCAAAATCCACCACGTGGTTAGGGTCGTGCACGTACTTCCGCAGCTGGGAGACGTGGAAGACGTTGTGCACACCTTCGAGCGCCGGCGGTAGGGCAATTTTATAGGCCACTGGGGCGACCCGCTCGAGTATTTCAAACGGCCCAACGAATCTCGGACTCAGCTTCCCCTTCGCGCCGAACCGAGTAACTCCTCGCATAGGCGACACCTTCAGGAACACATGATCGCCTACCTGGAACTCAAGCGGTCTTCGATGGGTATCGGCGTAGCTCTTTTGCCGACTCTGTACAATCTTCAGTCTTTCCCGAATGAGCTTGACCTTCTCCACAGTCTGTTCCACCAGCTCCGGGCCGAGTATCTGCCGTTCCCCGACTTCATCCCAGCAAATGGGTGATCTGCACTTCCGGCCGTACAAAGCTTCATACGGCGCCATTTGGATGCTGGACTGATAGTTATTGTTGTATGCAAATTCCGTCAATGGTAGGTGGACGTCCCAGCTTGATTTGAAGTCAATTGTGCAGAGCCGTAGCATGTCTTCGAGAATCTGATTAACGTGCTCCGTTTGGCCGTCGGTCTGAGGATGGTAAGCTGAGCTGAACTGCAACTTGGTACCTAGCGCCGACTGAAGGCTACTCCAGAATTGCGACATAAACCGTGAATCCCGATCAGAGACGATGGATACTGGAACTCCGTGCAGCCGTACTATCTCGTCAAGATAGATCTGTGCCAGGCGATCGACGCTCCAAGTAACTTTGATGGCAATAAAGTGCGCTGACTTGGTTAGTCGATCGACGATGACCCAGATAGCGTCGCTCCCCCGTGGTGTCTTCGGCAGGCCAACAATAAAGTCCATCGTGACATGATCCCATTTCTATTCTGGAATGGCAAGGTTCTGCATCTCCCCGCCCGGTCGTTGATGTTCAGCTTTCACCTGCTGACAGGCCATGCATTGCGACACGAAGAGCGCCACATCTCTCTTCATCCCGTGCCACCAGAAGGTCGTATGGAGGTCCATATACATCTTGGTACTGCCTGGATGCAATGTATATTTCATATAATAGGCCTCCGACATTATCTCCTTTCGTAGTTCTTTATCATCCGGAACGCATAGTCGGCCATTCATTCTCAGCACGCCGGTGTTGTCTTTCGCAAAGTCGGTCGCACTACCTGTTGAAATTCGCTCGCGTATTTTCTTCAGGTACGGATCATCCTTCTGAGCGGTCTTGATCTTTTCCAGCAAACTCGGCTCTAACTGCAGCTGCGCCAACCGTATATCCCTGAATCGAACCCGGAGATCGATGCCCATTTCTTCTAAATCTCGTAGTAGTCTGCGGTTGATGGAGAGCGAGGCAAGATATTTCCGACTCAGAGCGTCCGCCACCACATTTCCCTTGCCCGGAGTGTAGTCGATCGTCAAGTCATAGTCTTTAATCAGTTCGAGCCAGCGCCGCTGTCGCAAGTTCAACTCCTTCTGAGTGAAGAGATACTTGAGGCTCTTGTGGTCGGTATAGATCGCGCATGCCACACCATATAGATAGTGACGCCACAATTTCAACGCGAACACAATTGCCGCTAACTCCAAGTCGTGCGTAGGATAGTTCTTCTCGTGCGGCTTCAATTGTCTCGAGGCGAAGGATATCACCTTGTTCCGCTGCATGAGCACACATTCCAAGCCCTGGCCTGAAGCATCGCTGAATATCTGGAAACCCTCTGGCCCATCCGAAAGCGCGAGTATAGGTGCCGAAATTAGCCGATGTTTCAGCTCTTGGAAGGAAGCCTCACAGTCATCCGACCACTCATACGCGACTCCCTTTTGAGTGAGACGAGTCAGAGGCGATGCAATCTTCGCGAAGTCCTTCACGAAGCGTCGATAGTATCCCGCCAAACCAAGAAAGCTTCGAATCTCACTAGCAGACGCAGGCCGCTTCCAATCAGCAACAGCTTCCACTTTCTTCGGGTCGACTGCAATGCCCTCGGACGAAATAATGTGACCAAGGAAGGATACGCTGCTGAGCCAAAATTCGCACTTACTCTGCTTCGCGTACAACTCATGTTCTCGAAGTGTCTGGAGCACGGCCCGTAGATGTTCTGCATGCTGCGCCCTGTCTTTCGAGTAGACGAGAATATCATCAATAAAGACTACCACAAATTTATCAAGGAAGGGTCGAAACACCCGATTCATCAGATCCATGAAGGCGGCAGGAGCGTTCGTCAGGCCGAATGGCATCACCAAAAACTCGTAGTGGCCGTATCGAGTGCGAAAGGCGGACTTTTGCACGTCGTCTGACTTAATCTTGAGTTGATGATAGCCTGAGCGGAGATCAATCTTCGAAAATACCGAGGCGCCTTGCAGTTGATCGAATAAGTCGTCTATGCGGGGCAATGGGTACTTGTTCCGGATGGTGGCCTTGTTAAGCTCTCGGTAATCGACGCACAGGCGCAGGGACCCATCCTTCTTCTTCACGAACAAAACGGGCGCTCCCCACGGCGAAACACTAGGCCGAATAAACCCTTTATCGAGTAACTCTTGTAGCTGGACCTTGAGTTCCTTCAGCTCGGCGGGAGCCATTCTGTACGGGGCCTTGGAAATCGGTCGAGTATCGGGAAATGTATCGATGCTGAATTCGATTTCTCGATCGGGGGGCATGCCGGGTAGCTCGTCCGGGAACACATCGGGGAATTCTGCCACAATGTCGGTCTGACCCGCGTTTGCACCATCCTGTCGCATGTCTCGGACGGACGCCAAATAGCCTTTGTACCCAGAATGCAACATCCTCCGAGCAGAAATTGCCGAAATTAACATGCAGGTCGACGACGCCTCACCACACGAAAAGCAGAATTCAGGCACCCCTGGAATGCGGAAAGTGACCTTCTTTCCGGCGCAGTCTATGGTTGCGTTGCACGGCCCGAGCCAATCCATTCCCAGAATGATATCGAAGTCCTTCATGTCTAGGACCATCACGTCCAGACCGATCTTTTGACCGCCGATACAGATAATCCCGTCGGTGCAGGCTGAATTAGTGAGGATAGGTGTGCCCGAAGGTGTGCTCACGCTAAGGTCGAGGTCTAATGACACTAACCGAAATTTGTGCTCGGCGACAAAGTCCGCCGCTATAAAACTATGCGAAGCACCTGAATCAAATAGTACACGAGCAGGCACATTATTGAAACTAAGTATACCTGTCACGACAGTATCTGACGCAAGCACTTCATCTCGAGTCATGGCATAGACGCGGCCCTGGGCATTGGGGCGACGGTCTTGACCATTTTGCGGTGCAGGTTGATGGGCTCGAGGCACTGGGACTTGATTCCCTGGACGGTGCTGTTGGGGCGCCATTGGACGATGTTGTTGGGGCGCCGTTGGGTTCGGCCTTCTGATTGGACACTCAGCACGTTGGTGGCCCCTCTTGCCACAATTCCAGCACCCATCCTCTGGTATCCGGCAGTAGTCAATCGTGTGACCGTGACGACGACATCGGTTGCAGTATCGTGTGTCACGCCCTTGATATCCGCCTTGGGGCCCGTTGTACGGACGCTTGGTCACGTTGTTTCCTCCCGCGTGGCTAGGGCGTTTGTGATTGTAGGTATGCACAGCGCCGGCAGCACCTGGAGGGTATTGGCTTTCAAGGCGGAGGGCATGGTTGAGAGACTCCCCCATCGTTGGGTATTTTGGAACGGACACATGGGCGGAAATAGATGGCCGTAGGCCCACTTCGAACCGTCGTGCACGACTCGCCAGGGAAGGCAGGTATTGTCCAGCAAACTTGGCTAACTTGTTGAACTCTGCTGTATACTGCCACACCGTCATATTCCCTTGCTTTAGCTGCATAAACTCATTCTCCTTCTCTTGTCGAATGGCATCGGGAAGGTACTCGATCTCGAACGCCTCTCGGAAGGTGGCCCAAGATATTGCCGCTGTCTCGTCATCGCGTCTGATTGCTCGCTTCTGCACGGCCCACCAGTCGTGTACGTTCAATCGGAGTAGAAGTTGAGCGCATGCGACTTTTTGGACTCATCGACACCCAGGAGCTCGAACCGGTCTTCCAACTCCTCCAGCCAATCGATCGCCAACGAAGGGTCTTCAGTACCGCAGAAGGAAGTACGGAAGCTCTTTGTGAATTTTGACACGTCGAAGCTGGAACTTCTCGGCGCCGCAGGCATAAGCTCGGGTACCTCCGGTTCGATTTCACTTTGTCTGGCCGCAGGCTCGGTCACGGCAGGAGTCGTCGCAGAGTTGTTGTTGGCCACCACAGTCTGTACAATTTGCTGAAGAGTATCAAGCTGCTTCTGCTGCAACTTGAATTGTGCATCGAATCGGGCCTCGAACTGGGTCTAGCGTGCCTCTACCTCCCGTCGATGTGCCTCCATCTTCCGTCGATGTTGCTCATTCAGGCGTTGATTCTCCAGAGCTTGTTGTTGTTGCGCTTCCAGCATGCGCAACATCCGTCCCATGGCATCGTTTGAGGGTCCGGGCCTCGAGCTACTCGAGCCGCTCGAAGCACTTTCTTCGTTCGCCACATTCACCGTCGCACCTTCTGGGATTTTGAAGGTAAAAATGCATTAGTAACCAAACTTATTACGGACTCCCTTGTATGGAACGACGTATCTCATCGATACGAGACCAACGATTTGAGACTGAAAACTCGACACTAGAGGCCAAGGACATAAAGCCGTGCTCTGATACCATTATGTCACGCCCCGATTCCGTAGAATCGATAGTCGTCCCCCGGGCGTGATGCCGTGCAAGCCTAAGTTGCGCTTGCACAAGGCATAGTCATAATTGTTATCCGAAACACAACAACAGCAGAATGCGCAGAGTAAATTGAACACACATTATAGAGAAGGAAACATAAGCTTTATTGATAATGAAACATCATTTTACAGACTCGATACAAAGGCGCCGCGCGGGCTTTTTACAAACTGACTCCATTACAAAATAAACGTCGACGAGATAGCCATTCCATACATTCATCCCTTAACTTTACAACCAAAATCACAAACCACCTGGGATGGTGGGAAGGCGCTCCATCTGTCTTCGATGCTTCAACAGCGGAGTCTTCAAAACAGTTGATCCAAGCTTCAATGCACGGACGAAGCTTCAAAACACGCGAGCGTTACCTCCCTTTACGTAGCACGCCCTTCCAGATCTATCGCACCTGTATAGAGAGCGAGGATCAGTACAATCAACATGTACTGGCGAGTGGCTAATTACTTTCCAGGCTCTCATTTGGTTCAAGAATTTGATAAAATCATTCAACTTGCTTTTAGTGGTCTTTCTAACCATCCTGGATATTTTCATAAGAAGCATTAAGTTACACCAAGGTTTCTTCCGGCGGAGCGCGCCGTGCGACATAAAACTTACCATGTTAGCTGATAGCAATTTATATCAAGTGTTTGTTATGGGATTGGCCTAACCAGCCGCCTTGGACGTAGCCTGGTAATACGGGACCCCTGCAACGCAGGTAGCGAGCCCCGATGCAAGTCCCCGTCTTACCGATTGCCTTTCCAGCGTTGCCTAACCAGCGCGGCTACAAACAGTTTCTTCCTAGGCCGAGACGGTCCCGTGGCCTCGAAATTTCGCTCGAAGAAACCACCCCTTGTCGACAAGTTGTCCAAGTTCATAAGGGTTAAATGGTGTATTTTAGGATACCGTTGGGGCTTGTTATGTGATCAATTCATTTACTTGGTTGTTTTGCAGGCATGAATTTATTCTATCTCATTTCAACACAAAGCATTTCTTATTCACTTCTAACATACAAGACTTGTGCTCTGCAAGCGAATCATTAAATTTTTAGTAACATTACCCGAGTTCTCATTTGAAATAGAGGGTCGAGACGAAGGGGGTCAGCCACTCACCTTGAATTTTTTCTTGAGGCGAGGGACTTGTTGGCTACGCTAGACGTCGCCTACGCGATCACCTGAAATCGCACAAGCAACCGATTAGAACACTGTATTATGCAAGAGTTCGATAGGAAATGCGAGCTCAAAATGTAAACCATGAAAACCATCGAAAACATTCACGAAAACGCATTCAGAAAACCAAAGCCAAAACCAACGCAAGCGGCGTGAAAAGCAGAGCAACGAGAGGTCTCTTCCGACTCAGCCGCAAAGTCAATCCTCGAGACGCAACCCGCTGAATATGGGACTTGGTTCCGAAGAATCCATCCCATAACGTGGAATGGACCTTAATTCAACCGTTCCCGTTCGATCGATTCGATCGATCCCGACCTATCGGTCCCGACCGAGTCGATAGCAACAGTGTTCCTTTCTCGCGCACCCCGTGGACGAATCGACGGGGCACGATGTAGGGACGGGGCACTACAGACTCCGTTTGACCTCCAGTTTTTTTGTTGGAATCGTATTGAGATATATTTTTAAATATAAATTTTATTTCAATAAATTCTAAAATTAATTTTATGTAAAATTTGTTGAGTGCCAGTTGTCTGAAATCTGACACGTTTTAGTGTTTTCGAGATTCTGGGAGAACCAAGACTCAGAATCACGAAACGTTCGAAGTTTCGGAAGGCTGACGGAAAAATACACATCATTTATTTTTCCCAAAAATTTTCTAGAATATTTTATATTTGGTTTTTATTTTAGAAGTTTGTCACATTGTCTGCGTTCATCTTGTGTAGCCCTGTGACTTAACCCAACGGGATTATCGATTTCACCAGCAAGGACCTCAGGCAAGATATCTTGCCATTTGCTGTTCATTTATTGTTGCTCATATTTCGTGCATTTACTTATTATTTACTTTCTGTAAAATGAACTGTGATACATGGCATAATTTGATAGAATCTTACTGTTCAGTTATATTTCCTGCTATGTACTATTTTCTTATACATTGAACTTAGATTTAAGGGACCACCCTTTGTGTGTTGCATTCACAGGCCTTGACACATTTGTACCATGTTGTTGCGAGTCGGATATAAAACTCGGACATGCGTGACTGGCTGGACACCAGTACGTATAAGCCGTACGATAGGATTAACTGCTAATTGTGTTTGTATGATTAGTTTGACTTAGCGGTTAATAACAATTCTGTGTTGTGGATACGACATAGTAGGCATTGGGCGCGGAAGATAATTCCTTAGCGTATGGGCTACTACACACTTCCCATTTGTGATCCGGATGCTCCGTTGGGGATACGGTGTAGGATAAACCTTATTTTACTAACGGCCACTGACGTTTTTCAAAATGTCATGCTCTTACTGATTGGGCCTCTGGAACCCCAAAGGGGGACCATACCGATCCTATTTTAGACAAGGCCCATGCATTAGAGGATGTTCTTAAAACTGCATACACTTAGACTGGTTAGGCTACCTTATCTATTAGGTACGAGTTCTCTTGGTTTGGGTACTTGTATCCGACTGTGGCTTGGAACAGTAAATTATCGCGGACTAGTTTGCCACATCTTGTCCTTGTTTGGTTGTAGGTGTGGCTCACTACTCCGATGAGAAGGTACTAAAGCCTGGTGTGGTCCGGATACCGTATTGAATTTATAACTTTGAAAGATACTTCATCGTGGGTTAGTGTGCCATCTCCTGTCCTTGTTTGGTTAGGGGATGGTGCGCTAATTCAAGGGTGGAGCGTTGGACCATGTTATGATCCGATTGACTTATTATTGAGCAGTAATTATTCAGTTTATATGGCATGATATTGTGTATCTTGTTACGTCCCTCTGAGGACCTGGTTATCTCTCCAGGTGTGTGTTCTTATCTTCCGCAGGTATTCTAGCCGAGATCGTGATCTTCTCCATCCTTTGGAAGATGATATGTCTTAGGTCTTTCTTGCTACCTTCGCTAAATCATTTCATATGTCTTGTACTTCTTTTCTTTTAAATAGTTGGTAATGGATTTGTCTCCGCCCAACATATTGTATAAAGACAAATCATGGTTATTATATAATATTTTTATTTCTTTCTTTTTGTGGATGAGATTAGTAGTTGTGGTTTTACTTCATTTACAGCTTACGTATATTTATTATACGGCTGGCATGTCTACATTCTTAGTCCTATGTAGTTTGGGACTTGGACGTTACATATTTTGTGGTGGCCCATGCAGGTCTAAGATAAATTGTTTGGTTACTTTACCGTACCAAGCAAGCCTGCGTATAGGATTAGAGTCTAGGATCTCATCCACGTACTTGACCTCTTTTCTCGATTCCGTCTTCGAACTCTTGCTTGACTCCTTGATTTGCATCTTGCTTGATTCCCTCTACCGTAAATTCTTATCCTTCTTTCGTGCTTAATAGTAGCTAGGAAGAAACCCATACTAGATAGATATATTCCCTTGTTCTATCACACTACTATAGCAAACTCTTGTAAGTTGGGTAGAATACCTCACGACCTAACAATCCCTTGTCCTTGTGACCCATATTAATAAGTTTACTTAGATTCTAGAATTTAGAGGACCCTAACCCATCTAGCCAACCAAGCCATAGACAAGGAGACACTAGGACGACTATATAGGCCCAAACTTTGGGCGAGACTTAGATTTAAGGATCTTGGACTATTTGATTTCTTTAATCATTATTCCCCTACTTATATTTTGACTATCTTGACTAACGCTGCTAATATAGCCTAGTTTTGCAAGCTTATTCTTTATCGAGCTTGTTCACGACATATGTTTATTGGAAGAGCTCCTACTAACGTATTGTCTAATCAAAACTGGTACATAATGGTCTGATCAACCAAGTGCATTTTGGTTCACCTTTCTTACGATTACTCTACGTGGATTGAGATATAGTTAACAAATGTACTAGCCCTTTAGGATCTCATCCACGTTTGCCTTGACAATCTCTTTTGAAACTATTCAATCGCCTTTGAAAACCATAATTGTATTCGATCGTAGCTTCTTGAACCCTTTATTGTTTTTATCTTTCACCTATTTTAAAAGGACGAAATCGCTCATACAGAGTATCCCCTTTAGTTGCCCTATCACCGATGCCCACGTGTAGTTAGCCATTACCAACCCGTTGTTATATCCATATCTTAAACTATTCGTCCTTTCCTTCGACCCTATATCTTCTATCACGACTTCCATATCACTTGGAAAACTAAGAATGATTAGAAGCATTTCCATAATCGTACCTAAACCTAGACGTCTACCATACAATTCTCACTCTCAAGGAACCATATTTCCAAAATCTCTAATTCATTTTCTCTTAATTTTTTATCCTCGATTCCGTGTTTAAATCTTGATTGCTTAAACCCTGATCTTTTGTTTTTCATAAACTAGCAACACTTATGATTTATTTTCGTAGATATCGAAATCACGATTTTCTAATTGCATGTTTTGATTAAACGTCATTTCTTCGCCTCGACCAATCATTTGATCGTGTTTGCATATGGATAAACTCTTTTCAACACCTCAACCCCGTCTACCTAATTATTTCTTAATTTTGAGGACAAAATTCTTGTAAGTTGGGTATGATGTAAACCCCCTAAAATTTACTATAATTTTTTAGTTTATTTTGATAATTATTTTATGTTGGTATTCGTACGTCTAGTGCGAATCTGTATATACGAAGTATTTAAAAAAAATTACAGAAGTTTTAATTACAAATATTTTTATAGGAAATAACTATTGTGGATCAATATCGTAGCAGGTAAATATTTTTATATGCCATAGATAATTCAAACTTTACTACTACGTAAAAAACTATTTTTACTCGCTGTACAAGTATTTATGATAAGTTAGAAAATAATATTTTTGTAAATAATATGTTCTATTCGCGTGCGAGGTACATGAAATTAAATTCATGTATATTTTGATTTTTTTTTAAAAACTAATTATAATTTATTTTATTTGTTTGCAAAGAGATCTTTCAACTATTTAAGTATTTATTATCATGAATTTCAAAAATAATAATTATTGTATTTTTACTATTTATAAAAAGATAATTAAAAATTTGTTAGATTTAATTATTTAATTTTCATGATAATTTAAATTGGAAAATTAATCTTTCTAATTTTGAATTAAATAGTTTAAAATAAAGACAAAGAATATCTAGTTTTTTTATGGATTGGTTGAGTTGGTTTAAAAAACGGTTAAATTAATTGTGAATTATCTAGCGGGGTTTAATCAATCATAATCCTTATCTAACCATGATTTTCACTCTATTTATATGGTAGCTTGCCATTATTTTCTTCACACGAATTTCTCTCCAAATTTTCTCCACCTACAAATGTGTATGTGCATCGTGTCCGTGCACACCAATCCATATCCATTCACTTCTTCTATTTTCACCCAAATTGATTAATGTTCTCATTAAAGAAATTTTCTTTTCCCTTCCATCTATTTTTTCTTATCATAAATTCTTACAATCTTTTTACCGATCAACCAAGTCCGTCTATCCTAGTAGTCCTTAAATTTTGAGTACAAAATTTTTCTAAGGTGAGTAGATTTGTAATTCCTCTTCCCGAATTTTTTTAAAATTATTTCTATATATTTTAATTACTGTGTTTTAAATTAATTTTCGTCCAAAATTGAGATATTTTGTGATTATTTTTGTTATCAAAAACTAGTTTTAAATTAATGGTTTGAAATAATGTTTCTAAAAAAAATTGTTATCGAATTTTGTTACTTGAAATATAAAATATGTTGTTATTATTTTCGGTCTTCTAAAAAAATTGATTTTAAAAGAAAATTGAGCAATAAAAGTTTTTGTCTATTTATTTATAAATAAAGATTTGGATTTATAAAAGTAAGTTTTACAATATTTGATGACATCGAGTATTATTTTGATATGATAATCAGTTATTTGATTATATTTGAATTTATTTAAATTATCTTGATGGTTATCAACTACATTTTAAATTATGTTGATAATTAAAATATTGTTTAAAATACTTACGATGACTAATTGTGGCATTACGATTTGTCTAATCTAGATTTGAAATGTTATTTGATTTAAGGATTTATCTATTATATGATTTAAATTGTTTTGATAAATATTAAATATTATTTTAAAGTTATTATGTTGAGTTTGATTTGAATTTTGATTCATATGATTTGAATTATTTGATAATATAGAATAATACTTAAAATTATTATGTTGATCATTTAAAGGATTGCAACCAAATTGATTTATTTTTAAATAAATTTTTTGATTTAAATTTATAGGAAGGTATATCCATTAGAAATTCTTATCCTATTGGAATCATATCTTGCATTATTTAGATCGTTTATTATTTAAACCATTCATATTCCTAACCAAATTAGTTGGTAATCCTAATCATCCTTATTGATTTAATTCTAATCCTATCATAATTAGCTAAGTGCTAGCCATTATATATATCTATCGACTCTATGAATAAAATTATCTTTCAAACCATCCTTGTCAAAATTTCTCTCTTTTTTCGTTATAACTAAGCCCAAAATTCGTCATAAATTCAGCCTCAATTTTCAAATTTTGTACCAACCTCGGATGACCACAACTACCAACTCCGGACTCCAATTGACCTCCAATTTTTTTTGTTGGAACCGTATTGAGCTATATTTCCGAATATAAATTTTATTTTCATAAATTATGAAACAAATTTTATGAAAAATTTGTGGAGTGCTAGTTGTCCAAAATCTGACACGTTTTAGTGTTTTCGAGATTCTGGGAGAACCAAAAATCAGAATCACGAACCGTTTGAAGTTTCGGAATGCTGACGGAGAAATACACATCATATATTTTTCCCAAAAAATTTCCAGAATATTTTATATTTGGTTTTTATTTTAGAAGTTTGTCACATCGTCTTCGTTCATCTTGTATAGCCCTGTGACTGAACCCAACGAGATTATCGATTTCACCAGCAATGACCTCAGGCAAGATACCTTGCCATTTGTTGTTTATTTATTGTAACTCATATTTCATGCATTTACTTATTATTTACTTTCTTCAAAATAAACTGTGATACATGGCATAATTTGATAGAATCTTACCGTTCAGTTCTATTTCCAGCTATGTACTATTTTCTTACATATTGAACTTAGATTTAAGTGACCACCCTTTGTGTATTGCATTTATAGGCCTTGACACATTTGTACCATGTTGTTGCGAGTCACATATAAAACTCGGACAAGCGTGACTGGCTGGCCACCAGTACGTATAAGTCGTGCGATAGGATTAACCGCTAATAGTGTTTGCATGATTAGTTTGACTTAGCGGTTAATAGCGGTTCTGTGTTGTGGATATGAAATAGTAGGCATTGGGCGGGGAGGACAATTCTTTAGCATATGGGCTACTATACGCTACCCTTTTGTGATCCGGATGCACCGTTAGGGATACGGTGTGAGATAAACCTTATTTTACTAATGGTCACTGACTTTCTTCGAAACGTCATGCTCTTACTGATTGGGGCTCTGGTACCCCAAGGGGGAACCATGTCGATCCTATTTTAGCCAGTGCCCATCTATTAGAGGATGTTCTTAAAACTGTATACACTTAGACTGGTTAGGCTACCTTATCTGTTAGGTTCGAGTTCTCTTGGTTTGGGTACTTGTATCTGACCGTGGCTTGAAACAGTAACTTGTCGCGGACTAGTTTGCCACATCTTGTCCTTGTTTGGTTGTAGACGTGGCTCACTACTCCGATGAGAAGGTACTGAACCCTGGTGTGGTTTGGATACTCTACTGGATTTGTGGTTTGGAAAGGTGTCACGACCCGTACCCAGTATAAGGGCACGAGAAGTGGGTACGTCCAGCTTACGCCGCAGTGTCGACGGTAAAACCCTGTCCTAGGTCTCATACATATAACAGTTATAACACTACAAGAAAATTAATTTTCTCCAACGTTTTATAAACATCGGGAAAAAGGTAAAAAAACGTTGGCATATGTATTCCCAACATTTTTTCAACGTTTCCTACAAACGTCGTCGTTGCCCTAGTTGGAAATTTACAACATTTCAGATAAACGTTGGCATATGTATTCCCCACGTTTGCCGCAACGTTTAATAAACGTGGACAATTCTGCAATAATGGATGAAATTTTCCAACGCTTTACAAAAACGTCAAAAATTGGACTACTTTTCCAATCTTTTGCAAAAATGTTAGGATTTGCTTTCCCAACATTTTCCCAACAATTTGCCAACGTTTTGACAAAAACGTCGGTATAGGTAAAGCCATTTAAAAAAAATTGAATATATTTGCCCTGCATTTATATTCAACCAGCTTCCAAATGAGTAATTAAATCACACTCCACGAGTCTGCACAGTGAAAAGAGATATGTATCTGTTACAATAGATTTCACTAAAATAGTAAAAATTAAGAAAGCATGCTCTAATAGGAAAAATGACAGATTAGTTATCCACTTTGAACTAAAATTGTAGTATAACAGTAGGCTTCTGAAAATCACAATTGCTTATTGCAAAGAAGTGTTAGCAACTCCATACTATGTGCTGGGATCCTCCTCCGGACTAAATTTTCAGGAGAGGGATACCCATATGCAAATCATTCCACTTTCAGGACTATCTTCATAAATTCCTACACGAAGTAACTGATGGCAGCAGATGGAAACACCTGGAAAAAAGAAGGGAAAATTAACAGATTTAAGCAAGTAATAAAGTATTTAAACGTCAGAACAAGTAATACAGACCATTACGATTTAGATTGTTGGTCCAACTTAAGCCCGCAAAAAGTAGTCCATAACCATAAGAGAAACAATAGAGAGCTTAGGATACAATAAATAAAACAATCATATTGCGATCAAGACTCAGTACTCACAGGCAATAGCCTACTTTACATATACATACACCTGTTGCACATTCACGGACATGGCCCATTTGCTAGCACACAGTCTTCTTCAGCCTTCAAAATGTGGGTTCGACTTGATGAAATACATTTCCTCTTAAAAAGGCTTAAGCACATTGGACTTAAACCAAAGCAGAAAAAGAAGTTTGTGATGAAATTGGTACACTTTACTATAAATCACAAATGGCATGCACTTTCCCAAAAATTAGACTGTCAAACATCACAATCCTTAATGAGATGCCTGATATATTATCACACTAAACCGCCTCACCATGTCATTCATGATTCATGAACAACAAAATTTGGATTACGTCTACAGATAAGTGTTTCTACTTTTCCTTATGAGACGAACTCGGCTGATGATTCTCACTATCTATTTGCATTCCAGGTTGATAAAATATATGTCATAACTACTAGCTGCCTAGCTGGTCCCTCACAGTAGAAAATTGAATGCATTATTTTCAATGGAATACAAAACGAAAAAGCTATTTGGCACCCGCGGGTGCACAGCCGGTGCACCCGCGGGGCCGAGGAGGACGACGCCGTTGCCGCCAAAGTACCTACCGTTCCGCCGTCGTCTTCCTTCCTCCCCGCTCCACCGTCGCCTCGTCTTTCTCCTCCTACAACGACGACGACCACCCCTCCTCCTCTACTCCGCCGTCCTCGAGCGTCGGTACTGTCGTCGGAGCCTCCTCCTCCTCCTCCGCCGAGCCCTCTCCCCTCCGCCCTACTACTTCGCCTCCCCACACAGCGACGGTGGCGTCGGAGCGGCCCCGCGGGTGCACTGGCTGTGCACCCGCTGGTGCCAAATAGCTGCTTTGAATACAAATACTACATTGCCTTTTTATCCCAAAGTTTTGGGGTATTCATAGACATCCGACAATGTTTTATGATGGCAATGGACCTACGGCAACCCTCCTCCTTTATCCGGGCTAGTGACCAGTAGTAAAAATATAAGACATAACCACAGCGCAGGCGGAGTTATTGTTTTCAATGGAATGTGAATCCCAAAAATCAGAATCACAGACTACCCAACATTATGCTTGCCTGGACATGAGAACGTTGCAGCAAGGTTGCTCAAGAAAATAATGAACATAACATCTTGGAAGAAATTTACAAAAAATCTCGTCCTTTTAGAAACCAAGTTTAAGCTTATGTTTCTCAGCATATAGTCACTTCCCAGATTTGTTACACTACTTACTCCTCCACTTCCATTTGCTTACCACACCTCCAACCCTTCCTATAGTTAAATCTAATTTTCTTGTCATACTTAACACAAACATGTGCCTCAAATGTTAATTCACCTTTGAAAAGTTGACAATTAGATTGGACAATTTAAATAAGTGTTTTCTTAGTAGGTTTCTAAGAACACTGATTCCTGAGATTTCTATTTTCTAGCAAAAGAGACATGTGCCTCACATATTAATTCACCTTTTTTAACCTTTGAATAGTTCTCAATCTGATTTGACAACTAATATAAGAGTTTTTTGAGTAACTTCCTCAGAACAGTGAATTCTAAGCATTCTGGCCTATGTTGTTGCACGTACATAGATACAACACAACATGGTAAGGACAAAGTGACATGGACAGAGCTCCTATTTTGCGTGTCCTAGTATATTTTGGAGTGTCTAATATGTGTCTGACACAAAACAGCCCACACTTTTGAAGTGTTCATGCTTCTTATGTTCTAGCAAAAGATGCCTCCTCTTACAGACCCTTCAGTAAATAATATCACCATGCACAGACATGCCTCCAGAGGGAACCATATCCATGTCTGACAAGTATAAAACTGAATACTTGCATAACACGTATGAGACAACACCTGCTGATGTCTAGTTTCTGAAGAGTTCCAAACATATAGCTGCACAAGCATTTGGATACTGGAAAAGCTTGTGCCAAACATTATAGGCATCAAAAACAAAGAGAAATAATTTAATTGTATCTGTTCTAGGATTGTTTACAAAAGTACATGTATGACCTCACCATACTGCACCAATATCCTAGAATTTTAACCATTCTCAAATCATAAATCCATAGTTCCATATTGTGCGTACACTTGTATCTGTATTTTTGTCCACGTAACCTAGAGTATCACGCTTAAACAAATTTGTGTAAAAAGAAAGGACTATAGCAAATAAAAATCTTATGATTTGAGATGACTTTGTTGAAAACATAGTTCATTTAAACAAAAGACACTATTTGTAAGATCAAGCTAAACTTTACAAGGGGAATAACATGAGGCTCAACTTTCGTCTAGCAAACACCAAAAATATTCAATAACATATATCAATACCAAAATGGTTGATAACACAATTCATATAAAAGCAAAATAATACAAAGTTCTCATGGACTAAAATAGATCAACTGTTCAAAGCATGTCTTTTAAGTGCAAGACACTTCTTGTAGAAATGGCGAAAGTCGCAACCTTGGTAATACATTTGAAGTTTTCACAAACAAAATATACCCAAAACATTTATCAAGTAGTTGTGTCACAAATGTAAAGCATTCTAGTGGCAAACACAATAAAATTATTGTTTTCTGTAATCATCTACAATATTTGTGTGATTGTTGTGCAGGGATCATCCTGTGCAATAATTGGGGACCTTCACAAAAAAGAGATTCTGATTTCTATTAAGGTTCTAATTAAGTTGGCTGGGTCCACTTGGTTAGTGGAAATTGGAGGGGTTTTTCATGCCTTTAGGTAGTTCCAAATGGGCTGAACGAGGCTCCTGACTTCAAACTCGCAGTACAAAATATTTAAATTCAGCCTACAAGAAGATTCTCTTCCAGCCACCTCTAGCCTAGCTCCCAGCATTGCTAGAACCAGCAGAAGGCATCAAAAGATAGAACCAAAAGACACGGGCATCGTGTCCAAAATGGCAGGGATGGACCCAACCTCGGTCCGGAGTGGTGGGGGTGCTAGAATTTTGGAAATGTGTACCATCTAAGTATTAAGAACAACAACTCATCCAATTTGATACTAGCCACTTGACAAATCTCTACTTGGGATACCAAGGATGGTCGCCTAAGTTCCAAACTCTCAAAGGTTTACAAGGTAGAGAGAGAGAGAGAGGGAGAGATTTGAAACTCCAAAACTGTAGATACTATCTAAACAAGACTAATTAAAATATATACCCTAGAAAGAGGGTCTTGATAGACTACTAAAGTAAAATTGGGAGAAATGTGTTCCGTAACAAAATACACAAATTATAAAATAAACCTGATATGTTAAAGCAAGGCAATAGGGTAGATTCAATTTTTATCAATCAATTTAAAGATCCGTGGACATCATTCGACTGATTTCACTGCTGCAAACAAAACGATGCTGCTTCCAATCCAAGATATAAAACTAAATTACTCAAAATAATTGGTATAAATACCTGTAACAGAATCAGAATCAACCCAGCATAAAGAGCAGGAACGCCACCATGTTCAATTATTTTTATAGTAGTTGCAAATGCATTCATTCTTGTTGCCTGAACCTGCATCTGAAGTTGTCGCCTAATTACTTCAAATGGATATGTGGCAGCCTCTGCACAAGCACCAGCGATGGCCCCATATAGTAAGGTCCTCGTAGGGCCCAACTCTAACTGATCCAAAGCATTCAACTCTTGACCTTCTTGTTGATTGATTTGAGAAATTCTCTTCATTCCTTCTGGTGTACGAAGATAAGCTGCCTTTAATATGCCATAAACACCATAAAAAACTGCACCTGAAGGTGCCATACTAATGATCGAGGGTACTAAACCCTTGTACAAAGAAAATAATCCTTCTGTTTGGAGCCTGTGGCGAAAATCACCAATAACACCACCTAAGGCTTCGCCTCCAGGCGCTACCATCTTTGTCCTGATCTGGATTTTGATGTTCATAAGTAAATACTATGATTATGGAAGAAAAAATAACGTGCACAAGACTAGTACAACAGTTTTAATCTTATATAAACATATTAATTTGTCTCAGGGCAACTATCAGTGAAAATGCTTACTTAATGTTGTTTTGAAGAATCAATCAAAAAGGGAAGTTACTTAAAGAAATAGCCTTCTAATTTTAACAGAAATTCCAACTTCAGAACTAGTCCATTGTTAAATATGAGTTATCACAGATAATATAACTGATAAAGATTAATCCATAAATTACTCGAAAGCTACATACAGTGTCCATAGGAATGCACAGAATGGTAGCTGTTATACTAGCTGCGGCACCTGCAACAAGCCTTTCGAAGTTTGTTGTTTCAGCATTGACAGATACTTTTAGTAGCTGTTTTCTATATGTATCATATTCATAGAAGTTAACTGCCTTAAATGGAGCAGTGCGAAGAAGAAGAATCGACGAGGAAACTTCTATTAACCGTTAAAGAAGTTTTATAGAGAGAAAAATATTTTCATCTTCTAATTATTTTTCTTATGTTCTCATATATATTTTAAGGCATTGGTCATTGAGAGATACATCCTCTATCTTCTCTTCTTATATTTTTATATTTAAGAGAACAAAGGAAATCCGAGGACGGCGAGGAGGCACTGACGCGCTTTTGGTGGTGGCGATCATTGGGGTTGGGGAAGTACATGAGGATTGTTGATTTGTTGACGGAGTAGTGGACACTAGAGGTCTGCATGTCTAGAGGCTCAAGGTTCTTTCTTTCTTTCATCCTGAAACTTCATACTTCTTGCATTTGATAAAATGTCATAGAGATTGGTTTCCTAGCATCATTCCTGTTTGATGAAATGTCATATACTACCATTCCTTTTTGATAAAATGTCATAGAGAGTGATTAGGTTCCTAGTATCATTCGGGAATCTAATCTAATATGTGTTTTGCTCTAGTCTCTAGAGAGACAGTAGCCAATTCCCATGGTTGATGAGATAATCAATCCCACAGGCCACAGATCTTGCCATCTTGATCTGCCAGTGTCATAATTCATGAACTACTAAAGAATGAAGAATCTCATTATTTAACTGAGTTACTGAAGAATCTAATTTGATCTTTACAAGTAGAATTCTTCAACAGATAATTTGTAACTTCAAAGTTCAAACTGTAATGAAAATTTGAATATATAAAAATTGTAGTAATAATTAGACATCGAGACATAGACACCTTTCCTTACAATCTGTTGGTTCCCATTTGTATTTATGTGAATTCGAAATTGTTACTTTTTTGCATCATGTCATGGCCTCTCGTCAAATATTAATTTGTAATTTCTTCCGCTATCATTAGTATTTGTATCAGTAGTTTCATTTGTTCCTATGAAATATAATTGTTTTGGTTTGGTCAAAGGGGTTTTATTTGTTCCCAAGAAATTATAACACCTTTCAAAAAAAATGTTGATACTTCAACACTAGTTCTGGTTTTTATTTAGTGCAAATTAATAAATTTTGTGTTAACTTTTTTAATTTATTGGCTTGATTAATTCTCCTGATCGGACCATTTTTTTTTCATGTACGTTTGTTGAGTTTCATAATTATTAATAAATTTATTCATGGAAAAAATTGACGTTTACGAAAAAAGGGCACAATTTTTTCTTCTGCCCTGGGCCAACTAAATCTCAGGACCGACTCTGCTATCAATTTGTGTGGCAATATCCAACACGTCCGACATGATGCAACATGAACACGGACAGGAAATTTGAAGTGTCCGTGCTTCCTAGGCTCATGATATACTAGTTGTATACATCCTAATATTTCCCATAACTGAATAATTAGTTGCATCTTCTATGTTATGGAATGGTTCTATAAAAAAGCATATCGTCAATTCACATGCATAGCCAATAACAAAAGCATATCATCAATTCACCAAATTTCTATGCAAGAATTTTTAAATTTTATTCTCAATTGGTGCAATTTCTGATTCAATTAAACCCTAAATTTTAAAAAAATAAAAAATTAGGGCAAGTTGAAGAAACAAAAATATGTAGCATACTATGATCCCAAACTTGGAACTTGATGTTATTGTACTGCACCGTCTCCACATTGAATCGGATCGCAGAATAACAACCAAATAAATCACAATTAATCAAAAAATAATGGATTTGTAAATGAATCGAAAACCCTACTTGGAATTATCGACACCATTCGTCGTTGGCTGCTCGTACTCGTAGCCACATTCTTCCGTGCGCTTGAAGTAGACAAAATCCCACACGACGATCCGCTGAATCGCTACGGCAATCCCCGACCATTGAATAGGAGAGTGGTCGAGAACAGATGGCTGGGATGGCAAGGCACGAAAGGGAGGTGTCGTAAGGTTCGAAGAGAAACCACGAGAGGAAGACTAGGGCAATGACGAGGAGCTGAGAGAGGATGGCCAGCCGGAGCATCGACCCTCACCATTTGCGTGTCGGATGTTGGTGGAGATTTCGGGTTTGCTATTCGACGATATGAGATTGAGAGAGGGAGAGAGAGAGAGAGGAATTGGGGGAGCTCGAGTAAAGAAAGGAAAAGCTCCAGTGAGAGGGGGAAAGATGAAAATGAGTGCGGGAAGTATTTCAATTTTTTATAATTCGTAATGGTTTTCAGCATTACAAAAATTATAAAAATAATATAAATATAAAATAGATTTTTAGTAACTATTTGGTTGTAGTGAATAAAATATTCTACATTTTTTTAGCCAAAACGTCGGTAATTTTTTTGCAGTTTTTCACTAAACGTCGATAATTCCTCAACACTTAAAAACAAATGTCAGTATTTGGCAACGTTTATTAAAGAAGAAGAAAAAACGACGAAAAAGTCCCATATTTTTTGACGTTGTTGACCAAACATTGGTAATTTTTTGGCATTTAAAAATAAACGTAGGTATTTTGAAACATTTATAAAAGAACGTCGGAATATTATGCCTTAGCCAACGTTTCCATAAACGTCAAAAAAAAAACGTTGGGAAAGACCTATTTTCTTGTAGTGAGGTACCTGTACAGTTTATACACTCCGAATGGAGGTGAAATAAATAAGTACAACTCAATCACAACTAAGGAAGAAGGTACGCTACGATAGAATAGATGAACACAGAATCCACAGATGATAAATACAAGATAAAGATAGCTAAAAATTTAAGATAACAACTCCACAATCCAGAATACAAACTCCAATATATACAAGTGCATCTGACATAACATGAAGATAAATAGGACTAGCCTAGGACTAGCCGAGTCTATAGGGGTAGTGTCAACAGCAAGTGCTGGGTCCTCCTGAGGGTCCAGCTCAAGTTTGTCGTCTAAGCCTGCTCCGTAATAGGTGGGACACAGCTCCTCAAAGTCATCTGTAATATTTCAACAGGTCCAGTCAGGACTGGAGCGAGCACAGTACATCTCACGCAGTTCATATCATGACAGGAATAAAATACAGGTAATAGAGTAAGATACATGAAATGCTAAAGAATATACATGAAGTAAAAGAGAAGGCTGTAATGAAATATCTACTATAAATAAAGAGCTACAGTGAACTAGTAATTTAGAGTACAAGCTAGACATGTAAACGGCTCGATAATAAACATGAGAGTTTGCACATGACTACACTACTTTGGAAATTCTCCACATGACTATTTATACTCCCCCGTACCCCAATCAATACACAAGGATCCGTTCTAGTTATGTTATTGCACATGAATTCACATATGCACCATAAATTGGTGCACATGAATATAAACATGGGGCTCCGTGATCATGAGAGTACATGAATCACGAGAGTGCACATGAATGGTGAAAGCACAAGAATACATGATGAAAGTGAATCGCACATGACATGATGTATATGATGCTCCCGAGGGGAATAACATCGTATGAAAAGATCCATATAGTACTAATCCGTGTTTCCATCGTGTTAGCATCAAGTAAAATAATCTAGAGCAAGAAAATACTCCTAGTAAGTATGAAACGGTCAGAGAATGTACTCGCCTGATATCCTGAATGTCCGAATGAAATACTGCCTGAGGAGTAGTGTCTGGCTCCTAATCAGAACAGTACAAGTCATAACATGTCCAACTAATAAAGTAAGCAACTATGATGCAGTCCACATGATATTAGGTCAATCCTAGACCAAAGTCAACTCTAGTAAACTTCAGTCAACTAAATAGTCAAATTTAGGTCAACTAGGTCAACCTAGACCCAATCAAGTCTCACTAGGCCTAAATAGTCTACCTTAGCAAGTACACACCATATACAAGTCTATATGACCACTCATGTGCATATTTACCATATGCCAAGACCACACTAGAATACCCTAGACTATGTTACCTAGGTTATATGCCATAGGCTGTACACATACAATCCATATATTTATATACACACTATTCATATAGGTAATCCTATATTGCATTACAATATCACATTAATTATATATATTATTTATATATACACATGGAGAGTTAGAGAGGGAAGAGCATGTGAATGTGTGTCATAGATAGAGTAGGCATGTACATACCAATGTGTGTCTAACATAGGCATGTGTGTGTGTGTATAGGTGAGCTGAAATGTGTTTTGTGTATGTGTCCTTGTAGCCAGGATACATATGACAGGGATATGGGGAACATGTGTGTATGGGTTAGCATTCAATGTGGTTCTAAAAAAAATGAATGCATAAATGGGTGTATGTAATGTGTGTTAAACAGTTTACAAAGTGAAGTCCTAGATTTTAGGATTTGTAGAGTGAGAGGTGGGGTTCAAGTGGACTGAAATCAGTGTATGCAAGAGTGGAAAACAGTGTGCTTGTGTGTGTGGGTTTAGTGTGTGTACATATGTCTCAATTGTGTGTGTCTCTAACAGGAAGGTGTATAGGTACAGTGGGTTAATACCAGGTTTAGTTTAAATTAGAGCCACTTATCAGGATTCCCAAGAAATCAAATGACAGAAAAAATAACAGCATATATATGTATTCTCATATGTGACAGACCCATGTTCTCAGGAAATCCAGATTCTTGTGTGTGTGTGTGTTTGAGCTTAGTGCAATGGCAGTTCAGGATTTGTGTAGTGTGTGTGTGTACATGAGAGTATAGATGCCATTGTGAGTGTCTAACAGTTAGTTCTTCCCTGTGTGGAACAATTTAGTGTATAAGTGAATGAATAATGTTTAAATCTCAGGCAATTCAAAGAACAGTGTATCAGTCCACAAACAGTGTATTTCAAGTATCAGTCAATGAGACCCAATCCCAAATACAGGCTTTGAATCACTCACATCTATTGCCAACACAACCTTAACGTGATATCTATGAGTAACAATAGCTAACCCACATTAATTTACATGATATTAATATCTAATTACAAATCACTGGAAAAACAGTGAGTTAATATGAATTTGAACTTAACAAGAAAAGTAAATGCAGTATATGGACTTGGTTTCAGAACAAGGGGATTCGATCACAACCATCCAACTAAATCACCAAAAACTGAACCCTAGCATGATTCTCATTCATAACAGCAACTAAGCCATATTAGATTACATGATATCAACATTCAAATGTAAATCGAAATGGAGAAAACAGTGTGTATGTTCACTGATACTTTAGCAGTATCAGTAAAATAGGAATTTCCCATTTTGACATAGAAATAGCAATTAACAAGTACGTTAATGGTTGGTAATTAATGACTAATATGTGTACGAATGTATCCAAGGACTATACGAACGCAACACTAATCTAGACACGAACAACAGTGAACCCGTGTACGAGTCCTAGCTCACTCAACACGAATCTATTGGACACGAGACTTTGGGAGTGTCGTGTCAGACATTGCCCCAAGCTCTGTGTCTAAGGACACGTGTCCACGTGCCCTAGAACAGTCGTACGAATGCGCGAGGAGCAGGACAGCCCGACTGCGCGCGCACGGGGCGTGTCCACGAGTCCAACTCGACACGAACTGGACTCGATCCGTGTTCAGTCACGAAAAAAGTGTTAAGCCACACAAAAACGAGGATTCCTATTCAAATACTGTAACACCCAGCTTTCCAAATGAGGGTAATTTTGAACTTTTGTAAAAATTTATTATTTAATAATAGGATTTATGATTTATGGGAATTTTTAATTAATTTAATACTTTTTAAAATTGGTGAATTATAATTTTGATGTGTTAGCTAGTAAACTATAGAACTGTTGAGCCTAGAGACTAACCATGACCATGGGGACCTAACCATGTGATTAGAATGACTATTTACAACTTTTTAGGCTAAGGGTATTTTGGTCATTTTGTGACTTTTGAATTATTTAGGATTTTGATTAATTGGTGAATTTTAGATTATTTTAATAATATCTAAATTGATGTATTATAATTTTGGTCATTTTTTATATTTTAATATTTTGGGAAAATTTTATATTTTTAATATTGTTTTTATTGGATTTGTTTAGTCGGGTTTGAGTTTCGTCTCGTTCCGACTTGTATTGTGATCCGGGTAGCTTAAACTCTAGATGGAACCCAATATTAATTTAAGCATGGCTCACAAGACCCAACATTTAAGTTAGTTAATTAAACTAATTTTTATCATGTTAGAATGGTTAAGTTAGAGACTCAAAACTAGATCATTTTGACCCCAAACTTGAACCTAGTCTAGACTTAACCATATGAGACTAGAGAGGGGCAATTAGGACATTTCCTATTAGCCCTAATGGACACTTTATGGCAGCCACCATTAGGGGAGAATGATTCATTTCATTCATTACAATCTTGCCTCTTTTTTTTTCTTTTTGTTCTTCCCTAATTTTAGAGAGCCTTTCCATTGATTTGATCTCCAAATCAAATCATTCCTTCACCAAACCTTCCCTCAATCATTCCCATTCTCCAAGAGAAGGGTGCTACCAAGGATTGGAACAGAAGTACAAGGAGGAGTGTCCACTTTGAGGGATCTTCGTATCGGAGCCGTGTCCTAAAGGATTTTATTGGGATTCCACTCCCAATAGGTAAAACCTATCCTCTAAATCGATTTTCTTTGCATATAAATTAGTTTTGAATCCGTAGGATCCATCCTCATGCATGTGTCCCATTTAGATTCTAATTTGAGGCCATTTGGAACTCTCTTGAGGATTTTAGATATGTGTCTTGTGTCCTACTTGATAGATCCCAAATTAGGACACCCCATGTGTATGTATGTGTGATAATAGTTTAAATAGATATTTAAATTCAGTTTTAGAATGGTTAGAGAGTGGATTAATCTTAGTTAGGATGGTTAGAATGAGTTTCATTTGGATACCTATGTTTGTATCCAAATATTTTTGTCTATATGTGTTCTTTTGTCCAAAATAACTCAAATTCGTCATAATATTCATCCACGTTTTTATTAACCAAATCAACTTAGAAATGTCATAACTTTTGTCTTAGAACTCCGATTTATCTTCCGTTTTTTTAAAAGAACCGTATCGAAGTTAGCTTTCCAAATATATATTTTAATAAGCCAAACTTTTTGTAACTTTCTGTAAAATTATTTGAGTGTCAGCTGTACAAAAGACGAACGTGTTTCAGTATTTTTGTGATTTCGGGAGCTTTCGGACACGAAAATGCGATCCGTTTAAAGTTTCAGAAAGCTAACACGAAGGGCTACAACATACTTTAATCCTAGAATTTAGTAGAGGTCCAATTGGTACAGTATTAGTTTTAAGTAGAAGAGTAAATATACGATATATGCATTTTGTGTAACCTATGAGCCTATGTAGTATGGATATTAAATGAATATAGAGTATGTAATACATGATATGTTAGATGAATGAAATGATATATATATGATATATATATCCTCTTTATATTAATGTATATATATGGTTGAATGCAAGCATGTAGGAATACAATTAATATAATGTATGTAAGCAATGCATAAATGCATGAATGAAAGAATGATATGCAATGTATGCATGAAAGTATATAATGAATGCTAGATATGAATGCAAGGTATACATGTAATGATAGATATGAATGCATACTATATAAATAATATAATGCAATATACAATGATAGCATGTATGGTAATGTAGAATATATGATGCAAGCATGTATATGTCCACTGTTTTCCCTTTTTCTTACATTTTCCTTCCCTTCCCTTTCCTTTTCAATTTTTCCCCTTTTTCCCTCTTCTATTTTTTTATGTTGTATACAATGTATATAATGTATAGATGCATGTAAGTATGTAATATGCATAAATGACATGTATGTAATAAAAATAAGTATATGTATGCAACTTAATGATATGTGAATGGATATAATGCCTGAACTGAAATATGCATGCATATGGGATATGAATGAATGTATAAATGCAAGAATGAATGTCATATATGAATGAATGAATCAATTAAAGGTATAAGTAAAATATAATGCATTGTAATGAATGTTAACATATATAATGTATAAAAGTCTGTATGTAAATGTGCATGAATGTATATATCTATATAACTATGTAAATATGTATGATGTAACATATGCCTATATATATAAATATGTATGTAATGTGGATATGCATGTATTTATGAAGGTATATATTTATATATATTATCTATTTTATATTATGTATTGTTGTGGTTCACATTGTCTTGTGATTGTGTGAGTGCTAGCCTAGGCTTGGTTAGGCCTAGTAAGACTTGTTAGACTTGTTTGGGCTAGGACTTGACCTAGTTGACCTAGTTGACCTAGTTTGACTTCTAGGGTTGACCAGAGTTGACCAAGAGTTGATTTTGGCCTAGATTGACCTAGATTCATGTTGAATGCATTGTAGTGCATCTTATTACCATTCTGGACATGTTATGACTTGTACTGTTCTAAATAAGAGCCAGACACCACTCCTCGGACAGTACTTTCATCTTGGACACTCAGATACCAGGCGAATACATTCTCTGATCATTTTATATTCTTTTTAGAATTATTTTCCTGCTTTAAAATAATTTACTTGATACTGTCACGTTGGTCACATGGATTAGTACTATATGGATCCCTTCTTGAGATGTTATCCCCTCAAGGAGCATCGGATACTACATGTTCTGTGTGTTTCACTTACATGGTGTATCACTATGCTTCACGGTTCATTGATCCCTTGTGACATGTACTCTCATGATCACAGAGTCTTCCTTGAATCACCCATTTATGGGCATTCCTAGAATCACCCATTTTTGGGACTACCATGTATCACCTTTTGTGGGCCATTGCATGGAATCATAACATAACCTGGCTGGATCCTTGTGTATTGATTGGGGTACAGAGGAGTAGAAGTAGGCATGTGAATAATACCCAAGTAGTATCTCATCTGATCACCTCCGTAGTGTCTCATCAGAATCTCCTATGCCATTCACATGTTTATATTGTACTCTGACTCACTAGCCACTGTTAGTTCTCTACTTATAGTAGATATTCTATTACAGTTCTCTCTCTGTTTACATTCTGTACTTTCTTTCAGTTCTTGTATCTTACTTTACTGTATGATTATATTTTCTAACCTGTTATGATCTGTTGAGATGTATTGTGCTCGCTCCTGTCCTGACTGGACCTGTTGAAAATATTACAAAGGACGAGGAGGAGGCCTGTGTGGATACCTACTACGGGACAGCTCTAGATGACACCAGTGATCCGGATTTCCAGCCGGATCCATTAGCTATAGAGATTGAGTCTCCCTAGTCTAAGTTTTACTATTACTGTCATTTGGGATCTGGATTGTATATATTCTTTCACATTCAGTAGTTGAGGCTTGTATTTCTGGATGTTGCTGAGATGTTATCTTAGACACTTAGACTCTTCTGATCTTCTGTATTTTATTTTGAGTTTTATATCATATCGTACTTCTTCTTCCTTAGTTGTGATTGAGTTTACATTCTGCTATGTCACCACCATTCGGAGAGTATAAACTGTTTAGCATTACATTGTTAGATGTTGTGACCTAGGACAGCGTACCCACTTCTCTTGCCCTTACTCTAGAGTGCGGGTCGTGACACATTTTTAGTGGTGGCCCATGTAGGTCGAGACTAGAAGTGTAGTGGTATTCGAACCAGAGTATCATGACAGCCTACAGTAGGATTAGGATATTTTTGAGGGTACTCAATCACACTAGGAAAACTCTTAATCATATTCCTTTATCTAAATTTTTGCTTATTGACTTCCCTTGAATATAAACTGTCCTCCTTTGAATTTTTGCTTCATTTTTAGAAATTGCTTCTTGTTTTGATCTGTCTTCATGATGGTTATGAAGACACGATCTCATCGCTCCGGTCCGGAGAATACTATCGAGAGGCTGGCCACCTCTCGTCCTGTTCATCAGGGCCTCGAGACCGCAGCTCCTATTGTGCCAACTCAGGTTGGCATTTCTGCTACATTGGAGGTGCACCTCTATCTGTACAGAGACTTTTTTCCGTCATTCCCGATTTTTCTCAGCAGCAGCGGTTCATGCAGCATCATCAGCAGACCAGGGGAAACCAGCAGGGCGAGCTATCATCAGGACAGTCGAGGATGCACAGACCATTAGAGATCTTGCTGCAAGTTCCGTTATTCTCTATTCTATTCCCGCAATTGTCTCTTATAACTATCTTGAAATTCGACTCCATCTGTTCCTTGTTGACTGATCAATTTGTTCTGTTGTTCCTGTGTTATGTTTGCTTTTTTCTTTTGAGAAAAAAAATCATATGGGCTAGGTCACCTCAGTTATGGGATCTAGAATCTTCGATAGTCATGTTAGCTGGCATAGTGAGGACATATAGTCAGATTTTGGACCTATTTCTCGTGTGTGGAAATTTAAGATTTTCGTCGTCGCATGCGGCAATGCAGAAATTTTAAATACCATGAACCTAGAGGTATGTACCTTAGTCAAGGACTCTGTGATTATCGTAGCCTTGCTTACTAGTATGACGAGGATTTGGAGCACCATGATTTTGGATAGACGCATATGATTATCAGATTGTACCTTAAATGCTCTTGAACAAGTTTTCTCTACTTTTGTTCAGTCTTTAAAAAAAATTGTTTTGTTTCTCATTATTTAACTTAGGAGTAGGAGTAGCTTTAGCTGTATTATAAACCTTTGTGTAACTTCTTACTATGAATCTCTTCTTAAAATAATGAATCGATTATTTTGCTAGACCTTATCTTGGATTTGATATTATAGCTCTGGTTTCAAAATGGTTCCTTCCTTTAAACAGATAAGCAGAACATATTTTATCGTTATTTCCTTCTTGCTATTATTCTTGTATTAAATAATAATAATAATAATAAAACTGTCTTGATTACATCAATCACCTGCTTTGCAATCTTGGTAGGAATCTAAATGTTGGTCTTGATATAGAATTTGATTTATATATTGGGACATGAGAATATATATAGTTGACACAGACACTTTGTCTAACACGTATGCATGCTACACTTTGATTACCAACCCATACAAATGCATATTAATATGTTGTTGATGTTTAAATTCTTAAAACCCCAATATTCTGATACAGTACAGTATCAGAGGCTGGTTCTCTGCTTTTCCAGTTTAAATTCGTAACTTAAATATAAATTTCATGTTATTAGTTTTGTTTACATCTCTGTACATGTATTTTATACACAAGATTTCAATTCTTAAAGAAATTGGTTGAGTTTTGTGTCTAAACTTGTCAAATCTGAGACTGTGTGCATATTAACCCATAATATTGGATTCTAAATGATTAGTTCAATTTGCTGTTTTTTTAAATGTAATATTTTGAGCTATATACATTGTTGTATGTAGGGATATAATGTTAGGTTTCATATTCTTACATGTTAGGTTGTCATAAACATTGGGTTGGTTTGATGTTCGAATTTCTCCAAAATTCTAAAACTGAATACATGTTAACATTTTCGCATTGATTTCAAATGTTTAGCTCAATTTTAGATTTAATATGTAATATTGAACTGCATGCATAGCTAAATGTATGGATAGTATGTTAGGGTTTCATCTCCATCATGTTAGGATGTGTTGGGAGCATTGAGTTGGTTGTGATATTTCAAACCCTAAAATCTGAAACTGCATTATGTTAATATTACACTGGTTTAAATGTTAGCTTATTTTCAGATTTTGTATTTAAATGCTGAACTAAAACTAGGTTTAACCTTTCAATACTAAAGCTATAACCCTGTACAAGGACACACACACCCTAACTTAGTATATACTGCCATGTAAACCTAACCCTTCCTCTCTATGTTATGTTCATATATCTATATAGATATATATAGAGTTTATGCAAACATGTTATAATGTATATAGATACATAATTAAATTTCTACCTCTTTATATATATATATATATAAAATATATATATATATATATATTTTAAAATATATATATATATATATATATATATATATATATATATATATATATATATATATATATATATATATATATATAAATATATATATATATATGGTTAGCCATGCATGCTATGAGTAAATTAGCTTTGTATTGTAGATTGTTAACCAATATGCCATGAGTAGTGTAACTGGATAGCTATTGTCTTGAAACCCAAATCCTCATATACACTTTCATGTATATTCACATACACACATGCCTACTATCTAACCATATGAACATGTCCACATACACCCATACACACACGAACCATATAACCTTTACATAATGCTAGCTTTTCCCTCTCTAATGCTCTCTCTCTCTCTTTATATATATATATATATATATATATATATATATATATATATTGTGATTGGATTTTAATGCAATTGACTTTCATTCTTTAACTTTTGATTTTGATTTTTCTTTGAATAGTACCCCTTTATAGATAATTGATAGTTATCTTATTATTTTTTGATAAGTACCAGTTTTCATATAGGATGGTAGACTGCCTTACAGTTTAGATGATTTGTTATTTCTGTATCTTTTCAGTTTAACAACCCTGATTGCTTGTATGTTTGATACCCTATGACCGTTTTGGTCTAGCATGACTAGTATACCTAGATGAGACTTTCACTACTACCGTATGCTATGACCCTGTATATCGTCCTTTTAAAATCGTATGATTTGTTTAAGTTTTGAGACTTTGATTATGGGGGTTTGACCTAGAAGGAGTATGAACATTTTAATTTCGAGGACGAAATTTTTCCAGAGGGGTAGGATTGTAACACCCAGTTTTCCAAATGAGGGTAATTTTGAACTTTTGTAAAAGTTTATTATTTAATAATAGGATTTATGATTTATGGGAATTTTTAATTAATTTAATACTATTTAAAATTGGTGAATTATAATTTTGATGTGTTTGCTAGTGAACTATATAACTGTTGAGCCTAGAGACTAACCATGACCATGGGGACCTAACCATGTGATTAGAATAACTATTTACAACTTTTAGGCTAAGGGTATTTTGGTTATTTTGTGACTTTTGAATTATTTAGGATTTTGATTAATTGGTGAATTTTAGATTATTTTAATAATATTTAAATTGATGTATTATAATTTTGGTTATTTTTCATATTTTAATATTTTGGGAAAATTTTATATTTTTAATATTGTTTTTATTGGATTTGTTTAGTCGGGTTTGAGTTTCGTCTCGTTCCGACTTGTATTGTGACCCGGGTAGCTTAAACACTAGATGGGACCCAATATTAAGTTAAGCATGGCTCACAAGACCCAACATTTAAGTTAGTTAATTAAACTAATTTTTATCATGTTAGAATGGTAAGTTAGAGACTCAAAACTAGATCATTTTGACCCGAAACTTGAACCTAGTCTAGACTTAACCATATGAGACTAGAGAGGGGGCAATTAGGACATTTCCCATTAGCCCTAATGGACACTTTATGGCAGCCACCTTTAGGAGAGAATGATTCATTTCATTCATTACAATCTTGCCTCTCTTTTTTTCCTTTTGTTCTTCCCTAATTTTAGAGAGCCTTCCCATTGATTTGATCTCCAAATCAAATCATTCCTTCACCAAACCTTTCCTTAATCATTCCCATTCTCCAAGAGAAGGGTGCTACCAAGGATTGGAAGAGGAGTGCAAGAAGGAGTGTCCACTTTGAGGGATCTTCGTATCGAGCCGTGTCCCATTTACAAGATGTATGATCATTAAATATACAATAATAAGGCGTCCCAAATATTACATATTCAGCTGATCATGAAGCTAGTCGTTACAAAATGTTAGGACTAGCAAGAGTTTAGTCATACATGATCAACCCTAGGATCTGTCAATCATGTTACAGCCCGTAGACAGACAGTAAGTAAGTGCAATCGAGCTAAACAGGTGCTCGTCGGCTAAACGCCTCAAAAAAATATTTTCACAATGGAGTGGGAGAGCCAAAAATAACCTACTCGTTGCCCTGGTTACGTCTGGTCGTCACCATCGGGCTGGAAAGTCACTAGATCCTCTGGAGCTGCTCCGAAATCTGGCCATACAAAACCAGCTGGGTCAAATTCCAGAAAGAGCAAGTGCCACAAAGGAAGCTTCACTTAGGAACTAAAACCAACAATTAGCACAATAGTAATAGATTAATAATAAAGACAGGAATTAAGGAAAAGCATAACAGGTGATATACGATGAGATAACCATGGAACTATTCAGATGGCCAAGTTACAACCCCTAAACCAAACAAGGACCGGGGTTGTAACCCTTCGTCTGAACCGAACTTGGAATTCTCACCATTTATCGGTAAAATAAATACAGGCATTCAGGTCATGCAGTAATCTAGAACAGAATCAGGACAAGACTAGACTGGTTAGACTCCATCCAATCATTTCACGACCAAGCAAGAATTACGGCTTGATACTTTAACTAACTAGGGTTATCACAGGCCTAATTACTAGCAAGGTACAGTGAGATTACTCCACAGCCACAAGCCCTGCAGACCATCCAGGTTACCCGGGTTGAAAGATTAGAATTGAATTCAGGTGGGTACATCGTCTAGGAAACGAATGTACCCTTAGGTAGCTTGAAGGGTGCAACACATGACAGTGTGCTGGAAATGTGCCCTACTCGACGGCAGGCTACAGATCCCAAGGCGCGCCAAGGTAACGGGATTGCCTGTAGCTGAGAGATATCTTTATGACTCGTGTATTAATCTAGTTATTAGCCTTAATCCATTTCAGTAGGCACTCCTGACCGTGGTACTCAGGAGTCCCCTCATAGACATGATACAAAACAGGACTGGATTATTTTTACAAGCACAATCACCCACGGTGTCTAGGTTATTTATACAGGTCATGTCATGTCAAGTAGCCGTCGCAACAGCTTTATCAAGATATATCATGTCAGGTTTACTTGTCAGGAGTGCGCCACGACGGGCCAATATCATGTCATGTCAGGTTTACTTGTCGGGAGTACACCACTATGGGTCACTGTCGTGTCATGCTAGTTCCTTGTCACACCATGCCATGTACAATTTTCATTTCAATTATGTCAATCAAATCGTGATTATCAAGTTCAGGACAAAAGGCGTAAGGATATAAAATGAGCGTAAAATATACAATAGGGGGTTTACAAGACATGGGCAAATAATATAAAATAATAGTACACAGGGCTATTGGAGAGCCAAGCGGCTCAGGCATATGCGGCCAGGAATGATCCCATGCGGCTGGGGAGAGAATAACCAATGCGGCTAAATAGGGTCAGGCGCATGCGGCTGAGCTAGGAGGAGGGTCATATGCGGTTGGCGGGGAAGGGTGGACCCTATGCGGCTGAGGATGGGCTCGGCCTCATACGGTTGCTGGGGGAAAGTTCTCATGCGGCTCGCGGAAGCAAGGCCTATGCGGCTGAGGTCGAGCGAGTTCCATGCGACTGGGTCAAGTAAAGTCCCATGCGGCTGGGTCAAGTAAAGTCCCATGCGGCTAGCGGGAAGAGAGGGCACATGAGACTAAGTCAGATCATTCATGCGGCTGGAAGAAGCGGGGTCCCATGCGGCCAGCGGGAAGGGCGCATGCGGCTAAGGGTAGCGTTTCATGGGGCTCAAGAAGTTCAGAATATTATACGGCTGGGGATTGAGCGAGTTATCCGGCTAGATAAGTTCGGCCCTCATGCAGCTCAAGTACTTTCAGCCATGCGGCTCAAGAGAACACTTGCCGCATGAAATATTCATACGGTCAAGTCAAGCACAATTCATCTTCTCCAAGATTCCGAGAAGAAGAACACCATGAGAGCCAAGTTCTCAAGCTTCATAACTCCATTATCCGGAGCCCAAATCTGAACTTCCATAGGTTAAAACGGGGCAGAATGAAATGCTCTACAACATGGAACCATAAAAACTCAAAAATAACAAGATTAAGTACATCAAAACCCAGGAAATCCAAAAATAAAATAAACTTAGATCTACAAGAATCTAGAGATGGAAAGTGGAAATGCCAAGTACTAAAGTAAGTTAAAATACTGTAAGAGAGAGAATGAAGCAATAAAATTGGAGATCCTCCATGAAACAAGTTACACTTGCCTAGACCTCTCTCTCTCTCTCTCTGGTAGATGAAGGAGTAAATGAAAAAAGAAGAAGAGTAATGAAGAGAGAGGAAGAAGTGGGCTTAATAAATGGTAGTGGTGGTGGTAGGTAGGGGTTCACCCTTTGGTCCATGATGAACCAAAAGCAATCCCAAACCGAACCAAGCCAACCCGAACCAAGAATAAACCAAGCTATGAAGAAAACTAAGCAAAGAATCATGCAATACAGAATAAAATATGTACACGTATTCCAAAAATATGTAATGTAAACCACATGCATTACAACTCTACCCACCTTAAAAGAATTTCGTCATCGAAATTTAATTAAGAGGCTAGAGAGACGAGGACAAGCTATATTAATCACATGTAAGCTATAACTTGGCAAGCAATCACTCATTCAAGCAAGGAATCGAAGGCATGAGGCATAAGGAAGACATTATACCTCACGAGTCAAACAAGTCGGGATACCGCGATCGGATGTCATCCTCACGCTCCCACGTTGACTCACCCAAAGAGTGATGACCCCAAGCAACTCGGACTAACTTGATAGTCTTGTTCTTGAGTATCTTCTCTCTTCGGTCCAATATAGACACGGGCCTCTCCTCATACGAAAGGTTGGTACCAACAACCAATTCCGAATGATCTAGGATGTGGCTCTGGTCCGGAATATACCGTCGTAATTGGGATACATGGAACACGTCATGCACCTCGCTTAGCGACGGCGGAAGAGCGAGACGATAGGATACATCTCCTACTTGCTCCAGAATATCAAATGGCCCTATATACCTAGGACTAAGCTTTCCCCGTATGCCGAAACGAATGACGCCACGGTTAGGCAAAATCCTCAGGAATACATGGTCATCGACAGAAAACTCGAGAGGGCACCGATAAGAATCGGTCCAATGGCGCTGGCGATCTTGGGCAACTCGAAGATGATCCCTGACTTTTCTGACTACTTCAACTGTCTGGGCAATCATTTCTGGACCGAGCATCTGCCTCTCTCCGACATCATCCCATGCTAGCGGGGATCTGCACTTCCTGCCATACAGTGCCTCGAACGGTGCCATCTGGATACTGGCCTGGAAACTGTTATTGTACGAGAACTCCACCAGGTGCAGGTGATCTTTCCACGAACCATCGAAGTCAAGTATACAGGACCGCAACATATCTTCAAGAGTCTGGATCGTATGCTCCGACTGACCATCTGTCTGCGGATGATATGTTGAACTGAACTGGAGACGAGTTCCCAAACTCTCCTGCAGGCTACGCCAAAAGTGCGACGTGAATCTCGAATCTCTGTCCGAAGTGATACTGACTGGCACTCCGTGCATCCTGACTATCTGCCTGAGGTACATCTCTGCTAACTGCGCTGTCGACTGACCAACTCTGAATGGAAGGAAGTGAGCCACCTTCGTGAGCCGATCAACTATAACCCAAATAGCATCTCGACCAGCTGGGGATCTAGGCAATCCGGTAACAAAATCCATGGTCATATGTTCCCACTTCCATTCTGGAATCGACAAAGGCTGAAGAAGTCCAGCGGGCCTCTGATGTTCAGCCTTAACTTGTTGACAGACTAAACAACGAGAGACATACTGGGATATCTCCCTCTTCATGCCATTCCACCAAAAGTACTGATGGATATCATAGTACATCTTCGTACCACCCGGATGAATGGAATACTGAGAACTGTGAGCCTCTGACATGATCTCCTGTCTGATATCTCCACAGGGTATACAAAGATGCTTACCATGCCTAAGTGTACCATCTTCATGAATGCATAACTCGGGTCGCTGGCTTGCCTCACACTCTGCTCTGAGTCGCTGAAGCTTGGAATCTGCTAGCTGCGCCATCCGGATCCTCTCGACTATGGTGGACTGAACTTGTATGCTGGCCATCAATGCCACACTGGAAGGGAGAACAACTTCTATACCCATCTTCTGAAGATCTGCTAACAGCTCAGGTTACGCAGTTAGAAAATAAACTCCGGCTCTCCTGCTCAATGCATCTGCAACGACGTTGGCCTTCCCGGGATGATACTGCAAGTTGACATCATAATCCACAAGAAGCTCCAGCCACCTCCTCTGACGCATGTTAAGATCCTTCTGGGTGAAAATATACTTCAGGCTCTTATGGTCGATGAAAATCTCCACCCGATCTCCGTACAAGTAGTGCCTCCACAACTTAAGTGCAAATACTACTGCTGCCAGCTCCAAGTCATGGGTTGGTTAATTCCTATCATGATCACAAAGTTGTGATGAAGCATAAGCTATTACCTTCCCATGCTGCATCAGAACACATCCTAGGCCTCTGTCTGAAGTATCATAATATACTGAGAATCCTCCAGTTCCATCTGGAAGCACGAGAATAGGAGCCGTCATCAAGCCTCGCTTCAACTTCTCAAAAGAATCCTGACATTCCGCTGTCCAAGCAAACTGTACCTCCTTGCGGGTCAACTGGGTCAATGGCGCTGAAATCCGAGCAAAATCTGAAACAAACCGCCGGTAGTAGCCGGCCAATCCAAGAAAACTACGGACTTCTGCAACGGTGCTAGGCACTGGCCATGACTCAATAGCCACAATCTTCTCGGGATCCACTTCTACTCCTCCTCTGGTGATGATACGACCCAAGTACGAAATGCGATCGAGCCAGAACTCGTATTTACTGAACTTGGCATACAACTGGTGCTCCTTAAGAATCTGAAGAACCACACGGAGATGCTGCTCATACTCCACTTCGCTCCTGCTGTAGACCAGGATGTCATCCAAAAACACAATCACGAACTAATCTAAGTAAGGCATGAAAATACGATTCATGAGATCCATGAATACAGCCGGCGCATTGGTCGCTCCAAATGGCATAACAAGGAACTCCCAATGCCCATATCTCGATCTAAAAGCTGTCTTCGGGATGTCCTGCTATCTGACTCTGATCTGATGATACCCTGAGCGCAAATCTATCTTCGAGAATACTGTTGCCCCTTTGAGCTGATCAAACAAGTCATCTATCCTCGGAAGAGGGTATCTGTTCTTGATTGTCACTGAGTTCAAGGTACGATAATCAACACATAGCCTGGACGTACCATCCTTCTTTTTCACAAGAAGCATCGGGGCTCCCCAAGGCGATCCACTAGCACGAATGAATCCCTTGGCTCGAAGTTCTTTAATCATCTTGTACAATATCTCCAACTCTGAAGGCGCTATCCTGTAGACTCTCTCTGATATTGGGGTTGTTTCGGGAATCAAGTCGATAGTGAACTCGATCTTCCGCTCTGGCTGCATACCTGGAAGCACTTCTGGAAAAACATCTGGAAACTCTTCGACTATCCGGGGCAACTGCACTGCTGCTACCGCCATCCGTAACACTGGAGGAGAAGGCTCAACTGCGCCTCTGGAAAATGAAAACTCTGGCTATTCGGGAATGCTAAAAACAACCCTACCAATATGGCAGTCTATCCTAGCATACTGGTTCCTCAACCAATCCATCCCTAGGACCACATCATAATCGGCCATCGGGAATTTTATCAATCTAGCGGGAAACTCCTTACCGCTAACTACGATCCGACACGAGGAAAATACCCTATCGACTCCCACAAGTCTGTTACCAGTAAGTATATTAAGCCTTACTGATAATGACTCGGGCTCCAATCCTATCCGTGTCATGAATCGTGCAGACATAAAAGAATGCGATGCACCAGAATCAAATAAAGCTGAAGCGGGAAAGGAGTTGACGAGAATAGTATCGGCCACTATGTAACACCCAGTTTTCCAGAAGAAGGTAATTTTGAAATTTTGTAATTATAATTATTATTTAATGATATTTATTTCATATTATGATTTTTAGTAATTTTTAATTATTTTTAAACTATTTAAATTCATGACTTGTGATTTTTGGTGTTTTGCAAGTGAACAGTAGAGACTGCCTACCCTAGAGCCTAGCCATGTGATTAGGCTATTTTTGACATTTTTAGGGTGATTTGAATTTATTATAATTTATTTGAATTTATGGGAATTTTTTAGAATTTATTTTGGAATTGTTTGAATGAGGGTTGACTAGGTTGACTTTGACTAGCAATGACCTTGGTAGGCTAACCTAGAAGCTAACCCTAGTTGTGTTTGGACTTGGTTAGGTTATGTAACTCTAGTTTAACCTAAGTTAGTGAGGATTAACTCATTAGAATTAATTTGGAGAAACTAGGATTTGAATTGATTTAGAAATGGCTTGTGATTTCACAAGTCATGACTTGTGACTTAGGCTTAATAGCCCATAGGCCCACACCATGAACCAAACATAACCCTAATTATCCCATGGCAGCCAACCTAGTGTTTCCCACCCTATTTAATGCCTCTTCCATTTGTTCTTGCCGCCTTTATTATTTTCTCTCAAGCTTTAGAAAGATGTGAGCCTCCATCTTCAAAAATCCATAGTAATTCCATTTTATCTCCTTTTTCCCTCCAATCAATTGCATTAGATCCTAATTTTCATTTTCTTGCTGTTTGTGGTGTTCAACCTCAGCTTTGGGGCAATTTGGAGAAGTTTGCTAGCAAGAGGAACCCCCCATTTGAGGCTTTTCTTACATTTTGGCACCAATAGGTAAATAAATGTAAACACCATTAAAATTCTAGTTTCTTTGCATATAGACCTAGCCCTAAGTGTCCTGGTCCTGTAGGTATTCCTAGACCTAGGTTTTGTGTCCATTTCATGTCCTAAATGGACACGTATCAGCCTATAGACCTAGGTGTTTGACGAAATGTCCCAAAGGACATTTCGGTTGAATTTTTGGAATGTGTTTGAATATAAAATTAGGGTTTGGTCTTGCTTGTCGATTTCTGGTTGACTGATATGATTATTGTGTCATATCGTGTCGGCATGGACACGTGAACACGCACGTTCCCGCACGGTAGAAGTGCCGTGCTGCCACACGGGTCGTGCTCACTGCACAGACGTTGTGAACCCACCAAAATTGGTGTGGAGGTCGGGGCAGTGACTGACAAGTCACTCCCAAAATTTCACGACTCTTCGTGTCGAGTCGGACAGGTAACCACTCACGCACTGATTTCGTGCACGAACTGTGCGCACAGGAATCGCGCTCTGATACGGGTTTCCCGTATGGACACGGTGACACGAGCGCTCGTGTCAGGGTCCTAGGAAGGAAGCCCTATAGGTGGCGAACCCAGGTGCACGATTTCGTGTCTTGGTTTGACTCGTGTCGTGTGTACGGGGACACGTCACACGTACACGAGCCAGTCCTCACTGTGTAGTTAAGATACAATGTTTTATTTTGTTTGGACACTTTGTGTCCACTCTAGTGGACACGAATCATACCCCTAGACCCATGACACTTGGTACACACACTGGTTTACCTATTTGAGAATTTAAATGGTTAAAATTGGGTTCGAATGATTGGGAATTCCTGTGTCAGTGATTCTTCACTGACAGTTGAGTTCTTTTTGAACTGACAGTTGATATTTAAACCCTTTTTCCCTGAAGTTTATATGTTAAAATTAGTTTAGAAGTTTGGTTATAAATGTATGTGTAGCTGATGTTAATTTCAGTAGCTTAAATTGGTTTTTCGAATGTGAAAAGTTATGTATCAGTGACTTATGTTCAGTTGGGTTACATGAACTGTAGACTAATGCTTCCTGTTTAATCTCAATTTAATTCCCCATGTTTAAACTAATTTTTGAATGTTTAATAGCCATGTTGATTCAATTACCCTTGTGATTAGTTCACTGTTAGGTTGAGTCCTTGTGGTTTGATGTTAACATAACTTAGGAATTTTGAAATTAGATTAGTTGGGTTGCATATGGAGTTCGAGCACATAACTTAATTCCCAATTTTTCCCTGTGATGAAATTATATATAAACTGAGATGTTATAACCAGAGAATTATTCCTAATGTTAAAACTGAACCTATAACCTGAGATTCAAAGGGTTGAGGGTGATATGTTGGGTTTTCAATGAATTTCCTACGTGGTATTGGTATGAGGTTTTGGAGTTGTAATCTTTCACTGAATAGTAAACCTGAGTTTAAGTTCAAGTTGCTAAGGTATTGGTTTCGAAATTTGGATATTTACACATGATAATTCATGTCATTCAAAAACAGTTTTTTTTTTCCTTTTTGGACTGAAATGGAATTGAAATTAATATGTTAACTGTCATGTTAGTTCACTGTTAGATTATACATAATAATACACAGATAAGTTAATTCACTGTTTTCATGAAATTCTGATTTAGGCTATATATAAAAACTGAGTTTTACTAAGTATATACCTGAGAATGAAAAGGCCTTGGGATGTTCAAAACTGAGATGGGGTTTTGTGTAAAAACTGAAATTTAGTTGGGGTTATGAATAAAACCTGAGATGTTGTTTACTGAGTTTCAATATCTATTGTACTGAGATTAATGTTAGGTCAGTTTTAGAATTTAGGTTGTGTAAATATATATGTTAGTTGTTGTTAATTCCATTTGGTTGAATGTTGGAGTTAACATGAAAACTGAGATACCAGTTTAATTCCTATGTCATGTTGTCCTTTAGCTCTTAATTTCAGTCCATAATCCATGAACACAAATATGTATGAATGAACCCACAAGCTCTCACATACACACAATTACCCATGGTTTGATTCCTGAAACCTGAGTACATAATGGGTTCATTGCACTCCCAAACACACATTGAATGTTACTTTAAATCTGAGAATATGTTCACCTATGCATTGTCATCTTGGAAAATTAACTGTCATGTACACTTCATCTGTAGACACACACACACATCCTATTATACTACACTCGTTAGCCACACTTGAATACATGTTACACCTTGACACAATGTTTTATACACTAGCCTATGGCATTGCCCTATACACACACTTGTATACCCTTAACCCTCTCTCTATATCTCTATGTATATATGAATGTATATATGAATATATGTATATATGTAAATATGAATGTATACATATGTATTAGCTAGAAGTTCTACCTTGCCTAATGCTACACAATGTTATACACACACACACAACCTATATATATACCCTATATACATATATTGTTATATATGTGAATGAAATATAAATATGATACTAGACTAGATTACTTGTTGTGTGTGCCTAGCTAGCTAGATGTGATTGCTAGACTAGGCTTGGTTAGACCTAGAATGGCTTGTTGACCATAGTTGACCTAGTTTAACTTCTAGAGTTGACCAAGAGTTGACTTTGGCCTAGTTTGACCTAGACTCATGTAGAATGCATTGTAGTGCTTAACTTTACCATTATGGACTTGTTGTGACTTGTGCTGTTCTGAATAGGTGCCAGACACCACTCTTCGGACAGTATTTTTACCGGACACTCAGATACAGGCGAGTACATTCTCTGATCATTTTATATCCTGCTTAGAATTATTTTCTGTATTAAATTACTTTACTTGATACTGTCACGTTGGTCACACGTATTAGTACTATATGTATCCCTTCTTGAGATGTTATCCCTTCAGGGAGCATCAGGTACTCTATGTTATGTGCGTTTCACTTACATGGTGTATTATATGCTTCATTGGTTCTTTGATCACTTGTGATATATACTCATATGATCACAGAGTCTTCTTTGAATCCTTATCCCATTTATGGGACTACTATGTATCACCCTTCGGGGGCTTATCACCCTTTGGAGGCATATCACCCTTCGGGGGCTTATCACCCTTTGGGGGCATATCACCCTTTGGGGGCTTACCACCCTTCGGGGGCTGTTACATAGAATCATAACATAACCTGGTTGGATCCTTGTGTATTAGTTGGGGGTAAGAGGGAGTATAAATAGCCATGTGAACAATTCTAAAGTAGAATAGCCATGTACGCCTCTTTAGTATAGCCATGTACAAATCAAGCCGTTCACATGTCAACTTTGTACTCTAAATCACTAGTCACTGGTAGCTCTTTACTTATAGTAGATATTTCCATTACAGTTCTCTTTCTCTGTTTACATACTGCATTTTTTCAGTATCTATATCTTACTTTACTGCATGATTATATTTTCTAACCTGCTATGAACTGTTTAGATGTACTGTACTCGCTCCTGTCCTGACTGGACCTGTTGAAAATATTACAGAGGAGGAGGAGGAGGCCTGGGAGGATGCCATCTACGGGACAGCTCTAGCTGAGGACATCACCCCCACTGTCTAGACTAGTTTAGTTAGGCCTTATCTTATTTTTATGTGGTCTTAAGACTGTTTAACTAGACTTTACTTTTGTTCAGAGATGTTGAGATGTATATATTCTTTCGTATTCAGTAGCTGAGATATGTACTCCGGATATTTTCTGGGATATTACCTTAGACTATTCTATCATCTGTTTCCCTTGAGTTCTATTCATATCGTGCTTTCTTCTTCCTTATTTGTGATTGAGTTCATTTACTGCTTAGTATTATATTGCTAGATGTATGTTGACCTAGGACAGCGTTCTACTGCCGACACTGCGGCGTAGGCTGGACGTTGTTACGTTTTCGTACCCTCATAGTGGGTGCGGGTCGTGATACGTTTTTAGAGGTGGCCCATGCAGGTCGAGTTTATGTAGTGGTATTCGAACAAGAGTATCACTACAGCCTGCAGTAGGATTAGGATATATATTTGAAGGTACTCAATCACGGTTAGGATTCCTTGAAAGATTCCTGGGACGGCCCTTGAGAATCTTATTTAAACTTCAATTTGAATCATTTCTCTTATTTTGTTGCTCTCACTCCTTGATTATTGTATTTGATTTTGTTGGATCGTTGTTGATTTGATTTTCCTATCGAGATGAATTTTTATGGCCTAAGTTACGATATTTTTCTGATAACATATGTCGACGGGAATACAGGGATGGTGAAACGTCTACTTGATTATGGAGCTTGTAGTTTATCGCAGCCATATTAGCTGGCGTGGCGGAAACATAGAGACCTGACTTCGGATGTACGTATCTTGGTTATGAGATTTGGAATTTCTCGCAGCTATACTAGTCGGAATAGCAAGAATTCCAGACGACATGATTGTAGAGGTGCATGCCCCAGTTATGGGACCTATCGTTTGTCGCAGCCTTACTTACTAGTATGGCGAGGACTCTGAGTAACATGATTTTTGGACAGACGCATATGATTATCAGATTGTATCATGGAAAGGTTCTTAAATATATCGTCTCTATCTTCATTCCAGTTATTATAAATTGTTTTCCATCATCAAATAATTTAAGAGTAGAGATAATTCAGCTTTATAGAGCTTTTGCATATGTAGTTCTTTCTTAGTGTAACGATTGATGACTTGTGATTAGGCCCTTGTCTTAGGAATGATAGTATAGCCTGGTTTTAAATAGTGATTCTTGTAGCTAGTTCTCCTTTGTTGATATATACTAATTTTCAGCCTTGATGATTGATTTATTTTTATTTTCTTTTCTTTTTCTTTCAGTATGGCACCCATGACCCGAGCCCGTCGCCTGAGAGCAGCTGCAGCTACTGAGAGTGTGCCTCCACCTCCTACTGTTCAGGAGGTAGTTATCCCTCTATCTGATCAGGGGGTGGTGGCACCTCCTGCCATTGAGGAGATGGTGGTAGCCTCGCCAGAGAGTCTTCCTTCATCTCCTGTCATTCAGGAGAGAGCTGCAGATTTTCCTGAGACCGAGAGCCTTCACCTACCCCTTGGGATGGTACTCCCTACTGTACCACCCGGAGGTTTGTTAATTGACGCAGCCCAGATGTTTAGATATTTCCAACAGAGGCTGTTGGAGTCACAGAGAGTTCATGAGGAGGACATGAGGGAGCAAATCCAGAGGTTGCTACGTCAGCGGAACTCTGTGCTTCTAGGAGGAGAGCCTAGCTCCAAGAGGGCGAGGAGCAGTACCCAGTCCTACCGAGAGTTTGAGGAGTACCCATTTATCCAGCCTATATCATCATACCCAGCCCAGTCTCCTATCCAGCAAAGGCCAGCTGAGCCAGAGCCTATCTGTGCCTACTGCAAGAAGTCTGGACACAAGTGGAACAACTATAGAAAGAGACTAGGATTGTGCCTATTCTGTGGTTCAGCTGCACACTGGGTGCAGCACAGTCCAGCTATACCTGCCCCAACCAGGGCTCTGCTTCCAGAAGGGAGTTTTGGTTCTCAGACCGAGCTGGAAGTGAGTTTTGACCAAACCTTAGTATTCCTTTTGAGAATTTTGATGCATCCCTTGCTTGTATGATTTGATACCTTGTGATTGCCTAGTTCTGTAGCATGGTTGGTATAACTAGATGAGACTCCAGACTGATATTGCATGCCATGACCCCATAGGTTACACTTTTCAACTGTATGATTTAAATAGGTATCTGAGACTATGTTTGCTGGGGGCTTAACCTAGAAGGGGTGCGACCATCTTAATTTCGAGGACGAAATTTTTATAAGGTGGGCAGGATTATAACACCCAGTTTTCCAAAAGAGGGTATTTTTGAAATTTTGTAATTATAGTTATTATTTAATAATATTTATTTCATATTATGATTTTTAGTGATTTTTAATTATTTTTAAACTATTTAAATTCATGACTTGTGATTTTTGGTGTTTTGCTAGTGAACAGTAGAGACTGCCTACCCTAGAGCCTAGCCATGTGATTAGGCTATTTTTGGCATTTTTAGGGTGATTTGAATTTATTATAATTTATTTGAATTTATGGGAATTTTTTAGAATTTATTTTGGAATTGTTTGAATGAGGGTTGACTAGGTTGACTTTGACTAACAATGACCTTGGTAGGCTAACCTAGAAGCTAACCCTAGTTGTGTTTGGCCTTGGTTAGGTTATGTAACTCTAGTTTAACCTAAGTTAGTGAGGATTAACTCATTAGAATTAATTTGGAGAAACTAGGATTTGAATTGATTTAGAAATGGCTTGTGATTTCACAAGTCATGACTTGTGACGTAGGCTTAATAGCCCATAGGCCCACACCATGAACCAAACCTAACCCTAATCAGCCCACGGCAGCCAACCTAGGGTTTCCTACCCTATTTAATGCCTCTTCCATTTGTTCTTGCCTCCTTTATTATTTTTCTCTCAAGTTTTAGAAAGAGGTGAGCCTCCATCTTCAAAAATCCATAGTAATTCCATTTTATCTCCTTTTTCACTCCAATCAATTGCATTAGATCCTAATTTTCGTTTTCTTGCTGTTTGTGGTGTTTAACCTCAGCTTTGGGGCAATTTGGAGAAGTTTGCTAGCAAGAGGAACCCCCCCATTTGAGGCTTTTCTTTTATTTTGACACCAATAGGTCAATCAATGTAAACACCATTAAAATTCTAGTTTCTTTGCATGTAGACCTAGCCCTAAGTGTCCTGGTCCTGTAGGTATTTCTAGACCTAGGTTTTGTGTCCATTTCGTGTCCTAAATGGACACGTATCAGCCTATAGACCTAGGTGTTTGACGAAATATCCCAAAGGACATTTCGGTTGAATTTTAAGAATGTGTTTGAATAGAAAATTAGGGTTTGGTCTTGCTTGTCGATTTCTGGTTGACTGATATGATTATTGTGTCATATCGTGTCGGCATGGACACGTGAACATGCACGTTCCCGTACGGTAGCAGTGCCTTGCTGCCACGCGGGTCGTGCTCACTGCACAGACCTTGTGAACCCACCAAAATTGGTGTAGAGGTTGGGGCAGTGACTGACAAGTCACTCCCAAAATTTCATGACTCTTCGTGTCGAGTCGGACACGTAATCACTCACGCACTGATTTCGTGCACGAACTGTGCGCACAGGAATCGCGCTCTGATACGGGTTTCCCGTATGGACACGGTGACACGAGCGCTCGTGTCAGGGTCCTAGGAAGGAAGCCCTATAGGTGGCGAACCCAGGTGCACGATTTCGTGTCCTGGTTTGACTCGTGTCGTGTGCACGGGGATATGGCACACGTGCACGAGCCAGTCCTCACTGTGTAGTTAGGATACAATGTTTTATTTTGTTTGGACACTTCGTGTCCACTCTATTGGACACGAATCATACCCCCTAAACCCATGACACTTGGTACATACACTGGTTTACCTATTTGAGAATTTAAATGGCTAAAATTGGGTTCGAATGATTGGGAATTCCTGTGTCAGTGATTTTTCACTGACAGTTGAGTTCTTTTTGAACTGACAGTTGATATTTAAACCCTTTTTCCCTGAAGTTTATATGTTAAAATTAGTTTAGAAGTTAGGTTATAAATGTATGTGTAGCTGATGTTAATTTCAGTAGCTTAAATTGGTTTTTCGAATGTGAAAAGTTATGTATCAGTGACTTATGTTCAGTTGGGTTATATGAACTGTAGACTAATGCTTCCTATTTAATCTCAATTTAATTCCCCATGTTTAAACTAATTTTTGAATGTTCAACAGCAATGTTGATTCAATTACCTTTGTGATTAGTTCACTGTTAGGTTGAGTCCTTGTGGTTTGATGTTAACACAACTTAGGAATTTCGAAATTAGATTGGTTGGGTTGCATATGGAGTTCGAGCACATAACTTAATTCCCAATTTTTCCCTGTGATGAAATTATATATAAACTGAGATGTTATAACCTGAGAATTATTCCTAATGTTAAAACTGAACCTATAACCTGAGATTCAAAGGGTTGAGGGTAATATGTTGGGTTTTCAATGAATTTCCTATATGGTATTGGTATGAGGTTTTGGAGTTGTAATCTTTCACTGAATAGTAAACCTGAGTTTAAGTTCAAGTTGCTAAGGTATTGGTTTCGAAATTTGGATATTTATACATGATAATTCATGTCATTCAAAAACAGTTTTTTTCCTTTTTTGGACTGAAATGGAATTGAAATTAATATGTTAACTGTCATGTTAGTTCACTGTTAGATTATACATAATAATACACAGTTAAGTTAATTCACTGTTTTCATGAAATTCTGATTTAGGCTATATATAAAAACTGAGTTTTACTAAGTATAAACCTGAGAATGAAAAGGCCTTGGGATGTTCAAAACTGAGATGGGGTTTTGTGTAAAAACTGAAATTTAGTTGGGGTTATGAATGAAACCTGAGATGTTGTTTACTGAGTTTCAATATCTATTGAACTGAGATTAATGTTAGGCCAGTTTTAGAATTTAGGTTGTGTAAATATATATGTTAGTTGTTGTTAATTCCATTTGGTTGAATGTTGGAGTTAACGTAAAAACTGAGATACCAGTTTAATTCCTATGTCATGTTGTCCTTTAGCTCTTAATTTCAGTCCATAATCCATGAACACAAATATGTATGAATGAACCCACAAGCTCTCACATACACACAATTACCCATGGTTTAATTCCTGAAACCTGAGTACATAATGGGTTCATTACACTCCCAAACACACATTGAATGTTACTTTAAATCTGAGAATATGTTCACCTATGCATTGTCATCCTGGAAAATTAACTGTCATGTACACTTCATCTGTAGACACGCACATCCTATTACACTACACTAGTTAGCCACACTTGAATACATGTTACACATTGACGCAATGTTTTATACACTAGCCTATGGCATTACCCCATACACACACTTGTATACCCTTAACCCTCTCTCTATATCTATATGTATATATGAATGTATATATGAATATATGTATATATGTAAATATGAATGTATACATATGTGTTAGCTAGAAGTTCTACCTTGCCTAATGCTACACAATGTTATACACACACACACAACCTATATATATACCCTATATACATATATTGTTATATATGTAAATGAAATATAAATATGATACTAGACTAGATTACTTGTTGTGTGTGCCTAGCTAGCTAGACGTGATTGCTAGACTAGGCTTGGTTAGACCTAGAATGGCTTGTTGACCATAGTTGACCTAGTTTGACTTCTAGAGTTGGCCAAGAGTTGACTTTGTCCTAGTATGACCTAGACTCATGTAGAATGCATTGTAGTGCTTAACTTTACCATTCTGGACTTGTTGTGACTTGTGCTGTTCTGAATAGGAGCCAGACACCACTCCTCAGACAGTATTTTCCCCGGACACTCAGATACAGGCGAGTACATTCTCTGATCATTTCATATCCTGCGTAGAATTATTTCCTGCATTAAATTACTTTACTTGATACTGTCACGTTGGTCACACGGATTAGTACTATATGGATCCCTTCTTGAGATGTTATCCCTTCAGGGAGCATCGGGTACTCTATGTTATGTGCGTTTCACTTACATGGCGTATCATATGCTTCTTTGGTTCTTTGATCACTTGTGACATATACTCATATGATCACAGAGTCTTCTTTGAATCCTTATCCTATTTATGGGACTACTATGTATCACCCTTCGGGGGCTTATCACCCTTTGGGGGCATATCATCCTTCGGGGGCTTATCACCCTTTGGGGGCATATCACCCTTTGGGGGCTTACCACCCTTCGGGGGCTGTTACATAGAATCATAACATAACCTGGTTGGATCCTTGTGTATTAGTTGGGGGTACGGAGGAGTATAAATAGTCATGTGAACAATTCCAAAGTAGAATAGCCATGTACGTCTCTTTAGTATAGCCATGTACAAATCACGCCGTTCATATGTCAACTTTGTACTCTAAATCACTAGTCACTGGTAGCTCTTTGCTTATAGTAGATATTTCCATTATAGTTCTCTCTCTCTGTTTACATACTGCATTTCTTCAGTATCTATATCTTACTTTACTACATGATTATATTTTCTAACCTGCTATGAACTGTTGAGATGTACTGTACTCGCTCTTGTCCTGACTGGACCTGTTGAAAATATTAGAGAGGACGAGGAGGAGGCCTGGGAGGATACCATCTACGGGACAGCTCTAGTTGAGGACATCACCCCCACTGCCTAGACTAGTTTAGTTAGGCTTTATCTTATTTTTATGTGGTCTTGAGACTGTTTAACTAGACTTTACTTCTGTTCAGAGATGTTGAGATGTATATATTCTTTCGTATTCAGTAGCTGAGATATGTACTCTGGATATTTGCTGGGATATTACCTTAGACTATTCTATCATCTGTTTCCCTTGAGTTCTATTCATATCGTGCTTTCTTCTTTCTTAGTTGTGATTGAGTTCATTTACTGCTTAGTATTATATTGCTAGATGTATGTTGACCTAGGACAGCGTTCTACCGCCGACACTGCGACGTAGGCTGGGCGTTGTTACGTTTTCGTACCCACACAGTGGGTGCGGGTCGTGACACACTACCTCTCCTGGTGCTAATCCTTCCTCTGCGGTCATCACCATAGCATGACCATGCCCTCGCGGTGCGGGTCCCTTCTGCTGAAATCCTCGCTGCCTATTCTGACTCTGGGCTTGGGCTTGAACATACTGCTGGGGGTTCTGCTGCTGGAATACCTGGGACTGAGGCGGCAAGGGCCTCGGCAATGGATACTGCTGCTGCTGGACCGGAGCTGGTCCTCTCACCGAAGAGCTAGAAAGGTTGGACGATGGTGAACCACCCCTATTCGGACAGGATCTAACCCTATGGTCTGCTGCTCCACAAGCCAGACACAATCCCTGTGCCCTGCGGCACTCTGCCACTACATGGCCTGGCTTCCCACAATGAGAACATCCCACTGCGGAAGACTGCTTCTGCTTCTGCTGCTGCTGAGGGTACGTCGGGGCTGAATGCTGAACCGACGTTACTGAGGCCGCCCACCTCGGGGCTCCAATAGTCAAAGCCCTGGCTGCCGGGGCTGGGGCTGAAGACTGATTCATCTGGCCGTGGGATCTCTTCCGACCTTCGACCCTATCCACAATCCTCTGGGAGGTATACCCATGCCTCCTAGCGGCTCTCAAGACTGCATCAAAAGTCTGATGCTCAAACTGCTCAATTGCCAACAAAATCTCCAGGTGAAGCCCTTGCTGAAATTGCTGGGCTCTATCATACTCGGTTGCCACCAAGGTGGGAGCAAACCGACTGAGTCTCGAAAACTCGGCCGCATAACCATCGACCGTCCTGCCATTCTGCTTCAGATTGGTGAACCTCGTCTGTAGATCATACTGAGCTACAGCATCGAAATACTTGGTCTGGAATCTCTCTCTGAACACTGCCCAAGCAATGGGTGCTGCTAAACCAACGGCCTGAGCTGCCCACCAGCTGCGGGCAAGATCTAACAACTGCAGGCGCACCACGGCCACCTTCTCGTTCTCTGGGGTCCTGGCTGCTTCTAGAATCACCTCTGTGTCCTGAAGCCAAGCATCTGCAGCGATAGCATCTTCACTACCGTCAAAGAAGGGAGGGTTCAAGCGCTTGAAGCTGTTGGTCGTGCTGTTACCTTGATGACCTCCTTTGGTCAGAGCATCCGTTACTGCCTGGTACAAGGCATCTCCTCGACGATCTTGGGAAGCTATCAAGGTCCTGACGAGACCTACCAAAGTGCCATAATCAGGTTCGGCAGGCTGAACTGGCTGGACGGGTGGCTCTCCGTCAGAAGGCACGACTCTGGAGGCTACTCTGGAATGCTGGGCTTGATCTCCGGGTTGCTGCTGATCCGCGGGAAATGCTCCGCCTCGCTGACCGACAGGTCCAGGAACGATGTCGCTGAAGAAGACGACATGGGGAACAATAAGGAAGGACCAAGACAGATCAACGATATAAGCATATGATCAGGAAAAGAATCCAGGGATTCAGAAGATACGAGCAGAGATCAAGGGCGAATACTCATTGAGACATCTATTCAGTAAACCCTCACATATCTTAATTTACAAGACCTGCATGGGCCACCACTTAAACCATGTCACGCCCAGAACCAGAATACTGGAGAGCGGGGGCAGACATAGCTAGCTACGTATATGAAATGGATTCCATCTCGCTATACGGTCACGGCTATCTAGATACATGAGGGTTTACTACAAGCCAACAGTCTCCTATGGTCATGAACAAGCCTAGTGTCTCAATCACAAACAAGTAAGTAAATGTTACAATATGTATGATCATTAAATATACAATAATAAGGCATCCCAAATATTATATATTCAGCTGATCATGAAGCTAGTCGTTACAAAATGTTAGGACTAGCAAGAGTTTAGTCATACATGATCAATCCTAGGATCTGTCAATCATGTTACAGCCCGTAGGCAGACAGTAAGTAAGTGCAATCGAGCTAAACAGGTGCTCGTCGGCTAAACGCCTCAAAAGAATATTTTCACAATGGAGTGGGAGAGCCAAAAATAACCCACTCGTTGCCCTGGTTACGTCTGGTCGCCACCATCGGGCTGGAAAGTCGGTAGATCCTCTGGAGCTGCTCAAAAATCTGGCCATACAAAACCAGCTGTGTCAAATCCCAGAAAGAGCAAGTGCCACAAAGGAAGCTTCACTTAGGAACTAAAACCAGTAATTAGCACAATAGTAATAGATTAATAATCAAGACAGGAATTAAGGAAAAGCATAACAGGTGATATACGATGAGATAACCATGGAACTATTCAGATGGCCAAGTTACAACCCGTAAACCAAACAAGGACCGGGGTTGTAACCCTTCGTCTGAACCGAACTTGGAATTCTCATCATTTATCGGTAAAATAAATACAGGCATTCAGGTCATGCAGTAATTTGGAACAGAATCAGGATAAGACTAGACTGGTTAGACTCCATCCAATCATTTCACGGCCAAGCAAGAATTACGGCTTGATACTTTAACTAACTAGGGTTATCACAGGCCTAATTACTAGCAAGATGCAGTGAGATTACTCCACAGCCACAAGCCCTGCAGACCATCCAGGTTACCCGGGTTGAAAGATTAGAGTTGAATTCAGGTGGGTACATCGTCCTGGAAACGAATGTACCCTTAGGTAGCTTGAAGGGTGCAACACATGACAGTGTGCTGGAAATGTGCCCTACTCGACGGCAGGCTACAGATCCCAAGGCACGCCCAGGTAACGGGATTGCCTGTAGCTGAGAGATCTCTTTATGACTTGTGTATTAATCTAGTTATTAACCTTAATCTATTTCAGTAGGCACTCCTGACCGTGGTACTCAGGAGTCCCCTCCTAGACATGATGCAAGACAGGACTGGATTATTTGTACAAGCACAATCACCCACGGTGTCTAGGTTATTTATACAGGTCATGTCATGTCAAGTAGCCGTCGTAACAGCTTTATCAAGATATATCATGTCAGGTTTACTTGTCAGGAGTGCGCCACGACGGGCCACTATCATGTCATGTTATGTTTACTTGTCGGGAGTACACCACTACGGGTCACTGTCGTGTTATGCTAGTTCCTTGTCACACCATGCCATGTACAATTGTCATTTCAATCATGTCAATCAAATCGTGATTATCAAGTTCATGACAAAAGACGTAAGGATATAAAATGAGTGTAAAAATATACAATAGCGGGTTTATAAGACATGGGCAAATAATAATAAAATAATAGTACACAGGGCTATTGGAGAGCCAAGTGGCTCAGGCATATGCGGCCAGGAATGATCCCATGCGGCTGGGGAGAGAACAGCCCATGCGGCTAAATAGGGTCAGGCGCATGCGGCTGAGCTAGGAGGAGGGTCATATGCGGTTGGCGGGCAAGGGTGGACCCTATGCGGCTGAGGATGGACTCGGCCTCATGCGGTTGCTGGGGGAAAGTTCTCATGCGGCTCGTGGAAGCAAGGCCTATGCGGCTGAGGTCGAGCGAGTTCCATGCGGCTGGGTCAAGTAAAGTCCCATGCGGCCAGCGGGAAGAGAGGGCGCATGAGACTAAGTCAGATCATTCATGCGGCTGGAAGAAGCGAGGTCCCATGCGGCCAGCGGGAAGGGCACATGCGGCTAAGGGTAGCATTTTATGGGGCTCAAGAAGTTCAGAATATTATGCGGCTGGGGATTGAGCGAGTTATGCGGCTAGATAAGTTCGGCCCTCATGCGGCTCAAGTACTTTCAGCCATGCGGCTCAAGAGAACACTTGTCGCATGAAATATTCATGCGGTCAAGTCAAGCACAGTTCATCTTCTCCAAGATTCCGAGAAGAAGAACACCATGAGAGCCATGTTCTCAAGCTTCATAACTACATCACCCGGAGCCCAAATCCGAACTTCCATAGGTCAAAATGGGGCAGAATGAAATGCTCTACAACATGGAACCATAAAAACTTAGAAATAACAAGATTAAGTACATCAAAACCCAAGAAATTCAAAAATAAAATAAACTTAGATCTATAAGAATCTAGCCATGGAAAGTGGAAATGCCAAGTACTAAAGTAAGTTAAAATGCTGTAAGGAAGAGAATGAAGCAATAAAATTGGAGATCCTCCATGAAGCAAGTTGCACTTGCCTAGACCTCTCTCTCTCTCTCTCTGGTAGGTGAAGGAGTAAATGAAAGAAGAAGAAGAGTAATGAAGAGAGAGAAAGAAGTAGGTTTAATTAATGGTAGTGGTGGTGGTAGGTAGGGGTTCACCCTTTGGTCCATGATGAACCAAAAGCAATCCCAAACCGAACTAAGCCAACCCGAACTAAGAATAAACTAAGCCATGAAGAAAACTAAGGAAGGAATTATGCAATACAGGATAAAATACGTACACGTATTCCAAAAATACGTAATACGAACCACAAGTATTACAGTCTTGTGTCCTACTTGATAGATCCCAAATTAGGACACCCTATGTGTATGTATGTATGATAATAGTTTAAATAGATATTTAAATTCAGTTTTAGAATGGTTAGAGAGTGGATTGATCTTAGTTAGGATGGTTAGAATGAGTTTCATTTGGATGCCTATCTTTGTATCCAAGTATTTTGTCTATATGTGTTCTTTTGTCCAAAATAACTCAAATTTGTCATAATATTCATCTACGTTTTTATTAACCAAAGCAACTTAAAAATGTCATAACTTTTAGCTTAGAACTCCGATTTATCTCCCCATTTTTTAAAAAGAACCGTATCGAAGTTTGTCACGCCCGAGAACCAGAATACTGGAGAGCGGGGGCAGACATAGCCAGCTACGTATAACGGAATAGAATCCACACCGCTATACGGTCACGGCTGTCTAGATATGTGAGGGTCTCACTACAATCCATCAGTCTCTTAAGGTCATAAAATAGCCTATTGCCTCAATCTCAACCAACTAATAATAATCACAAGATATCAGATTTCCAAATATACAATTGTAAGGCGTCCCAAACATTACATATCCAGATGATCATGAAGCTAGTCGTTACAAAATGTGAGGACTAACAAGAGTTCAGTCATACATGATCAACCCCCGGGGCTTGTCAATTATGTTACAGCCCGTAGGCAGACAGTAAGTAAGTACAGTCGAGCTAACACTTGCTCGTCGGCTAAACGCCTCAAAAGAATAATTTATAATATTACAGTGGGAGAACAAAAGAAACCCACTCGATGCCCTGGTTACGCCTGGTGACCACCATCGGACTGGAAGACAGGTAGATCCTTTGTTGCTGCTCCGGTATCTGGCCATACAAAACCAGCTGGGTCAGACCCCAGGAAGAGCAAGTGCCACAAAGGAGGCCACAAAATAAGAACCAAAGCCAGCAAATTAGCACAATAATACAATTACATAATAAGAGACAATAATTTAAGAAAAAGCATGATGGGTAATTATAAAAGACAATCTTGTATAGAATCACTAAAAGAAAGGACATATAGAAAAGCATGATAGGATGATATACGATGAGATAACCATGGGACTATTCAGATAGCTAGGTTACAACCCGTAAACCAAACAAGGACCGGGGTTGTAACCCTTCGTCTGAACGGAACTTGGTTTCTCTCTCCATTTATCGACAAGATAAATATAAGAAATCAGGTCAAGTAACAATCTGGAGTGACAATCATTATAGTGACAATCTGGAGTGACAATCATTATAGTGACAATCTGGAGTGACAATCATTATAGTGACAATAGAGTTCAATCATTCAATCATTCTGGTACAATCTTACAATCAATCAATTCTAGACAATACTATACTGGACTAGACTCCATCCAAGCAATCACGGCCAATCATTGCCTACGGCTTTCTACATTAACTAACTAGGGTTATCACATACTAGTTACTAGCAAGATGTAATGAGATGCTCCAAGTAGTCACAGGCCCTGCAGCTATCCAGGTTATCTAGGCAATCATTATAGTGACAATCTGGAGAGTACAATACATTAGAGTGATAATAGGGTTCCATCATTAAAGTGACAATCAAGAGTGCCCTACATAATAGTGGGCTGGAAATGTGCCCTACTCGTCGGCAGGCTACAAGTCCAAACATTTGCGGTCGGGATAACGGGATCGCCTGTAACTAGGGAACATCTCTTCATGTCTAGTGAATTATACTAGTCATTAACCTTAATCTATTTCAGTAGGTACTCCTGACCGTGGTACTCAGGAGTCCCCTCCTAGACATGATGCAAGACTGGACAAGTGGATTTAACAATCAAGCAAGAAAGAACCACCCACGGTGTCAAGGCAAGTCAAGTTAAGTTATCAAGATAAATCATGTCAGGGTACTTGTCAGGAGTGCGCCACGACGGGCCACTATCATGTCAGGTTGGTCATGTCAGGAGTGCACCACTACGGGTCACTGTCGTGTTATGCTAGTTCCTTGTCATATCAAGCCATGTACAATAGTCAATATACAGGACTATGCCAAGCTTAAGGAAATAAGACCAAAACTCTAAGAGCCAATGGGTTAAGCAAGGGGGGTCAGGGGAGCAGCGTAGGTGAAAGTCACGCACGCCAGAGAGCAGCGTAGGTGAAAAGTCACGCACGCTACAGGGAGCAGCGTAGGTGAAAAGTCACGCACGCTACAGGGAGCAGCGTAGGTGAAAAGTCACGCACGCTGAAGGGAGCAGCTGCGTGAAAAATCACGCACGCTGAAGTCTGCGTATGCACAAAAGCACGCACGCAGGAGACACGCTTCCAGCAGGAAGCGTGTCTAAGGCTCAGTGGCATAAGCTAAGGAGCTCAGCACACTGCTCACTGTCTTCTCCAAACAGCAAGAACACCATGGTGAACCCAAAGCTTCAAAGCATCACAACTTAGCCATCCGAACTCCAAATCCGGATTTCTAAGGCTCCAACTGGAGTGAAACTGAATGCTCTTTCACATGGAAACATCAAAACCCATAAACATCCAACTAAAATAGATCAAATCATATAAAATCCAAAAATAGGAAAACTTAGATCTAGAGCAATGGAGACACCAAATCACAAAAAGTCAAGAACTAATGTTGATCACCATGTCCTAATCTAGCAAATGGACAAGGAAAAGAGGGTTCTCATGTAGTGGCAAGATGCACTTGCCTATGGGTAGAGAGTTGTGGAGGAAGGAGAAGAAGAAGAAAATAAATGGTGGTGGTAATGAAGAGAGAGAGTGGTAGGTGGGGATATAAAGAGGGGGAGTTGTGGTGGGGATGAGGGGTAGCATAGGCTAAGGTGATCCAACCATAAAGAACCAAACCAAACCAACCCAAACTAATTAAAACCGAGCCATGACAAAACCCAAATACAAGAAATACCGAAATTCCACAAGTTGAGAAAAATAAAAATATATGCCAAAATCCAAATACGAGTATAAATACGAAATACGAAAAATACGGGAAATGAGGGTGACAACTCTACCCACCTTAAAAGAATTCCGTCCTCAGAATTTAATCAAGGAGCTAGAGATTGTCACGACAAGCTATACTAAGCACAGGCAAGCTACACTAAGCAGTTCGATCATACAATCATACAATGCAAGCAAGGAAGGAAAAAAAATGTAAGGCATAAGGAAGATATTATACCTTACGAGTCCAACAAGTAGGGATAACGTGATCGGATATCATCCTCACACTCCCACGTTTGACTCTCCCAAGGAGCGATGAACTCAAGCAACATAAACTAAACTGATAGTCTTGCGCTTGAGGTCTCTTTCCTTGGTCAAACAGGGACACGGACCTATCCTCATACGAAAAGGTTGGTACCAATAACCAGTTTCGAATGACCTAGGATATGGCTCGGGTCCGGGATGTACCGTTGTAATTAGGATACATGAAATACGTCATGCACCCCGCATAATAACGGTAGAAAAGCAAGATGAGAGGACACATATACCTCTCGATCGATTCTGAACCTGAGCCTGGGCTAGGGCAAACTGCTGCGGGTTCTGTTGCAGAAAAGTCTGGGCCTGAGTCGGCAATGTCCTCGGAAACGGGAACTGCTGTTGCTGGTGAACTAGAGCTGGTACTGGTGCTGGTGCTGGTGCTGGTCCCCTAACCGAGGGACTAGATACTGTTGATGCTGAATCAACTCTGACAGGGCAGGACCCTACCCTATGATCCGGTGCTCCATACAATAAACACAATCCTAACGCCTTGCGACACTCTGCTACCACGTGTCCAGGCTTCCCACAATAAGAACAGCCTACGGCGGAAGACTGTGCTTGCTTCTGTTTCTGCTGAGGGTACGTCGGGGTTGAGTGCTGAACCGACGTAACTAAGGTTGCTTGCCTCGGAGTTCCAATAGTCAAAGCCCTAGCTGCCGGGGCTGGTGCTGAAGACTGATTTATCTGACTATGGGACCGCTTCCAACCTCCAGTCCTGTCCACTATTCTCTGGGAGGTATACTCGTGCCTCCTTGCTGCTCGCAACACCGCATCATAGGTCTGATGCTCGAACTGTTCTACTGCCAATATAATCTCTAGGTGAAGTCCCTGCTGGAACCTCTGCGTTCTGTCAAACTCGGTTGCCACCAAGGTGGGAGCAATCCGACTGAGTCTGGAAAACTCGGCCGCATATCCGTCGACCGTCCTCTCCATCTGCTTAAGATTACTGAACCTGGTCTGCAAGTCATACCGAGCTACTGCATCATAATACTTGGTCTGGAACCTTTCGCTGAACACTGCCCAGGGGACAGGTGTTGTTAATCATACTGCTTGTGCAGCCCACCAACTGCGGGCTAGATCCAATAACTGTAGGCGCACCACAGCCACCTTCTCTTCCTCTGGAGTCTTCGCGGCTTCGAGAATCACCTCTATATCTTGTAGCCAAGCATCGGCAGCAATGGCATCCTCGCTGCCATCGAAGAATGGAGGGTTCAGGCGCTTAAAACTGTTGACCGCACTGTTCCCTCGGGGTCCACTTACATTCAGAGCATCTTCCACTGCTTGGTGTAAGGCATCACCTCTACGATCCTGGGAAGCTAACAATGATCTGATGAGACCTACCAAAGTGCCATCATCGGGATCTGCAGGCTGGACTGGCTGAACTGGCGGCTCTCCTCCAGTAGGTACAACTCGGGAGGCTACTCCTGAGTGCTGGGCCTGATCTTCTGGTTGCTGCTGGTCCACGGGAGGTGATCTGCCTTGCTGATTGACAGGTCCAGGTTCAATGCCGCTGAAGAAGACGACATGGGAACAATAAGAAAGGACCAGGACAGATCAACGATTACAAGCATGTGATCAGGACAAGAATTTTTAGAAATCAAGAGGATACGAGCAGAGATCAAGGGCGAGTACCGATTGAGACATCTATTCGGTAAACCCTCACACATCTTGATTAACAAGACCTGCATGGGCCACCACTTAAATCATGTCACGCCCCAGAACCAGAATACTGGAGAGCGGGGGCAGACATAGCCAGCTACGTATAACGGAATAGAATCCACACCGCTATACGGTCACGGCTGTCTAGATATGTGAGGGTTTCACTACAATCCATCAGTCTCTTAAGGTCATAAAATAGCCTATTGTCTCAATCTCAACCAACTAACAATAATGACAAGATATCAGATCTCTAAATATACAATTGTAAGGCGTCCCAAACATTACATATCCAGATGATCATGAAGCTAGTCGTTACAAAATGTGAGGACTAGCAAGAGTTCAGTCATACATGATCGACCCCCGGGGCTTGTCAATCATGTTACAGCCCGTAGGCAGACAGTAAGTAAGTACAGTCGAGCTAACACTTGCTCGTCGGCTAAACGCCTCAAAAGAATAATTTACAATATTACAGTGGGAGAACAAAAGAAACCCACTCGATGCCCTGGTTATGCCTGGTGACCACCATCGGGCTGGAAGACAGGTAGATCCTTTGCTGCTGCTCCGATATCTGGCCATACAAAACCAGCTGGGTCAGACCCCAGGAAGAGCAAGTGCCACAAAGGAGGCCACAAAATAAGAACCAAAGCCAGCAAATTAGCACAATAATATAATTACATAATAAGAGACAGTAATTTAAGAAAAAGCATGATGGGTAATTATAAAAGACAATCTTGTATAGAATCACTAAAAGACAGGACATATGGAAAAGCATGATAGGATGATATACGATGAGATAACCATGGGACTATTCAGATAGCTAGGTTACAACCCGTAAACCAAACAAGGACCGGGGTTGTAACCCTTCGTCTGAACGGAACTTGGTTTCTCTCACCATTTATCGACAAGATAAATATAAGAAATCAGGTCAAGTAACAATCTGGAGTGACAATCATTATAGTGACAATCTGGAGTGACAATCATTATAGTGACAATAGAGTTCAATCATTCAATCATTCTGGTACAATCTTACAATCAATCAATTCTAGACAATACTATACTGGACTAGACTCCATCCAAGCAATCACGGCCAATCATTGCCTACGGCTTTCTACATTAACTAACTAGGGTTATCACAATCCTAGTTACTAGCAAGATGCAATGAGATGCTCCAAGTAGTCACAGGCCCTGCAGCTATCCAGGTTATCCAGGCAATCATTATAGTGACAATCTGGAGAGTACAATGCATTAGAGTGACAATAGGGTTCCATCATTAAAGTGACAATCAAGAGTGCCCCACATAACAGTGGGCTGGAAATGTGCCCTACTCGTCGGCAGGCTACAAGTCCAAACATTTGCGGTCGGGATAACGGGATCGCCTGTAACTAGGGAACATCTCTTCATGTCTAGTGAATTATACTAGTCATTAACCTTAATCTATTTCAGTAGGTACTCCTGACCGTGGTACTCAGGAGTCCCCTCCTAGACATGATGCAAGACTGGACAAGTGGATTTAACAATAAAGCAAGAAAGAACCACCCACGGTGTCAAGACAAGTCAAGTTAAGTTATCAAGATAAATCATGTCAGGGTACTTGTCAGGAGTGCGCCACGACGGGCCACTATCATGTCAGGTTGGTCATGTCAGGAGTGCACCACTACGGGTCACTGTCGTGTTATGCTAGTTCCTTGTCATATCAAGCCATGTACAATAGTCATTCCAAACATATTAAGTAAAATCAAGTTCATGACAAAAGGTGTAAGGATATAAAAGGGGCATAAAATATCTAATAAAATATCAATATACAGGACTATGCCAAGCTTAAGGAAATAAGACCAAAACTCTAAGAGCCAATGGGTTAAGCAAGGGGGGTCAGGGGAGCAGCGTAGGTGAAAGTCACGCACGCCAGAGAGCAGCGTAGGTGAAAAGTCACGCATGCTACAGGGTGCAGCGTAGGTGAAAAGTCATGCACGCTATAGGGAGCAACGTAGGTGAAAAGTCACGCACGCTGAAGGGAGCAGCTGCGTGAAAAATCACGCACGTTGAAGTCTGCGTACGCACAAAAGCACACACACAGGAGACACGCTTCCAACAGTAAGCGTGTCCAAGGCTCAGTGGCGTAAGCTAAGGAGCTCAGCACACTGCTCACTGTCTTCTCCAAACAGCAAGAACACCATGGTGAACCCAAAGCTTCAAAGCATGACAACTTAGCCATCCGAACTCCAAATCCGGATTTCCAAGGCTCCAACTGGAGTGAAACTGAATGCTCTTTCACATGGAAACATCAAAACCCATAAACATCCAACTAAAATAGATCAAATCATGCAAAATCCAAAAATAGGAAAACTTAGATCTAGAGCAATGGAGACACCAAATTACAAAAAGCCAAGAACTAATATTGATCACCATGTCCTAATCTAGCAAATGGACAAGGAAAAGAAGGTTCTCATGTAGTGGCAAGATGCACTTGCCTATGGGTGGAGAGTTGTGGAGGAAGGAGAAGAAGAAGAAAATAAATGGTGGTGGTAATGAAGAGAGAGAGTGGTAGGTGGGGATATAAAGAGGGGGAGTTGTGGTAGGGATGAGGGGTAGCATAGGCTAAGGTGATCCAACCATAAAGAACCAACCCAAACCAATTAAAACCGAGCCATGACAAAACCCAAATACAAGAAATATCGAAATTCTACAAGTTGAGAAAAATAAAATACATGCCAAAATCCAAATACGAGTATAAATACGAAATACGAAAAATACGGGAAATGAGGGTGACAACTCTACCCACCTTAAAAGAATTCCGTCCTCGAAATTTAATCAAGGAGCTAGAGATTGTCACGACAAGCTATACTAAGCACAGGCAAGCTACACTAAGCAGTTCGATCATACAATCATACAATACAAGCAAGGAAGGAAAAAAAACGTAAGGCATAAGGAAGATATTGTACCTCACGAGTCAAACAAGTAGGGATAACGTGATCGGATATCATCCTCACACTCCCACGTTTGACTCTCATAAGGAGCGATGAACTCAAGCAACATGAACTAAACTGATAGTCTTGCGCTTGAGGTCTCTTTCCTTGGTCAAACAGGGACACAGACATATCCTCATACGAAAAGGTTGGTACCAATAACCAGTTTTGAATGACCTAGGATATGGCTCGGGTCCGGGATGTACCGTTGTAATTAGGATACATGAAATACGTCATGCACCCCGCATAATGACGGTAGAAAAGCAAGATGAGAGGACACATATACCTCTCGGTCGATTCTGAACCTGAGCCTGGGCTAGGGCATCCTGCTGCGGGTTCTGTTGCTGGAAAGTCTGGGCCTGAGTCGGCAATGGCCTCGGGAACGGGAACTGCTGTTGCTGGTGAACTGGAGCTGGTGCTGGTGCTGGTCCCCTAACCGAGGGACTAGATACTGTTGATGCTGAATCAACTCTGAAAGGACAGGACCCTACCCTATGATCCGGTGCTCCACACAATAAACACAATCCTAACGCCTTGCGACACTCCGCTACCACGTGTCCAGGCTTCCCACAATAAGAACAGCCTACAGCGGAAGACTGTGCTTGCTTCTGTTTCTGCTGAGGGTACGTCGGGGTTGAGTGCTGAACCGACGTAACTGAGGTTGCTTGCCTCGGAGTTCCAATAGTCAAAGCCCTAGATGCCGGGGCTGGTGCTGAAGACTGATTCATCTGACTATGGGTCCGCTTCCGACCTCCAGTCCTGTCCACTATTCTCTGGGAGGTATACTCGTGCCTCCTTGCTGCTCGCAACACCGCATCATAGGTCTGATGCTCGAACTGTTCTACTGCCAATATAATCTCTAGGTGAAGTCCCTGTTGGAACCTCTGCGCTCTGTCAAACTCGGTTGCCACCAAGGTGGGAGCAAACCGACTGAGTCTGGAAAACTCGGCCGCATATCCGTCGACCGTCCTCCCCATCTGCTTAAGATTACTGAACCTGGTCTGCAAGTCATACCGAGCTACTGCATCATAATACTTGGTCTGGAACCTTTAGCTGAACACTGCCCAGGGGACAGGTGTTGTCAATCATACTGCTTGTGCGGCCCACCAACTACGGGCAAGATCCAATAACTGTAGGCGCACCACAGCCACCTTCTCTTCCTCTGGAGTCTTCGCGGCTTCGAGAATCACCTCTATATCTTGTAGCCAAGCATCGGCAGCAATGGCATCCTCGCTGCCATCAAAGAATGGAGGGTTCAGGCGCTTAAAACTGTTGACCGCACTGTTCCCTCGGGGTCCACTTCTATTCAGAGCATCTTCCACTGCTTGGTGCAAGGCATCACCTCTACGATCCTGGAAAGCTAACAATGATCTGATGAGACCTACCAAAGTGCCATCATCGGAATCTACAGGCTGGACTGGCTGAACTGGTGGCTCTCCTCCAGTAGGTATAACTCGGGAGGCTACTCCTGAGTGCTGGGCCTGATCTTCTGGTTGCTGCTGGTCCACGAAAGGTGATCCGTCTTGCTGATTGGCATGTCCAGGTTCAATGCCGCTGAAGAAGACAACATAGGAACAATAAGGAAGGACCAGGACAGATCAACGATTACAAGCATGTGATCAGGACAAGAATTTTCAGAAATCAAGAGGATACGAGCAGAGATCAAGGGCGAGTACCGATTGAGACATCTATTCGGTAAACCCTCACACATCTTGATTAACAAGACCTGCATGGGCCACCACTTAAACCATGTCACACCCCAGAACCAGAATACTGGAGAGCGGGGGCAGACATAGCCAGCTACGTTTAACGGAATGGAATCCACACCGCTATACGGTCACGGCTGTCTAGATATGTGAGGGTTTCACTACAATCTATCAGTCTCTTAAGGTCATAAAATAGCCTATTGTCTCAATCTCAACCAACTAATAATAATCACAAGATATCAGATCTCCAAATATACAATTGTAAGGCGTCCCAAACATTACATATCTAGATGATCATGAAGCTAGTCGTTACAAAATGTGAGGACTAGCAAGAGTTCAGTCATACATGATCAACCCCCGGGGCTTGTCAATCATGTTACAGCCCGTAGGCAGACAGTAAGTAAGTACAGTCGAGCTAACACTTGCTCGTCGGCTAAACGCCTCAAAAGAATAATTTACAATATTACAGTGGGAGAACAAAAGAAATCCACTTGATGCCCTGGTTACGCCTGGTGACCACCATCGGGCTGGAAGACAGGTAGATCCTTTGCTGCTGCTCCGGTATCTGGCCACACAAAACCAGCTGGGTCAGACCCCAGGAAGAGCAAGTGCCACAAAGGAGGCCACAAAATAAGAACCAAAGCCAGCAAATTAGCACAATAATATATTTACATAATAAGAGACAGTAATTTAAGAAAAATCATGATGGGTAATTATAAAAGACAATCTTGTATAGAATCACTAAAAGACAGGACATATGGAAAAGAATAATAGGATGATATACGATGATATAACCATGGGACTATTCAGATAGCTAGGTTACAACCCGTAAACCAAACAAGGACCGGGGTTGTAACCCTTCGTCTGAACGGAACTTGGTTTCTCTCACCATTTATCGATAAGATAAATATAAGAAATCAGGTCAAGTAACAATCTGGAGTGACAATCATTATAGTGACAATCTGGAGTGACAATCATTATAGTGACAATCTGGAGTGAGAATCATTATAGTGACAATAGAGTTCAATCATTCAATCATTCTGGTACAATCTTACAATCAATCAATTCTAGACAATACTATACTGGACTAGACTCCATCCAAGCAATCACAGCCAATCATTGCCTACGGCTTTCTAGATTAACTAACTAGGGTTATCACAATCCTAGTTACTAGCAAGATGCAATGAGATGCTCCAAGTAGTCACAGGCCCTGCAGCTATCCAGGTTATCCAGGCAATCATTATAGTGACAATCTGGAGAGTACAATACATTAGAGTGACAATAGGGTTTCATCATTAAAGTGACAATCAAGAGTGCCCCACATAACAGTGGGCTGGAAATGTGCCCTACTCGTCGGGAGGCTACAAGTCCAAACATTTGCGGCCGGGATAACGGGATCGCCTGTAACTAGGGAACATCTCTTCATGTCTAGTGAATTATACTAGTCATTAACCTTAATCCATTTCAGTAGGTACTCCTGACCGTGGTACTAAGAAGTCCCCTCCTAGACATGATGCAAGACTGGACAAGTGGATTTAACAATCAAGCAAGAAAGAACCACCCACGGTGTCAAGGCAAGTAAAGTTAAGTTATCAAGATAAATCATGTCAAGGTACTTGTCAGGAGTGCGCCACGACGGGCCACTATCATGTCAGGTTGGTCATGTCAGGAGTGCACCACTACGGGTCACTGTCGTGTTATGCTAGTTCCTTGTCATATCAAGCCATGTACAATAGTCATTCCAAACATATTAAGTAAAATCAAATTCATGACAAAAGGTGTAAGGATATAAAAGGGGCATAAAATATCTAATAAAATATCAATATACAGGACTATGCCAAGCTTAAGGAAATAAGACCAAAACTCTAAGAGCCAATGGGTTAAGCAAGGGGGGTCAGGGGAGCAGCGTAGGTGAAAGTCACGCACGCCAGAGAGCAGCGTAGGTGAAAAGTCACGCACGCTACAGGGAGCAGCGTAGGTGAAAAGTCACGCACGCTGAAGGGAGCAGCTGCGTAAAAAATCACGCACGCTGAAGTATGCGTACGCACAAAAGCACGTACGCTGGAGACACGCTTCCAATAGGAAGCGTGTCCAAGGCTCAGTGGCGTAAGCTAAGGAGCTCAGCACACTGCTCACTGTCTTCTCCAAATAGCAAGAACACCATGGTGAACCCAAAGCTTCAAAGCATGACAACTTAGCCATCCGAACTCCAAATCCGGATTTCCAAGGCTCCAACTGGAGTGAAACTGAATGCTCTTTCACATGGAAACATCAAAACCCATAAACATCCAACTAAAATAGATCAAATCATGCAAAATCCAAAAATAGGAAAACTTAGATCTAGAGCAATGGAGATACCAAATCACAAAAAGCCAAGAACTAATGTTGATCACCATGTCCTAATCTAGCAAATGGACAAGGAAAAGAGGGTTCTCATGTAGTGGCAAGATGCACTTGCCTATGGGTGGAGAGTTGTGGAGGAAGGAGAAGAAGAAGAAAATAAATGGTGGTGGTAATGAAGAGAGAGAGTGGTAGGTGGGGATATAAAGAGGGGGAGTTGTGGTGGGGATGAGAGGTAGCATAGGCTAAGGTGATCCAACCATAAAGAACCAAACCAAATCAACCCAAACCAATTAAAACCGAGCCATGACAAAACCCAAATACAAGAAATACCGAAATTCCACAAGTTGAGAAAAATAAAAATACATGCCAAAATCTAAATACGAGTATAAATACGAAATACGAGAAATACGAGAAATGAGGGTGACAAAGTTAGCTTTCCAAATATATATTTTAATAAGCCAAATTCTTTCTGTAACTTTCTGTAGAATTATTTGAGTGTCAGCTGTACGAAAGACGAACGTGTTTCGGTATTTTTGCGATTTCGGGATCTTCCGGACACGAAAATGCGGTCCGTTTAAAGTTTCGAAAAGCTAACACGAAGGGCTACAACATACTTTAATCCTAGAATCTAGTAGAGGCCCAATTGGTACAATATTGGTTTTAAGTAGAAGAGTAAATATACGATATATGCATTTTGTCTAACCTATGAGCCTATGTAGTATGGATATTAAATGAATGTAGAGTATGTAATACATGATATGTTAGATGAATAAAATGATATATATATGATATATATATCCTCTTTACATTAATGTATATATATGGTTGAATGCAAGCATGTAGGAATACAATTAATATAATATATGTAAGCAATGCATAAATGCATGAATGAAAGAATGATATGCAATGTATGCATGAAAGTATATAATGAATGCTAGATATGAATATAAGGTATACATGTAATGATTGATATGAATGCATAATATATAAATAATATAATGTAATATACAATGATAGCATGTATGGTAATGTAGAATATATGATGCAAGCATGTATATGTCCACTGTTTTCCCTTTTTCTTACATTTTCCTTCCCTTCCCTTTCCTTTTCAATTTTTCCCCCTTTTTCCCTCTTCTATTTTTACATGTTGTATACAATGTATATAATGTATAGATGCATGTAAGTATGTAGTATGCATGAATGACATGTATGTAATAAAAATAAGTATATGTTTGCAACTTAATGATATGTGAATGCATATAATGCCTAAACTAAAATATGTATGCATATGGGATATGAATGAATGTATAAATGCATGAATGAATGTCATATATGAATGAATCAATCAATCAAAGGTATAAGTAAAATATAATGCATTGTAATGAATGTTAACATATATAATGTATAAAAGTATGTATGTAAATGTGCATGAATGTATATATCTATATAACTATATAAATATGCATGATGTAACATATGCCTATATATATAAATATGTATGTAATGTGGATATGTATGTATGTATGAAGGTATGTATTTATATATATTATCTATTTTATATTATGCATTGTTGTGGTTCACATTGTCTTGTGATTGTGTGAGTGCTAGCCTAGGCTTGGTTAGGCCTAGTAAGACTTGTTTGGGCTAGGACTTGACCTAGTTGACCTAGTTGACCTAGTTGACCTAGTTTGACTTCTAGGGTTGACCAGAGTTGACCAAGAGTTGACTTTGGCCTAGATTGACCTAGATTCATTTAGAATGCATTGTAGTGCATCTTATTACCATTCTGGACATGTTATGACTTGTGCTGTTCTAAATAGAAGCCAGATACCACTCTTCGGACAGTACTTTCATCTTGGACACTCAGATACCAGACGAGTACATTCTCTGATCATTTCATATCATGTTTAGAATTATTTTCCTGTTTTAAACTAATTTACTTGATACTGTCACGTTGGTCACACGGATTAGTACTATATGGATCCCTTCTTGAGATGTTATCCCCTCAGGGAGCATCGGATACTACATGTTCTGTGCGTTTCACTTACATGGTGTATCACTATGCTTCACGGTTTATTGATCACTTATGACATGTACTCTCATGATCATAGAGTCTTCCTTGAATCACCCATTTATGGGCATTCCTAGAATCACCCATTTTTGTGCCTATCATGTATCACCCCTTGTGGGCCATTGCATGGAATCATAACATAACCTGGCTAGATCCTTGTGTATTGATTGGGGTACGGGGGAGTAGAAGTAGGCATATGAATAATACCCAAGTAGTATCTCATCTGATCACCTCCGTAGTGTCTCATCAGAATCTCCTATGCCATTCACATGTTTATATTGTACTCTGACTCACTAGCCACTGTTAGTTCTCTAATTATAGTAGATATTCTATTACAGTTCTCTCTCTGTTTACATTCTGTACTTTCTTTCAGTTCTTGTATCTTACTTTACTGCGTGATCATATTTTCTAACCTGCTATGATCTGTTGAGATGTATTGTGCTCGCTCCTGTCCTGACTGGACCTGTTGAAAATATTAAAGAGGACGAGAAGGAGGCCTGTGTGGATACCTACTACGGGACAGATCTAGATTACACCAGTGATCCGAATTTCCAGCCGGATCCATTAGCTATAGAGACTGAGGCTCCCTAGTCTAAGTTTTACTATTACTGTTATTTGGGATCTGGATTGTATATATTCTTTCACATTCAGTAGTTGAGGCTTGTATTTCTGGATGTTGCTGAGATGTTATCTTAGACACTTAGACTCTTCTGATCTTCTGTATTTTATTTTGATTTTTATATCATATCGTACTTCTTCTTCCTTAGTTGTTATTGAGTTTACATTCTGCTATGTCACCCCCATTCGGGGAGTATAAACTGTTTTGCATTACATTGTTAGATGTTGTGACCTAGGACAGCGTTCTACCGTCGACACTGTGGCGTAGGCTGGACGTACCCACTTCTCGTGCCCTTACTCTAGGGTGCGGGTCGTGACAAATACATTTCGAAAATAATGATGGAAAGCCCACTGTGGCATTTCATCGAACACTACTAAACCTAGGCTGATACGTGTCCGATACGGACACGTAAAGGACACGACTCCACACGAAATCTATTCCTACAGTTAGAGGACACCTAGGGCTATGCAACCATGCTAAGAAATTAGAAAACTAATGGCTAAATAGGAAGTTACCTATGTGTTGCTCCTTCTTAAGAATGTCCAATAATGGAGATTCTCTCTAGCTAGCTTAAAGCCCCAATGGAGTCCAAAACTGAGGTTCATCTCCAACAACAGTAGGAGAACAGAAATTAGGTTACAATGTAAGAGATTTGAATGAAAATGGATGAGTATTGATCAAAATAGAAAAGGTTGAAGGAAGAACAAACCTTGCTCTTGAAAAAATGGAAGAATGAACAAAAGAGGTAAGTAATTTTTGAGAGGCATTAAATAGGGGTGTTGATCCCTAGGTGGCCGGGCCACTCTTCTAGGGTTAGGGTTTTGGGAAATATATCAATGGCTCTCATATCATCTAGTCAAATCAAGCGTCCAAAATCTAGGTTTACACACTAGTCTAAGTTGCATCCTAGTTAGCTCTAACTAATCATGACTTAACCAAAATTAATCATAACTAACTAATACTAACCATGGCTAACTAAGACTAATCTAGGTTAGGTCCAATCTAGGTTAGGACTAATCACAACACATGGCAACTAATTAATAATTATTAACCACACCATTTCAAATAAATATATTAATTTCAAATAAATTCAAAATAATAAAAATACCCTCAAACTAGAAATGTGGTAGTGACAAATCAACCCTCCTTAAAAAATTTCGTCCTCGAAATTGAAAGGCGAAACTAAACAGATGAAAAGGATAGACAATCATACCTCAAGGTCCAAAAAGATAAGGGTATCGCTCGCGCATCTCATCCTCCCGCTCCCAAGTAAACTCTCCTAGAGAATGATGCCTCCATACGACGCGAACCAAGGGTATCACCTGGTTTCTCAGTACCTTCTTCCGGCGATCCAGAATCTGCACTGGCTGCTCTGGATAACTGAGAGTAGGTCCCACCTCAATTTCCTAGTGATCGAGTACATGGCTAGGGTCAGCCACGTACCGTCTCAACTGTGATACGTGGAATACGTTGTGGATACCCACTAGTACAGGTGGCAAGTCTAGCCTATATGCCACGTCACTGACTCTCCTGCGTATTACGAAAGGTCCGAGAAAGCGCGGGCTAAGCTTCCCACCTCCACCAAAACGAATGGTACCACGAGTCGGAGATATCCGCAGAAAAACCATGTCTCTGACCTAAACACAAACAAGGTCTCATGTTACTAAATAATCAAACATGATCAAACAAACAAAACAAACAAACAACCTACTTCTAATCCTATCTCTAATCAACTAAGTCAAACATAGTCAATGGCCAACTACCGGTCAACAACTAGTCAATTTGTCAACATCCAAGCACTTGGTCAAAACTGGTCAACTAAGTCAACTTGGACTATTGGGTCATTGGCTAATCTAGGGTTTAGACCTAAATAGTCTATAGTGTTAAAAATATCAAGACCAACTGAATCCTAAGTTCAAACATACACATGTATACTCTATATTAAACTAGACTCATAACTTCTAACCCTTAACCTTAACACATACTCTAAAATACCTCACATAACCCCATATATCTTACCCTCTAATACCCATATATCTCTAATGTAACCCCATAGAACCCACACTATTCTAAGTGTATCATCTATGCATACATATAGACTAACCATCTCATATGCCTAATCTATATAATATATGCAGAACCCTTTAACCCATATTACTATCACATATATCCCCATAATATATACACAATATATAGCATTAGCCTAACATGGAGGTTTACTAGCACAAGCAGCAATTTAACCAAAACAAGGGATAGGACATGCAATATGGTGAAAGCATGTGAAGTACAGGAATGAATGAGTGCATGTGAATCAAGGACATGTAATGAATGTTATGTGAAGTGCAGGGCCTGTGCTAAGGTGCAGTGCTAATTTGTGTGAACACTTCAGGTATACAGGATACTAAGGTAGTGTAGTAGTTCATCTATATGTAGGACATGATCAAATTTGTAGGTTATATGCCTAAGTAGCTAGGGAATGAAGTGTCAATTGCAACAGAGTGAAGTGTGAATTGTGTATCTGAGTCTAACGTGTCAGGAAAGTCGTGTGATAATGATGAAGAACAAGATGGCGTGTCCGAGTAGGACACGAAAGTCATGGGTGCCTTACTGGAAAGGGTAAGGGAAAAATAATAAATCATCAAGGCTGTAAGACATACTAATATCCTATATGGAAATTGATTGGTCAGGGGAATCATCTACGATGGGTAATTATTCTAATGCCAATGCTAACTACCATCTATAGATTACAAACACCCTATAAGTCGTCATATCATTACACTATGAAAGAACTACATAAGAATAAGTTCCACAAAACTAAAATATCCCTACTCCTAAGTTATTTGATGATGGAATACGATTTTATAACAATAGAAGGGTATGATAGAGATGATATGTTAAATAGAACAAACTTCTCAAGATATAATCTGATAATCATAAGCGTATGTCCAAAATCATGTTACTCAGAGACTTCGTCATGCTAATGAGCAAGGCTACGATAATCACAGAGTCCTTGACTAAGGTACATACCTCTAGAATCATGGTATTTAAAAATTTTGCATTGTCGCATACTTGACAGCAAAAACTTTAAATTCCTACACCCGAGAAATACGTCCAAAATCTGACTATATGTCCTCACTATGTCTGCTAACATGACTATCGAAGATTCTAGATCCCATAACTGAGACGACCTAGCCCATATGATTTATCTTGGCAGAAAAATTAAATCGACAATGAATACCAAGAATCAGATCTATCTACGAACAAGAACGATAAGTAAGATATGTTGGAACTGAATTTCGAGATGGTTAAAATATGGCAAGTAATGGAATTGAGATGAACAGAACCTGCGATAAGCTCTCCTACTTCCTGTGCACCCTCAGTTGCCATAGCGGAAGCTCGCCCCTGCTGGCCTCCTCCAACCTGATGCTGCGCGAATCTCTGCT